>LR738710.1:47670295-47710019 GCA_902687465.1 Secale cereale | reverse complement strand
TGGATCTCAATACAAAGTTCTCCTCGGTCTTCGAGGAGATCTATTCGATGTAATCTCTTTTTGCGGTGTGTTTGTCGAGATCCGATGAATTGTGAGTTTATGATCAAGATTATCTATGAGAAATATTTGGTTCTTCTCTGAACTTTGTATGTGTGCTCATAATATCCTTGCAAGTCTCTTCGAATTATTGGTTTGGTTTGGCCTACTAGATCTATAGTTCTTGCAATGGGAGAAGTGCTTGGCTTTGGGTTCAATCTTGCGGTGTCCTTTCGCAGTGATAGTAGGGGCAGCAAGACACGTATTGTATTGTTGCCATCAAGGATAAAAAGATGGGGTTTATATCATATTGGTTGAGTTTATCCCTCTACATCATGTCATCTTGCTTAAGGCGTTACTCTGTTCTTATGAACTCAATACACTAGATGCATGCTGGATAGCGGTCGATGTGTGGAGTAATAGTAGTAGATGCATAATCGTTTCGGTCTAGTTGTCTCAGACGTGATGCCTATATACAATGATCATGCCTATATAGTCTCATAATTATTCGCTTTTCTATCAATTGCTCGACGGTAATTTGTTTACCCGCCGTAGAATATCGCCATCATGAGAGAAGCCCCTAGAGAACACTATGGTCCTCGGGTTTATTCTCAACATATCAATCTACATCTACTTTACTTTTATTGCTTTTATTTGCTGTTCTTATAAACCAAAAATACAAAAAATATAAACTATCATCTCTATCAGATCTCACTTTTGCAAGTGATCGTAAAGGGATTGACAACCCCTTATCGCGTTGGCTACGAAGTTCTTATTTGTGCAGGTGCGAGGGACTCGCGTGTGGTCTCCTACTGGATTGATACCTTGGTTCTCAAAAACTGAGGGAAATACTTACGCTACTGTGCTGCATCTCCCTTTCCTCTTCGAGGGAATACAATGCAAGCTCGAGAAGTAGCAAGAAGAATTTCTGGCGCCGTTGCCGGGGAGGCTTATGCAAAAGTCATATACCAAGTACCTATCACAAACCCTTATCCTTCGCATTACATTTTTTGCCTCACCTTTTCCTCCCCCCCACTTCACCCTTGCAGTTTTATTTGCCCTTATTCCGCCGTGTGTTTATTCGCTTGCTTCTTGTTTGCTTGCGTGCTGCTTGCTTGCTTGTTATCATGTCTAGCACACCTATCATTATCAACACTCCCAAGAGTGAGGTCCTCAACTTTAAACAAAGGGAGGAAAAAAACTTAAAAGATGCTTGGTATAGAATTTGCAATGCTCAAAATAGATCCAATAGGAAGCTTTCCACTTCCGTGCTTCTTCGCAATTTTTATGTTGGCATAACCCCTTGGAATAGGCTTGTTCTTGATACCGTTACCGGAGGAAATTTCTTGGGGAATCGTACCCTTAATTCTTATAATGTCCTGATAGATTTATTTGGGCAGCCTTCCACCCAGGAAGAGACTCAAGTTTTTGAGAAAATATGTGAAGTAACAAAGATATTACAAAAGTCTCTTGAACCGCTTAGGAATGTTGGTGGAAATGTCCACTGTATGAATATGTTGATTACTCTTTGTAATAAGCGGTTGGATGATTTAGATCTAAAGATATCTGAATAGGAAGGGAAGCGTAAAGAACCTCCCGGATTCGAGCTTGACACCATCAAAAGGGTGAAGTCCAAAGATAGCAATACCTAGATTTATCTTGTATCGTGCCTAGCTAGGGGCGTAAAACGATAGCGCTTGTTGGGAGGCAACTCAATTTTATATTTTTTGTTTTTGTTGCTGTTAGGGAATAAATATTGCATCTAGCCTCTGATTAGATGTGGTTTCAAGTTTTGTTAGTGTTTGTGCCAAGTAGAACCTTTGGGAAGACTTGTGTGAAGTTTATGTGATCTTGCTGTGAAAAACAGAATCGTTAGCGTTCGCCAAAAGTGGCCGTCAGATTTTACTGGAGCGTGCTATTTAGTTGATTCTTTTTGCAGATGATTAATAGACAAATTGCTCAAATTTACCAATTTAGTTTAAATTTTTTGGAGTTCCAGAAGTAGGCGAAACCTGCAGATTATTACAGATTGTTCTGTTTTTGACAGATTTTGTTTTTCATGTGTTGTTTGCTTATTTCAATGCATCTATGAGTAGTATTGGCAAGTATGAACCATAGATAAGTTGGCATACAGTAGGTTTAACACCTATATAAAAAAGAATGAATTCATTGCAGTACCTTTGTGTGGGGACCCCGACTCATAAGTCGTGATCACTGAATGCACGTGTACAGTGATCCCAGAGATCAATGCTCACTGAACACACAGAAGCTGAATAACAAGAGTCTTACATCCATACATACCGTATTACACAAATAGGACCATTATGGTCAAGTCTTGAGTATAGCGTTGCAGCGGAAATCTTCAATAACAACATGGACCCATGCCATCTGCCTTAACCCTACAGGCATTCTGACTGGGAAACGTCCTAGCTCGCATGCTGGTCACCAAGAAATCTTCATCATAACCTGTTCTCTCCTGCCTGGCCAATAAAATAACCAGTGGCAAGCCAATGAGTACATTGAATGTACTCGCAAGCAACCCAAGTGTGATAACAGAATAATTATGCAAGGCTCTATTGCTAGGCTGGCAGTTTTGCGGAAAGCTAGTTTTTCATATGCAAGTATGATCAACATATAACATGGACATGCATGTGTCTGCAACAAGTATCAGGAGGTCACAGACATCATTATCGAGAAAGAGTTGTAATCAACTCATGCTCAAGCTCATTGTGACTTCCTCACAATCACATCAACAATATCTCTGAATCGTGTTGTTTTCTCACACACACACCAGGTTTCGCAAACATTGGACGTAGCCCAAGAGCGGTTACCCAACTGTCCTTGACCGCGGACACGGCTATTCGAATAGTTTTACACTCTGCAGAGGTTGCACACTTTACCCACAAGATCCGGGGAACTTCCGTGTCATCCACGACCCGCGGTACCTCAAGTACCCGGGGTAAGCACCCAATCACTATCTTTCCCTAGACGACACTAATATGGAGTCCACTCGATTGGTAACAGCCCCGTGCCCCACATTTCACATCTCAAGATTTTTTTTGGAGCCTCGCTCCCATATTCATCACATTCCACAAGCACGGGGTACCAACAGTGTGTCCGGTGCCCTATAAAGACAGTCATGGCCGCTTATCCAAGCGCAACCCCGTCCCAAGAGTGACCTCATGTCACCCCCGTCACTAGTAATGCGGGCACCATGTTAGTATCGACCTAGGTAATCAATAATGCCCTTTCCCATATAAGGGTAGAGTGGTTGCGCATGTAAGGTTGGAATAACGGTCACAACTTAAACCAATTCGTTTTCAAAACAACACACACACTTGCTTCGGTACACCACTTTGTCATCAAGTGGTTACCCATGTCACCATCTCCCTCGGGCATAAGTGGCACCCGACGGGGTTTTCGAAAATTCTTTTGAAAGTATTCTGCCTCCGTCACCATGCATATACCCGTCCCATTTGCGTAGCCACTATTAAAGCAACCTAACTACTCCCACCCACATAACCCTCATAGGAAGGTAGGATCATGTTTGATGCAAGTTCAATAGCAAAGTAACAAGGGCACCAACCGAAGTGGTCTCCTCTTCTACATGATTCCGATGCATTGATAATAGGGTGCTATGAGACATGCATAAAAAGTTTTCTCGAACATGGTCAAAGGGCTGCTTGCCTTGTTCTTCCGAGTCTTCAAACCTTCTGGTCCATCTCCGAGTACTCCGTTTATTTCGTCAACTAACGATGGAAACAATCATAATAAGCAACACAATCAAAGCAAAAATAAAAGTGCTCTAAAAATAGGAGTTGGACTTTTCTAGGATACCTCTGGTCATATTAGAAATGACCAAGGTGGTTTCATAGGTATTGGATCAATTGATGACTTGGAACATTTCAATATGATAGAATCAAGGGGTTTATGGACTTGAAAGAAGTGTACAGAAATATATTCTTGAATGATGAGCAAAGGCACCCATCAACAAGTCATGATTTTAGAAGCATTTAGGAGTTGGTTTCACTGGATTTGGAATTCAAATGAATTTCCTAGGATTTTGCAAAGTTGATAAATATGAAGAAATGGCTCAATATTTGGTGGGGCACAGAAAGTATTAATAAAAATGTTCCAAAACTAAGTTTGGAAATGACAAGCACCTAGGAATTTGAATCACTGCATTTGGATCAAATTTGAGCCCTCTGTGATTTTCTAAAGTTCATCACAGAAAATGAAATATGTGCATTTGATAATTATGTGTGAAGGAAATGTCTATGGAATACTGTGCATGTTGCACCATGTGATAGAGCATGATTTATGGAGTCACTGTAATTTGAATCACCAAATTTGGAGTTCGAATGAATTATTTAAGAATTTTTGAAGTTGTCTGAGAAAGGAAAAGAAAAGGAAAAAGGGCCATACCCTTATTGCGCACAGGGTGAGGCTTAGTGCTTTTGCGCACTGGGCCGGCCCAGTGGCTCGGCCACGCAGGCAGACGGCGACGCCGAAGGCGTATTCGCCTATTACGCCTTCCTGCACGGAAGGCGGGTGCCAGATGGACCCGTGTCCATTTAAATGGGGGGTTGTCGGCCCACCGGTTAGTGGCTCAGGCGCGCGCGCTGAGTCGTTGACGGGCGGGGCCCGCTGCTGCCGTAGCCCCCTTCTTCCTCCTCCGTTCGAAGTAGAGGAGGCAAGGCAGAGCGCACGCCGGTGCCGTTCCCCGGCGGCTCCAGCCGTCCCCGGTGGTGCCCGGCGCACCGAAGGGCTCAGTGGAGCAAGCCGCGCCCATCCCTGGTCTTCAAGCTGACCGGGAGGAGCAGGAGCGACGGCGGCCGAGGCGTTGGCGGCGGCTTCGGGTCGAGACGGGGGAGATGCCAGGGACGCTAGGGGGTAGGAAGGGTGGAGTGGGGGGTGGCTCCGTGGTCCTGGGGTCCTCCTCCTGGCGGCCAACAGAGAAGGGGGAGGAGAAAGCGGCCGAGGTGCCCGATGCCGAGCGTCGGCTGGCGGCGGCACTTCGGCCATGGAGGGAGCAGGAGCGCATGAGAGGGAGAGGGGACGTGTCTAGGAGATGCACGGGAGAGAGGAGGGTCCAGAAGGGGCAAGGGAGTGCTCGGGGAAGGCTTTATATAGGCGCAGCCGCGGTGCACCGTGAGCGACGTCCATGGACGCGCTCGGGCGAGCTCGTGGAGGGCGAAGGAGGGCAGGGGAGGATAAGGCCGACCGTCCTGCAGGTCGCGGATGTCGAGGGCACCTCGGGAGACACGGTCCCGACGCTCAGGCTGTCGGGTGCAGCCGATTGGAGGAGGCTACAGTGCGGGAGCGCACTGTAGCATGCTCCAGAGCGCCCGAATGGCTGGCACACCCGTGTCCTCGCCGCTCTGGTCGTGTCCAACATGCCCAAAGTTGTCTAGAAGGTCAGGGGAGGAGTAAAGTAATGTGGGATGGTCTTGGATGCCCTGGGAAGCCACTGGAATGAGGAGGGAGGTGATGGAGGAGGTGAAAACTGCTGTCCAGGAGAGTGAATTGGGGTTTTACCCCCTACCCCCTCCAATAATTGAGCTGAGGTAGAGGAGAGTTACTGGAGGTAGAATAGGTCTAGGAGAGACTGTGGTAAGAATTTGAGGTAAAGAGAAATAGTAAAAGGGGTCCAAACACTGGTTTTGGTAATTTGACAGAAGGTGTTTGATCATGTTTTGGGCAAGCAAAATAGCTCCACTTGGCATGATACTTAACAGGATCAAATGTCAGATATAATTAGGCCCTTCCACCAAATTTGAGCTCATTTGGGCAAAGTTGCCAATGTAACTTTGGTGAACCCTAGAAATCAACAGAAATGGTTTCACCTGGTTTGAGTTGAGCTATTCATCTCCCCTTGATGCACCACTTGGTGTAGTATCATCATTTGGGGTTATGATCATGCTCACAAAGTTGGAGGCCCCAGGTAAAAAGTTGACAATGTAGAGTTGTTCAAATTTGAATTTGAACAGAAATGGTTTTGGGGCACTTAGACCAAGTTATGCTTCTCCAAAACTTGTGCCATTTGGCATGGATGCATGATTACATCATTTTAGCATGTTCACCAAGTTTGAGAGCATTTGGACAAGTTTGGTAATGTAGAGTTGCTCAAACTTCAAATATGGACAGAATGGTTTTGAGGGGATTAGATGATGTTTCCTTGATCTTCAAGGCATGAGGCTTTGCAAGATCATCAAATATGTCATATATGACATGATAGAATTTCCCTGGAATTTTTGGAGAATATTCCCTGTGTAAATATTTCAAAAGCTTGAAATCTCCAGAAAGGGTTTTGGAAGGATTTGTCCAATATTTTGAACATGACCATGTGTTGAAACTCTTATATATGGACAATATATGTCCTATGAGTCTCCCTGAATTTTGGCAAATATTTTTGAAATAGTTAAATAATTTTTCCCTATTAAAGACCATTTCTGGCCTTAAGAAAAAGCTTTTAAATAAAATATAAAAATAACTTTTAAAATTATACTTTTGTGGTTTCTGGGAGTCCTATACCTAATAGGATTCAAATATACTTTTTGGAAGATTTTTCACACCCTAAATAAGGTACTTGTAG
Organism: Secale cereale; assembly: GCA_902687465.1. Lineage (NCBI taxonomy): Eukaryota > Viridiplantae > Streptophyta > Magnoliopsida > Poales > Poaceae > Secale > Secale cereale. The sequence continues at coordinate 47,703,388 of LR738710.1, read as the reverse complement.
TGCAAACCTCAATTCAGGGGTTTTTGGAAAACTAATTTTAGAAAATACTATTTGGCCAAAATATTTTTATAAGAAAATTCTATACTGGTCTATACACATGGCATGATTATTGGGAGAAGGTTTTGGGTCAAGGGGATGAAGTATAAGAGTTGGAGGAGTTATTCAATTTTTAGAGCACTAGCAAACAGCAGACAAAAGTCAAATCAAGCAAAGTCAAAAACACACAAAAGTTTTTTTAAATCCACATTTTTGACATGATAATTAGCTTAAGCAAAGTGACATGAAAATCAGGGTGTGACAGACCTACCCCCCTTACAAGAATCTCGTCCCCGAGATTCCCAGACTAGGCGTGGAAAGAAATGCGGAGTCCTGGATACGGGGTAGTCTTCACTTCTTCTTGTTGGTTCTGCTTACGGGTGGTGCTCCACTGGACCTTGAAGTACTTGATGGTACGGCTTCGCGTCCGTCGTTCTGCTTCGTCCAGAATGCGGATGGGCTTCTCGCGGTAGGTCAAATCAGGCTGCAGATCAATGGGTTGGTGATCAACATCCTTGTAGAGATTAGGCTTGTCCGGAACTTGGAGACAATTCCGGAGTTGTGACACATGGAATACATTGTGCTCACCGGATAGCTCGGGTGGTAGTTCCAACTAGTAAGCCACTTCTCCTCATCGTGCAGTGATCTCAAAGGGTCCAATGAACCTTGGTGCGAGCTTCCCCTTGACGTGGAAACGCTTGGTTCCCTTCAGAGGAGTTACCCGCAGGTACACACGGTCCCCGACATGGAAACTCATGTCCCGACGGTGAGTGTCAGCATAGCTCTTTTGCCTTGACTTGGCTACCTTCAAACGCTCTCTGACTAGTTGGACTTGCTCTTCTGCTGCGCGGAGAATATCCGGTCCAAAGGCTAGCCCTTCTCCAGTCTCTGACCAGTTGAGGGGTGTGCGACATCTGCGTCCGTACAACACCTCAAATGGTGCCATCTGAAGGCTCGACTGGTAACTGTTGTTATAGGAGAACTCGGCAAAAGGGAGACAATCCTCCCACTTGGCTCCATATGCCAAGACACAGCCTCGGAGCATGTCTTCGAGAATCTGATTGACTCGTTCTGTCTGACCTCCGGTCTGTGGGTGGAAAGCCGTGCTGAAAGATAACTTGGTTCCCAAGGCTTCTTGGAACTTCTTCCAAAACCTTGAGGTGAACTGGGTTCCTTGATCTGACACAATCTCCTTGGGAACGCCGTGAAGACTTATGATTCGATCGATGTAGAGAGCTGCCAGCCGGTTGCCATCATAAGTGGTCTTGACAGGAATGAAATGGGCCACCTTGGTCAAATGATCGACTATGACCCAGATAGAGTCATGTCCTCTATCCGACCTTGGTAATCCAGTGACGAAGTCCATTCCGACTTTATCCCACTTCCACTCAGGAACCTTGAGTGGTTGAAGCAATCCAGCGGGTCGCTGATATTCAGCCTTGACCTTTTGGCACACATCACACTTTGCAACATAGGTTGCAATCTCTCTTTTCATCCCGTGCCACCAGAATCGTGCCTTCAAGTCTTGATACATCTTGGTGTGAACGTTCCTTCGACACGGAAATGCTCGGTTCCTTTGAAAGGAGTGGTTTGCAGGTACGCCCGGTCTTCGACGCGGAAGTTTACTTCTTGATGACGATGGTCGGTGTAGATCTTCCTTCTTGACAGGACGGTCTTCAAATGTCTTCTATCCAACTGTCTGTCTCTTCTTTGTCTTTGGGTAGACAAGTAGGCCATCAAATAATGATGTTACCCAACTTGTCCAATACTCCATGAGGTCTATGGGGGTACGCAAGGTAAGCTGGGGTATTGGTGGTGGTCTCCGCTGAGTATTGGTAGAGGTCTTCCTGACTTAGAGCGGAGGCCCGTGGCCAGAATCTGACCAGGTTGTGGCTTGGTGGGGCTTAAGGGTTTCAAGGATTCTAGTGAGTGAGTGAACGTTTATCATCTTATCCTTAAGCACGGTTTCTCTCGCATAGACCAACTTCAATCACCACTCATGCCATACATATCCTCATGATTCTCAAGAGATGGTCTAACAAAAACGTACTCACCTACGATCCCCAAATCCATATGTATGTCCACCCCTAAAATCCATAGGTGGGTCATACAAGCTGCTAATCTTGAATCAAACACCACAATCCAAGCGCTCAACCTATTCTTGCAAGGCTCACGATATTGCATCTCTATTCTAAGGAAACACGTCATATGCCACTCCAAGATTTTGTTTCCTTCCTATAGATCACCTCCAATAGCCCGGTAATTTCTATCAATCACCACATAATCCGACAATTCTACAAATCCGATGTCTACGGTGTTCCACAAGATCTCAAGTCCTTATAATACCCAAATACTTGGAAGGACTATGCTTTACGATAGTAAGTCCACCAAATTCTCATCATCCAGGTCAAGTAAACTTCAAGATCATGATCATATAGATCCCTAAGTCAACTCCGTCAAATAATCCAATCTCCTAGGTTATTGTCCACCGAGAAGCATGGTATCATGATCAAGATCATCGGTCTAAGTCCAATTTACTCCGAACCATGCAGACATATCAAGCATTTATACCAACCAGAATCACCTACATAAATCCAAATCTCATGCCCAACGGGTACTTCTACATACTTCCCCAAAGTCATGATCCACCAATATGAAAACCTCACAATCCATCAAGGTCTCAGATAATTCCTCGAAGTCACTGACATAAAGCCACCAAGTCATCTGTCCAATATCCTCGAACTGGTCTATCTATGGCATCGTCAGTTCTCGTGCTATATTAGGATGAAAATGTGCTCACTCACTGTGTCCACTAGCTCTTTTACGAACCGAGTGTTGTGCAAGGTTACAAAGGCTTAACAGGTTCTCTCGCTTTACTTTGGGTTAGGCACATGGTTACGGATTCGTGCTGGAGTGTCCCGTGAAGTCTCAAAGGGTCTAGGAATGTGGTTACTGGTCTGGAGGGTTAAACATAACTCTACGGGGTTGCAATTGGTCATGGAGGTTGTAGCAGAAGTCTTCAGTGCCAGTTGGCTGCCGAGGTAGAATCCTTGGTGCATCTTGTCTTGCGGGTCTTCAGTTAGGGAGAGAGAGAATAGAGGGAAGAAGCAGCGTAGAGGAGGGAAATGCCTAAAGGGGGTTCTATAGTGCAGGTGCAACAAACAGGTGCAAAAAGGCCGAAACAAAAGAAACAAGGCAAGGAAGGTGATATAGCCATGCACTTGTTGCCTGGGGCAAAAGTGTGACTTATATCAAAACACAAACAAATAAAAGCAAGCAACTCACAATCATGGTTCTATTCGAACCATCATACGGACTCGACTGCGCATAGGGGGTACACGAGTCATCCTACCCTAGGGTTTCTCGGACTCACTGTCGTGACTTGTGCCTCGTGCAGTCTTCTGAGTTTTCCTCCGGTGTTGCTATGTCCCTTGTAGTTGCTTGATGAACGATCCGGGTTGAGCCTGAAGATTCTTCAACAACTTCTCGCCTGATGAGGTGATGTGGTGAAGGTGTCTCCTTGCAGCTGGCGTTGACTTGTCTTCTCTTGTCTCTTTAATCATGATGATCCCTTGTGCCTTCTGGGACGTCGAGGGTATCAGGTAGGCAATCCTTTATGCAATGAAATTAACAAGGCATAGTAGAGGTTCAACATGTCGGTTACGTTGATGACAACATCGACACCAAGAGCGGGGGACGAAGAGAACCGTTTTCCTGCTCACTATAGTGAGGTGGACCAAATGGCGAGGTTCTCATCCACCGGTGGTTGCCGATACAACAACGGTAGTGACAGGATTACTCTATTAGCGATGCATATCATGATTTTGCATAACCTATACCCTGGTCATCACAGGCCAATGTTGCATCTTCTTGGGGCACTGTCAAAGGTGTCACCATCTTCTGGGTCTTCATGTCCTCATCCACCGAGGATGTAATTTCTGTTGGTATCATCTTGTCGTGGTGTCACCAATCTTGCGTTCAGAAGAGGTGGGTGAGTGTTTGGCAAGGTGCACTCCACGAGGATTACAGAAAATCCAGTGGTCAGGGGCATAAGGGTTCTAGCGACCAAGGTTTTGAAGGGGAAGAGATCAAGTATAGCCTAGTTTTCGAAAAACTGAGAAGGGAAGAGAAGTATAGGCAGTTTTGAAAACTAGTTTTACCCTAACTAACGAGCATGCTAACTAAGGCTTCCTACAGTCAGGATGGCTCTGATACCAGCTCTGTGGGGACCCCGACTCATAAGTCGTGATCACTGAATGCACGTGTACAGTGATCCCAGAGATCAATGCTCACTGAACACACAGAAGCAGAATAACAAGAGTCTTACATCCATACATACCGTATTACACAAATAGGACCATTATGGTCAAGTCTTGAGTATAGCGTTGCAGCGGAAATCTTCAATAACAACATGGACCCATGCCATCTTCCTTAACCCTACATGCATTCTGACTGGGAAACGTCCTAGCTCGCATGCTCGTCACCAAGAAATCTTCATCATAACCTGTTCTCTCCTGCCTGGCCAATAAAATAACCAGTGGCAAGCCAATGAGTACATTGAATGTACTCGCAAGCAACCCAAGTGTGATAACAGAATAATTATGCAAGGCTCTACTGCTAGGCTGGCAGTTTTGCGGAAAGCTAGTTTTTCATATGCAAGTATGATCAACATATAACATGGACATGCATGTGTCTGCAACAAGTATCAGGAGGTCACAGACATCATTATCGAGAAAGAGTTGTAATCAACTCATGCTCAAGCTCATTGTGACTTCCTCACAATCACATCAACAATATCTCTGAATCGTGTTGTTTTCTCACACACACACCAGGTTTCGCAAACATTGGACGTAGCCCAAGAGCGGTTACCCAACTGTCCTTGACCGCGGACACGGCTATTCAAATAGTTTTACACTCTGCAGAGGTTGCACACTTTACCCACAAGATCCGGGGAACTTCCGTGTCATCCACGACCCGCGGTACCTCAAGTACCCGGGGTAAGCACCCGAGCACTATCTTTCCCTAGACGACACTAATATGGAGTCCACTCGATTGGTAACAGCCCCGTGCCCCACATTTCACATCTCAAGATTTTTTTTTGGAGCCTCGCTCCCATATTCATCACATTCCACTAGCACGGGGTACCAACGGTGTGTCCGGTGCCCTATAAAGACAGTCATGGCCGCCTATCCAAGCGCGACCCCGTCCCAAGAGTGACCTCATGTCACCCCCGTCACTAGTAATGCGGGCACCATGTTAGTATTGACCTAGGTAATCAATAATGCCCTTTCCCATATAAGGGTAGAGTGGTTGCGCATGTAAGGTTGGAATAACGGTCGCAACTTAAACCAATCCGTTTTCAAAACAACACACACACACTTGCTTCGGTACACCACTTCGTCATCAAGTGGTTACCCATCTCACCATCTCCCTCGGGCATAAGTGGCACCCGACGGGGTTTTCGAAAAGTCTTCTGAAAGTATTCTGCCTCCGTCACCATGCATATACCCGTCCCATTTGCGTAGCCACTATTAAAGCAACCTAACTACTCCCACACACATAACCCTCATAGGAAGGTAGGGTCATGTTTGATGCAAGTTCAATTGCAAAGTAACAAGGGCACCAACCGAAGTGGTCTCCTCTTCTACATGATTCCGATGCATTGATAATAGGGTGCTATGAGACATGCATAAAAAGTTTTCTCGAACATGGTCAAAGGGCTGCTTGCCTTGTTCTTCCGAGTCTTCAAACCTTTTGGTCCATCTCTGAGTACTCCGTTTATTTCGTCAACTAACGATGGAAACAATCATAATAAGCAACACAATCAAAGCAAAAATAAAAGTGCTCTAAAAATAGGAGTTGGACTTTTCTAGGATACCTCTGGTCATATTTGAAATGACCAAGGTGGTTTCATAGGTATTGGATCAATTGATGACTTGGAACATTTCAATATGATAGAATCAAGGGGTTTATGGACTTGAAAGAAGTGTACAGAAATATATTCTTGAATGATGAGCAAAGGCACCCATCAACAAGTCATGATTTTAGAAGCATTTAGGAGTTGGTTTCACTGGATTTGGATTCAAATGAATTTCCTAGGATTTTGCAAAGTTGATAAATATGAAGAAATGGCTCAATATTTGGTGGGGCACAGAAAGTATTAATAAAAATGTTCCAAAACTAAGTTTGGATATGACAAGCACCTAGGAATTTGAATCACTGCATTTGGATCAAATTTGAGCCCTCTGTGATTTTCTAAAGTTCATCACAGAAAATGAAATATGGGCATTTGATAATTATGTGTGAAGGAAATGTCAATGGAATACTGTGCATGTTGCGCCATGTGATAGAGCATGATTTATGGAGTCACTGGAAATTTGAATCACCAAATTTGTAGTTCGAATGAATTATTTAAGCATTTTTGAAGTTGTCTGAGAAAGGAAAAGAAAAGGAAAAAGGGCCATACCCATATTGCGCACAGGGCGAGGCTTAGTGCTTTTGCGCACTGGGCCGGCCCAGTGGCTCGGCCACGCAGGCAGACGGCGACGCCGAAGGCGTATTCGCCTATTACGCCTTCCTGCACGAAAGGCGCGTGCCAGATGGACCCGTGTCCATTTAAATGGGGGGGTGTCGGCCCACCGGTCAGTGGCTCAGGCGCGCGCGCTGAGTCGTTGACGGGTGGGGCCCGCTGCTGCCGCAGCCCCCTTCTTCCTCCTCCGTTCGAAGCAAAGGAGGCAAGGCAGAGCGCACGCCGGCGCCGTTCCCCGGCGGCTCCAGCCGTCCCCGGTGGTGCCCGGCGCACCGAAGTGCTCAGCGGAGCAAGCCGCATCCATCCCTGGTCTTCAAGCTGACCGGGAGGAGCAGGAGCGACGGCGGCCGAGGCGTCGGCGGCGGCTTCGGGTCAAGACGGGGGCGATGCCAGGGACACTAGGGGGAAGGAAGGGTGGAGTGGGGGTGGCTCCGTGGTCCTGGGGTCCTCCTCCTGGCGGCCAACAGAGAAGGGGGAGGAGAGAGCGGCCGAGGTGCCCGATGCCAAGCGTCGGCTGGCGGCGGCACTTCGGCCATGGAGGGAGCAGGAGCGCATGAGAGGGAGAGGGGACGTGTCTAGGAGATGCACGGGAGAGAGGAGGGTCCAGAAAGGGCAAGGGAGTGCTCAGGGGAGGCTTTATATAGGCGCAGCCGCGGTGCACCGTGAGCGACGTCCATGGACGCGCTCGGGCGAGCTCGTGGAGGGCGAAGGAGGGCAGGGGAGGATAAGGCCGACCGTCCTGCAGGTCGCGGACGTCGAGGGCACCTCGGGAGACACGGTCCCGACGCCCCAGGCTGTCGGGTGCAGCCGATTGGAGGCGGCTACAGTGCGGGAGCGCACTGTAGCACGCTCCAGAGCGCCCGAATGGCTGGCACGCCCGTGTCCTCGCCGCTCTGGTCATGTCCAACATGCCCAAAGTTGTCTAGAAGGTCAGGGGAGGAGTAAAGTAATGTGGGATGGTCTTGGATGCCCTGGGAAGCCACTGGAATGAGGAGGGAGGTGATGGAGGAGGTGAAAACTGCTGTCCAGGAGAGTGAATTGGGGTTTTACCCCCCCTCCAATAATTGAGCTGAGGCAGAGGAGAGTTACTGGAGGTAGAATAGGTCTAGGAGAGACTGTGGTAAGAATTTGAGGTAAAGAGAAATAGTAAAAGGGGTCCAAACACTGGTTTTGGTAATTTGACAGAAGGTGTTTGATCATGTTTTGGGCAAGCAAAATAGCTCCACTTGGCATGATACTTAACAGGATCAAATGTCACATATAATTAGGCCCTTCCACCAAATTTGAGCTCATTTGGGCAAAGTTGCCAATGTAACTTTGGTGAACCCTAGAAATCAACAGAAATGGTTTCACCTGGTTTGAGTTGAGCTATTCATCTCCCCTTGATGCACCACTTGGTGTAGTATCATCATTTGGGGTTATGATCATGCTCACAAAGTTTGAGGCCCCAGGTAAAAAGTTGACAATGTAGAGTTGTTCAAATTTGAATTTGAACAGAAATGGTTTTGGGGCACTTAGACCAAGTTATGCTTCTCCAAAACTTGTGTCATTTGGCATGGATGCATGATTACATCATTTTAGCATGTTCACCAAGTTTGAGAGCATTTGGATAAGTTTGGTAATGTAAAGTTGCTCAAACTTCAAATATGGACATAATGGTTTTGAGGGGATTAGATGATGTTTTCTTGATCTTAAAGGCATGAGGCTTTGCAGGATCATCGAATATGTCATATATGACATGATAGAATTTCCCTGTAATTTTTGGAGAATATTCCCTGTGTAAATATTTCAAAAGCTTGAAATATCCAGAAAGGGTTTTGGAAGGATTTGTCCAATATTTTGAACATGACCATGTGTTGAAACTCTTATATATGGACAATATATGTCCTATGAGTCTCCCTGAATTTTGGCAAATATTTTTGAAATAGTTAAATAATTTTCCCTATTAAAGACCATTTCTGGCCTTAAGAAAAAGCTTTTAAATAAAATATAAAAATAACTTTTAAAATTATACTTTTGTGGTTTCTGGGAGTCCTTTACCTAATAGGATTCAAATATACTTTTTGGAAGATTTTTCACACCCTAAATAAGGTACTTGTAGTGCAAACCTCAATTTAGGGGTTTTTGGAAAACTAATTTTAGAAAATACTATTTGGCCAAAATATTTTTATAAGAAAATTCTATACTTGTCTATACACATGGCATGATTATTGGGAGAAGGTTTTGGGTCAAGGGGATGAAGTATAAGAGTTGGAGGAGTTATTCGATTTTTAGAGCACTAGCAAACAACAGACAAAAGTCAAATCAAGCAAAGTCAAAAACACACAAAAGTTTTTGTAAATCCACATTTTTGACATGATAATTAGCTTAAGCAAAGTGACATGAAAATCAGGGTGTGACACTTTGAGTAGTGGTTTGTTTTCTTATACTAACGGAGCTCACGAGAAATTTTGTCTAAGTTTTGTGTTGTGAAGTTTTCAAGTTTTGAGTATTGCTTTGATGGACTATGGAAGAAAGTGTAGCAAAGGCCTAAGCTTGGGGATGCCCATGGCACCCCAAGTAAATTCAAGATAATCAAAAGCCTAAGCTTGGGGATGCCCCGGGAAGGCATCCCCTCTTTCGTCTTCATCCATCGGTAACTATACCTGGAGCTATATTTTTATTCACCACATGATATGTGTTTTGCTTGGAGCGCCTTGTATAATTTGAGTCTTTGCTTGTTAGTTTGCCACAATTATCCTTTCTGGACACACCTATTTGATAGAGTTAAATATGGCCTAGAAATTGTTAGAACACTCTATGTGCTTCACTTATATCTTTTGAGTTGAATAATTTTTGCTCTAGTGCTTCACTTACATCTTTTAGAGCACGGTGGTGGTAATATTTTGTAGAAATTGTTGAACTCTCATGCTTCACTTATATCTATTTGAGAGTTTATTAAAACAACATGGTAATGTGTTTAGGCTAAAGAAACTAGTCTTCACATGATAGACATCCAATGTCAATGTAGTAAATATTTTCACACTAAGTGCATTGAATATGATGAGATGTTGGATGCTTGATAATTGTTTTGAGATATGAGGATAGTAATATTAGAGTCATGCTAGTGGATTTATTATGAAATTAAGAAATACTTGTGTTAAGGTTAGTGATTCCCGTATCATGCACGTATGGTGAACCGCTATGTGACGAAGTTAGAGCATGAGGTATTTGTAAAGTGCCAACCTTTGTGTGGAGGTCGGGGGCGCGCGATGGTTAACTCCTACCAACCTCCCCCCTAGGAGCAGCGTTGATTGCTTTGTTTTGATGACTCGTAGATTTTTGCAATAAGTATATGAGTTCTTATGCCTAATGTTGAGTCCATGGATTATACGCACTCTCACCCTTCCACCATTGCTAGCCTCTCTTGTACCGCGCAACTTTCGCCGGTACCATAAACCCACTATATGTCCTTCCTCAAAACAACCACTATATTATTCCTCAAAACAGCCACCATACCTACCTATCATGGCATTTCCATAGCCATTCCGAGATATATTGCCATGCAACTTTCCACCGTTCCGTTCATATGACACGCATCATATTGTCATATTGCCATGCATGACCATGTAGTTGACATCGTATTTGTGGCAAAGCCACCATGCATAATTTTTCATACATGTCACTCTTGTTTCATTGCACATACCGGTACACCGCCAGAGGCATTCATATAGAGTCATACTTTTTGTAGTATCGAGTTGTAATTTCGAGTTGTCATAAAAGTGTGATGATCATCATTTAGAGCATTGTCCCATGTGAGGTAAGGCCAATAAAAAAAAGAAATGCCCCCAAAAAATAGAGAGGGGCTAATAATAATAATAAAAAAAGCCCCTCCAAAAAAATGAGAGAAAAGAGAGAAGGGACAATTGCTACTATGTTTTTCCACACTTGTGCTTCAAAGTAGCACCATGTTCTTCATTGTAGAGAGTCTCATGTTTAGTCACTTTCATATACTAGTGGGAATTTTCGCTATAGAACTTGGCTTGTATATTCCAATGATGGGCTTCCTCAAATGCCCTAGGTCTTCGTGAGCAAGCAAGTTGGATGCACACCCACTAGTTTCTTTTGTTGAGCTTTCATACATACTTAGCTCTAGTGCATCCGTTGCATGGCAATCCCTACTCACTCACATTGATATCCATTGATGGGCATCTCCATAGCCCATTGATACGCCTAGTCGATGTGAGAATATCTTCCTCCTTTTTGTATTCTCCACAACCACCTCTATACCACCCATAGTGCTATGTCCATGGCTCACGCTCATGTATTGCGTGAAAGTTAAAAGGTTTGAAAAGATAGAGTATGAAAACAAGTGCTTGGCTGAAATCGGGGTTGTGCATGATATGAATATTTTGTGTGATGAAGAGGGAGCATAGCCAGACTATATGACTTTGTAGGGATAACTTTCTTTAGCCATAGTATTTTGAGGAGACATGATTGCTTTGTTAGTATGCTTGAAGTATTATTATTTCTTATGTCAATATAAACTTTTATCTTGAATCTTTTAGATCTAAACTTTCATGCCACAATTAAGAGAATTACATTGAAAAACTATATTGGTTAGCATTCCACATCAAAAATTCATTCTTTATCATTTACGTACTCGAGGACGAGCAGGAATTAAGCTTGGGGATCCTTGATACGTCTCCAACGTATCTATAATTTTTGATTGTTCCATGCTATTATTTATGAAGTCTTGGATGTTTAATGTGCTTTATCATACACTTTTATATCATTTTTGGGACTAACCTACTAACCCAAAGGCCCAGTCTAGATTGCTGTTTTTTGCCTGTTTCGGGGTTTTGCAGAAAAAGAATATCAAACAGAGTCCAAACGGAATGAAACCCTCGCGAGAGATATTTTTGGAGAAAATCATGCACAGGGAACTTGAGAACCACGTCAGGGGAGCATCGAGGCGCCCACGAGGGTGGGGGGCACGTCCCCCTTCCCAGGGCGCGCCCCTACCTCATGGGCCCCTCGAGCGTCCCCCGCTGTCCTCCTTCCTCCTATATAAGTCTATGTACCCCGAAACCTTCGACAACAGAGAGAAAACCCTAATTCCACCGTCGTAACCTTCTGTTCCCGTGAGATCCCATCTTGGAGCCTGTTCCGGAGCTCCACCGGAGGGGGATCCATCACGGAGTTCTTCATCATCATCAGCATTGCCCTCACCATGAGCTGTGAGTAGTTTACCACAGACCTTCGGGTCCATAGCTAGTATCTAGATGGCTTCTTCTCTCTCTCTCTCTCTCTCTCTCTCTCTCTCTCTCTCTCTAGATCTCAATACAAAGTTCTCCTCAGTCTTCGAGGAGATCTATTCGATGTAATCTCTTTTTGCGGTGTGTTTGTCGAGATCCGATGAATTGTGAGTTTATGATCAAGATTATCTATGAGAAATATTTGGTTCTTCTCTGAACTTTTTATGTGTGCTCATAATATCCTTGCAAGTCTCTTCGAATTATTGGTTTGGTTTGGCCTACTAGATCTATAGTTCTTGCAATGGGAGAAGTGCTTGGCTTTGGGTTCAATCTTGCGGTGTCCTGTAGCGACCAGACCTCAAACAGTCTGATCTCTGTGCATCAGTGTCATCCCTGGATCAGTAATGCTGACACGCACAGTACTTAAAGGATTTATAACAGAGTAGCAATCCCACACTTATTACATCGATAGTTCCAACGATGAACTTATTACAATAAAAATGGATGAAGGCCATCTAACACGATAACAGCGGAAGGCTTGGAAGATAAGTGAGTCCATCAACTCCAACGGCATCACTGAGTATAGAACCACGACCTAAAAGGCACCTTACTCGTTATCTGAAAAGTCTGCAACATGAACGTTGCAGCCCGAAAACGGGTCAGCACATGGAATATGCTGGCAAGATAACACAAGTATTTGCAAGTAACGGAATAGATGCTATACTACATGCATATTTGGCTGGTGGAAAGCTCTATGGTTACAATGTTTGCGTAAAGCTAATTTTTCCCTACTTCAAAGGAATAGATTTTAATTAACTATCATGGTAGTTGAAACATCGTTGAGAAGATAGACATCCTCTCAACCCCAATTAAAATCATCATTAAACCCAACAATATTAATTAGAGTAACATGATGAGATTCACATGGTAATCCAAGTACTAGATACTCAAGACGTCCATAACTGGGGACACTGCTAATCATGATCAGTTTGTACACTCTGCAGAGGTTTGTGCACTTTTCCCCACAAGACTTGATCGCATCCGTTTGGTTTCTCGCACTGCATGGTATTTGAGAAATGGATGACCGAGACACAGTCTTTCCGAAGAGGTCCCCTTAACCAGATAGATAGGCCGATACACCTACAAACCCTCTACATCTGCTAGCCTATCATGGAAAGGTTTCCCACAACTTACTCAACTATGCCAGAGCCCATATTGGCATGTGGCTGCACACGGAAGTTTCTAGTATAAAAAATCTCATGATCCCTTTGAGCCTGGGTGGCGGTCCAAAAAAAAAAACAGGCAATCACGGGAATATCCAGATGCCTCAATCCACCCAGATGTGTGTTAAACTTGCCACCTTAAGTTGAACCATTAATTAATAAACTTACATCTGTCATGGATACACTCACCCAATCCACGTCTACGAGCATAGCATGTCCTAACAGCAAACATAGAAGTAACTCCCAAAGGTTTGAATGTAATGCAGGTAATAGGTACTACCTCAATCTACTTCCCAGTCCCACAAGTTAATTGATCCTACTCATGCAATGTGTGAGGGCTGGACTAATGCAATGAAAACTGGGTAATTGGAAAGTATGATCAAAGTGTTACTTGCCTTGCTGATGATCCGCAAAACCTAGAGATTCAAAGTAGCAAGCGGCGCACTCCGGGTACTCTATCGCAAACAAACAAGAACACAATAAGTACTTAACTAATGCACGGGTAAAACTCAAATAAGAGATCTAACCAGAAAGTTCAACTTAAGAACTCCGGTTTGCAAAAAGAATCAACTCGAAAGAGGCAACGAAACTCAAACTGCGAAAGAAAAGAGCTCCGGTTTGCTAATTGGCCTAATGTCAAATTTTACAGTAGCCAAAACCTTGTTCAAGTTGGTTAAACATAAAGAGGGCATCGCGACGAAGATCTGGGATTTTGAATCACCTGATTCCGACTCTCGAGCGAAAAGAAAAACGAAAAACAAGATCAGGGCAGAAATCTCGATCGGAATAATCGTGGATAAGTACCCCGAAAAAGAAAACGGACGAACAGACTAACGAACGAATGTTCGCTGTCTGTGGCTAACGGACGAAAATCATTCGTTAAAACGAACGTACGAACGAACGTCCGCTAAACAACTAAACCAACGAAAACCGAACCGATCTAATCTAATAAAAAAACAGATCTATGGTTTACGAAAACCGATCGGTTCTAAAAAAACCGATAACTACCTCCACGGCAAACTCCGGCGAGATCCCCGGCGGTCCGGCGGGTGAGGTAGGCGGCGGCGTGCTGCGGGGCGGTGGCGGCGCGGCGACGGCGAGCTGAGGCGCGGCGAGGCGACGAGGCGGCGGCGGCGTGAAGTGGCGGCGGCGCGGGCGCGGCTAGGGCAAGGGGGCTCGGGGCTGGGCTGGCGGGGTGGGCGGGCCGGCTTATAAAGCCCAGAGTCCCGGGGCTCTACGGCTCCAAGTCGGTTTACGTTTTTTTTGAATAGAGTCCTGGCGCAAAACTAACGAAAGAAATAATAAACGGACTCCAAAAATCCCGAAATAAATTTTCACCGTCTTCTAATAATATTTACGACAAAGTGAACATTTTTCCCGGACCTAAATGCAATTTTGAAAAACGCGCATTTTTCCTATGCAAATAAAATCGCAAATAAATCCAGAAAAATACCAAAAGTTATTTTAATATTTTTCCTGCAATATTTCTGTTATTTTGGAGAAGTCATATTATCTCCGCTCATATTTTGTATTTAGAAATATTTTTAGGAGAGAAAAATAATTAGAATCACACTGTCCTCGTACCGGTATTCGAGCGAACTCAAATACGAAAACGGTAAAATTCCCAACTCTCTCCGTAGGTCCTTGAGTTGCTTAGAATTTCGAGGAACGCCACAAACAAAAATGCAAAAAAACATGAAATGCAAATATGATCTATGTATAACATTCCAAATTGAAAATTAGGGATGTTACAAACTTACCCCCCTTAGAATGAATCTCGCCCTCGAGATTCGACTTGGCGAGAGAACAGGTGTGGGTGGTCCTTGCGTAGATCGTCTTCTCGTTCCCAGGTGGCTTCTTCCTCGGTGTGGTGACTCCACTGAACTTTGCAAAACTTGATAACCTTACTGCGGGTGACTGTGCTCGAAAAATTCGAGAATCTTAACAGGCTTCTCCTCGTACGTCCGATCACTGTCCAACTGAATTGCTTCAAGGGGTACCGTGTCTCTAAGCGGTATATCGGCCATCTCCGCATGGCACTTCTTAAGCTGCGAAACGTGAAATACGTCGTGCACTCCTGACAATCCTTCGGGCAATTCCAGCTTATAGGAAACCTCTCCCATGCGTTCCAAAACACGGTAAGGTCCCACAAATCTCAGGGCTAGTTTTCCTTTAACTCCGAAACGTTTAACCCTTGCAGAGGCGATACTCTCAAGTATGCTCTATCTCCGATCTCATAGGCTATTTCCTTGCGCTTCGAGTCTGCATAACTCTTCTACCTGGACTGAGCTACCTTCAATCTATCCTGAATCAACTTCACCCTCTCCTCAGACTCTTTGATCAAGTCTGGCCCAAACAACTGCCGGTCTCCAACTTCATCCCACATCAACGGTGTTCGACATCTCCTTCCATACAATGCCTCGAACGGTGCCATATTCAAACTGGCTTGGTAGCTGTTGTTGTATGAGAACTCCGCGTAGGGCAAATTGTCATCCCAACTAGATCCGTAATCTAATGCACAGGCTCCCAGCATATCTTCCAAAATCTGATTGACTCTCTCAGTCTGTCCATCTGTCTGTGGGTGAAAAGCTGTGCTAAACTCTAGTCTGATACCCAAAGTTTGGTGTAGGTGATGCCAAAACTTTGAGGTAAACTGGGTTCCTCTAACTGATACGATGCTCCTTGGAACTCCATGCAGACATACAATTCGGGTCATGTATATCTTTGCCAACTTCGCGCTGGTATATGTGGTTTTCACAGGGATAAAGTGGGCTACCTTCGTCAATCGGTCCACTACTACCCAGATTGAGTCATATCCTGATTTGGTCCTGGGCAATCCGGTGATAAAATCCATGCCAAGCTTCTCCCACTTCCATTCGGGTATCGGCATAGGTTGTAACAATCCTGCTGGCTTCTGATGTTCTGCCTTTACTCTCTGACATACATCACAAACTGCTACATATTCCGCGATATCTTTCTTCATACCGGTCCACCAGAAAATGTCCTTCAAATCCAAATACATCTTAGTATTTCCTGGGTGAATCGAGTATGGTAAATCACGGGCCTCCTGTAGAATCAACTTCCTGATCTCCGGGTCGTTAGGCACATAAATTCGATCCTCGAACCACAAGGTGTCGTGTCCGTCCTCACGAAATCCCTTGGCTTTTCCTTCACTCATCCTCTCCTTTATAGAGATAACCTCCTCGTCAGTTTTCTGAGCTTCTCTGATTTTATCCATCAGGGTAGACTGGATTTCTAGTGTTGCTATGTAGCCTCTCGGAACTATCTCCAAACGTAGTTCTCGTAAGTCCTCGGCTAACTCCTTTGGAAATTCCTCCATCATTAGGGTATTGACATGGCTCTTACGGCTTAGCGCATCGGCTACTACGTTAGCCTTTCCGGGATGATAATGTAATCTCATGTCGTAATCCTTAATGAGTTCCAGCCATCTCCTTTGCCTGAGATTCAGCTCCTTCTGAGTGAATATATACTTCAAACTCTTGTGATCCGTATATACTTCACAATGGTTTCCAATAAGAAAATGTCTCCATGTCTTCAATGCATGCACTACGGCTGCTAACTCCAAATCGTGGGTGGCATAGTTCAGCTCATGAGGTTTTAGCTGTCGTGAAGCATACGAAACAACTCTTCCTTCTTGCATAAGAACTGCTCCAAGTCCTCGACGTGAAGCGTCGCAGTACACCTCATAATCCTTATGTTGATCTGGCAGGATCAACACAGGGGATGAGACCAACCTTTTCTTTAATTCCCGGAAACTGGCCTCACATTCTTCTGTCCAACTGAACTTGGTGTCCTTCTTTAACAACTCCGTCATTGGCTTTGCAATCCTCGAGAAATTTTCAATGAATCTCCGGTAGTATCCTGCAAGTCCAAGAAAACTCCGGATCTCTCCAACGGTTGTTGGTGCTTCCCAATGGGTCACAGCATCCACCTTAGCGGGATCTACTGCTATTCCTTCTCCAGATATAACGTGTCCGAGAAATCCGACTTCCTTCAACCAAAACTCACATTTGCTAAACTTGGCATATAACTGATGTTCTCGGAGCTTCTCCCATACCAAACGCAAATGCTCTGCATGTTCTTCTTCATCCTTAGAGAAGATCAATATATCATCTATGAACACTACGACGAACTTATCCAAATACTCCATAAACACTTTGTTCATCAGGTTCATAAAGTCTGCCGGTGCGTTAGTCAGACCAAATGACATAACGGTATACTCGTACAACCCGTACCTGGTGGTAAAGGCCGTCTTAGGTATATCCTGCTCTCGGATCTTCAATTGATGGTACCCTGATCGCAGATCGATCTTGGAAAATATCTTAGCTCCTTGCAATCTATCGAACAGATCATTGATCATCGGCAGTGGGTACTTGTTCTTGATCGTTACTTCATTCAGCCCTCTGTAATCAACAAGCATTCTTAACGATCCATCCTCCTTTTCCACTAAAAGTACTGGCGAACCCCAAGGCGAAGAACTTGGGCGTATGAATCCTTTATCCAGTAACTCCTTAATCTGTTTCTTAATCTCCTCTCCTTTGCGGGCATCCTATATGGTCTCTTAGAAATTGGCCCGGTGCCTGGCAAAAGTTCAATAAAAACTCTATATCTCTATCCGGTGGCATGCCAGGTAACTCCTCTGGAAACACATCCGGATAATCCTTCACTACTGGCACTTCCTCCTGAACAACTCCCGTGAGAGAATGTACTTGAGTCCTTATTGGCGAATGCCTAGATACATACTTAATCCTTTTTCCCTCCGGGGTGGTGAGCAGAATTGACTTACTGGCACAGTCAATGTTACCTTCATACTTCGATAGCCAATCCATACCTAATATCACATCCAATCCTTGTGACTCCAGGACTATTAGGTCAGAGGGGAAAGTGTGACGTCCTATGATCAATGGCGTCTGAAAACATCCTTGGTGTGCCATATAATCTGCTCCTGGTGAACTTACTAACAGGGGGGTCTTAAGAACTCGGGTGGACATCCTATGTCTATTTACGAATCCCCTTGAAATGTATGAATGCGATGCACCAGTATCGAAAAGAACTATTGCGGCAAATGTCTTAACCAAAAACTTACTGACAACAGCATCTGGTTGCTCTTCTACCTCATCCACAGTCACGTGGTTCACTTGTCCTTTGTTGAACGGGTTGGGCTTCTTTGCGGCGCTTCCATTGCCGTTCCCATTCTTAGTTTCTGGGCATTCATTAGCATAATGTCCATTCTTCCCGCACTTGTAACAGGTGACATGACTGAAATCCTTCTTGGTGGGTGTGGATGGTGTAGGGCGGCTCTGGTTACCATTTGCTCCATTTCCATTTCCATTCTTGGTGCCATTGTGATTGTGCGAGCTACCTCCTCCATGGGTATGCTGAAACTGTCCTACCGTTTTAGGGGTAAAACGAGGCTTCTACTGCGCTCCAGAGTTATACTTTCCTTGTCCATACTTCCTCTTGCGACTTTCAATATGTTGGTGCTTCCTTTCAATCATTAGGGCGCGGTCAACCAGCTCCTGGTAGTTATTGAAAGTTGCCACCATCAACTGTACACTCATCTCATCATTCAGCCCTTCCATGAATCTCTCCTGCTTAGCGGCATCTATGGCCACATCATCTGGGGCATAACGCGATAGGGTACTAAACTCATCCACGTACTGGGCCACAGTACGGTTGCCTTGGCGCAAATTGCGAAACTCCTGCTTCTTCATACTCATAGCTCCAGTTGAGACATGGGCGGTACGAAAAGCTTGCTGGAACTGATCCCAAGTCACATTGGCTATGGGGAAAGTGGCTGTGTAATTCTCCCACCATGCTGCGGCTGGTCCAGACAACTGGTGTGCGGTAAATCACACCTTCTCAGCATCTGAGCAGTTAGCGGTGGTCAAATCCCTTCCAATCTTGCGTAGCCAGTCATCAGCCACTATTGGTTTGATGCTGCTAGCAAACACGGGCGGTTGCAACCTTAAGAAACGTGTCAGGTTGTCCACGGGTGGTGGTGGTGGAGGGTTTTTGTCGTTGTTCTGGTTGTTCTGAGTGTTCTGGACAAGAAGTTGCATCAGGGTGTTCTGTTGCTGGATCAACTGGGTGAGCTCAGGGGGAAACTCAAATCTGGGCTCACGTCTTGGAGGCATCAGATGGGTGTAGAGGGGAGAGATTAGAATAGAAAAGAGGTCTAAGGGAAAATCACTACCCATATGCACATGAGGCAAACACACAATCATATCACACCAATCAATTTCAAGCAAGATCTTACAAATCTAACTATCGTTACAAAGTGCTCTAAAACTAATATATGGGGGTAAACTACTACTAGTCACAGGGTGGTCATCTAAAAATATTGATCAGCAGAGGATTCCATAATATCTGCTCCAGCTTCATCTTCATAGTCTTCGTCTTTGTTATCATCATGTTCCGAATCCGTGTCGTCAATGATGATATAGTCTTCCGGTGGAATCTCCTTGGGTTCTTCTTCCTCGTCTTCTTCTCCCATGAGTATCCCTAACTTCCGTGTAAAGTCATCATTCTTCTCCACAAGTATTAGCATCTCCTCCTTGTATCCGTCGCGCGTAGACTTGCGTTCTTCCTCTAGCTCCAAATTCCTATTTAGGGCTTTCTTCAAATCTATCATCCCTGCACACATCTGGTGCTCCTTGCGACGAATGTGGTGGTTCAACTCCTGGATGAAGGCTGCAATGGATCTATCCTTCCGGGTGCTGATCACATCCCAATTCTCATCTCGGCGTCCACAAATTTGGTAGATGGTGTCCTTTAGCTCCTGCTTGTAGATTTCTCCAATCCTTCCCATAGCGATGTGGGCTGCCATGCTCCTGCCTAGGTTCCATGTAGGCGCATTAAAAAAAATGTTATGAGTGCAGTGACGGGCTCGAACGTCCTTCCTGGAATTTGGGCTTGAATCCACCAACGCTCCTCCTCAGGTAGAGTGGCATTGTAGGTTCCGGTGAAACTTGGTAGTCCAATGTTTAGATATCTGGTGACTTCCTTCAGGTGTCGTCCAAATGGTGTATCATCATCCGGTTGCGAGAACTTGTTCTTTACATCCACCATCCTAAAAGAGTAGAAAAGATGAGGAGTCAGAAAAGAGAAGAGTGAATAGTGCTCTAGGGCTTTAGCTTAGTGGTCGTGTCCTACAGTCAGCGTGTGCTCTGATACCATCTTGTAGCGACCAGACCTCAAACAGTCTGATCTCTGTGCATCAGTGTCATCCCTGGATCAGTAATGCTGACACGCATAGTACTTGAAGGATTTATAACAGAGTAGCAATCACACACTTATTAAATCGATAGTTCCAACGATGAACTTATTACAATAAAAATGGCTGAAGGCCATCTAACACGATAACAGCGGAAGGCTTGGAAGATAAGTGAGTCCTCAACTCCAACGGCATCACTGAGTATAGAACCACGACCTAAAAGGCACCTTACTCATCGTCTGAAAAGTCTGCAACATGAATGTTGCAGCCCGAAAACGGGTCAGCACATGGAATATGCTGGCAAGATAACACAAGTATTTGCAAGTAACAGAATAGATGCTATACTACATGCATATTTGGCTGGTGGAAAGATCTATGGTTACAGTTTTTGCGCAAAACCATTTTTCCCTACTTCAAAGGAATAGATTTTAATTAACTATCATGGTAGTTGAAACATCGTTGAGAAGATAGACATCCTCTCAACCCCAATTAAAATCATCATTAAACCCAACAATATTAATTAGAGTAACATGATGAGATTCACATGGTAATCCAAGTAGATACTCAAGACGTCCATAACCGGGGACACGGCTAATCATGATCAGTTTGTACACTTTGCAGAGGTTTGTGCACTTTTCTCCACAAGACTCGATCGCCTCCGTTTGGTTTCTCGCACTGCATGGTGTTTGAGAAACGGATGACCCAGACACAGTCTTTCCGAAGAAGTCCCGTTAACTAGATAGATAGGTCGGTACAACTACAAACCCTCTACATCTGCTAGCCCATCATGGAAAGGTTTCCCACAACTTACTCAACTATGCCAGAGCCCATATTGGCATGTGGCTGCACACGGAAGTTTCTAGTATGAAAAATCTCATGATCCCTTTGAGCCTGGGTGGCGGTCCAAAAAAAAACAGGCAATCACAGGAATATCCAGATGCCTCAATCCACCCAGATGTGTGTTAAAGTTGCCACCTTAAGTTGAACCATTAATTAATAAACTCACATCTGTCATGGATACACTCACCCAATCCACGTCTACAACCATAGCATGTCTTAACAGCAAATGTAGAAGTAACTCCTAAAGGTTTGAATGTAATGCAGGTAATATGTACTACCTCAATCTACTTCCCAGTCCCACAAGTTAATTGATCCTACTCATGGAATGTGTGAGGGTTGGACTAATGCAATGAAAACTGGGCAATTGGAAAGTATGATCAAAGTGTTACTTGCTTTGCTGATGATCCGCAAAACCTAGAGATTCAAAGTAGCAAGCGGCGCACTCTCGGTACTCTATCGCAAACAAACAAGCACACAATAAGTACTTAACTAATGCACGGTTAAAACTCAAATAAGAGATCTAACCAGAAAGTTCAACTTAAGAACTCCGGTTTGCAAAAAGAATCAACTCGAAAGAGGCAACGAAACTCAAACTGCGAAAGAAAAGAGCTCTGATTTGCTAATTGGCATAAGGTCAAATTTTATAGTAGACAAAACCTTGTTCAAGTTGGTTAAACGTAAAGAGGGCATCGAGACGAAGATCTGGGATTTTGAATCACCTGATTCTGACTCTCGAGCGAAAAGAAAAACGGAAAACAAGATCAGTGCAGAAATCGCGATCGGAATAATCGCGGATAAATACCCCAAAAAAGAAAACGGACGAACAGACTAACGAACGAACTTTCGCTGTCTGCGGCTAACGAACGAAAACCGTTCGTTAAAACAAACGTACGAACGAACGTCCGCTAAATAACTAAACCAACGAAAACTGAACCGATCTAATCTAATAAAAAAAAACAGATCTACGATTTACGAAAACCGATCGGTTCTAAAAAAACCGATAACTACCTCCACCGCAAACTCCGGCGAGATCCCCCGCGGTCCGGCGGCGGTCCGGCGGGCGAGGCGGGCGGCGGCGTGCGGCGGGGCGGCGGCGGCGCGGTCTGGCGGCAGCGCGGCGGTGCGGCGGCGAGCTGCGGCGCGGCGAGGCGGTGGCGGCGCGGGCGCGAGGCGGCGGCGGTGCGAAGTGTCGGTGTCGCGGGCGCGGCTAGGGCAAGGGGGGGCGCGGGGCTGGGCTGGCGGGGCTGGCGGGCCGGCTTATAAAGCCCAGAGTCCCGAGGCTCTACGGCTCCAAGTCGGTTTACGTTTTTTTGAATAGGGTCCTGGTGCAGAAAAACTAACGAAAGAAATATTAAACGGACTCCAAAAATTCCGAAATAAATTTTCACCGTCCTCTAATAATATTTAGGACAAAGTGAACATTTTTCCCGGACCTAAATGCAATTTTGAAAAATGCGCATTTTTCCTATGCAAATAAAATCGCGAATAAATCCAGAAAATTACCAAAAGTGATTTTAATATTTTTCCTCCAATATTTCTGTTATTTTGGAGAAGTCATATTATCTCCGCTCAAATTTTGTATTTAGAAATATTTTTAGTAGAGAAAAATAATTAGAATCACACTGTCCTCGTACTGGTATTCGAGCGAACTCAAATACGAAAACGGTAAAATTCCCAACTCTCTCCGTAGGTCCTTGAGTTGCTTAGAATTTCGAGGAACGCCACAAGAAAAATGAAAAAAAAAATGAAATGCAAATATGATCTATGTATAACATTCCAAATTGAAAATTTGGGATGTTACATGTCCTTTCCCAGTGACAGTAGGGCAGCAAGGCACGTATTATATTGTTGCCACCGAGGATAAAAAGATGGGGTTTATATCATATAGATTGAATTTATCCCTCTACATCATGTCATCTTGCTTAAGGCGTTACTCTGTTCTTATGAACTCAATACACTAGATGCATGATGGATAGCGGTCGATGTGTGGAGTAATAGTAGTAGATGCAGAATCATTTCGGTCTACTTGTCTTGGACGTGATGCCTATATACAATGATCATGCCTAGATAGTCTCATAATTATTCACTTTTCTATCAATTGCTCGACAGTAATTTGTTTACCCGCCGTAGAATATCGCTATCATGAGAGAAGCCACTAGAGAACACTATGGCCCCCGGGTCTATTCTCAACATATCAATCTACATCTACTTTAATTTTATTGCTTTTTTTGCCGTTCTTATAAACCGAAAATACCAAAAATATAAACTATCGTCTCTATCAGATCTCACTTTTTTAACTGACCGTAAAGGGATTGACAATCCCTTATCGCGTTGGCTGCAAAGTTCTTATTTGCTTGTGCAGGTGCGAGGGACTCGCGCGTGGTCTCCTACTGGATTGATACCTTGGTTCCCCAAAACTTAGGGAAATACATACGCTACTGTGTTGCATCTCCCTTTCCTCTTTGAGGGAATACAACGCAAGCTTGAGAAGTAGCAGATAAGGATTTGTGCTAGGTACTTGGTATATGATTTTTGCGTAGATCTCCCCGGCAACGGCGCCAGAAATTCTTTTTGCTACTTCTTGAGCTTGCTTTGTATTCCCTCGAAGAGGAAAGGGTGATGTAGCACAATAGCGTAAGTATTTCCCTCAGTTTGTGAGAACCAAAGTATTAATCCAGTTGGTGACCACGCGCGAGTCCCTCGCACCTGCACAAACAAATAATAACCTCGCAGCCAACACGATAAGGGGTTGTCAATCCCTTCACGGTCACTTACGAGAGTGAGATCTGATAGATAGGATAGGATAATATTTTTAGTATTTTTGGTATAAGAACAGAAAGTAAAGAAAGAAAATAAGCAACGGCAACAGAAATTTGCTAGTTGACAGGAAAGTAATATGATAAAGATAGACCCGCGGGCCATAGGTTTCACTAGTGGCTTCTCTCATGATAGCAGAATTCTACGGTGGGTGAACAAATTACTGTCAAGCAATTGATAGAAAAGCGCATAGTTATGAGAATATCTAGGCATGATCATTATATATAGGCATCACGTCCGTAATAAGTAGACCGAAATGATTCTGCATCTACTACTATTACTCCACACATCGACCGCTATCCAGCATGCATCTAGAGTATTAAGTTCATAAGAACAGAGTAACGCATTAACCAAGATGACATGATGTAGAGGGATAAACTCAAGCAATATGATATAAACCCCATCTTTTTATCCTCGATGGCAACAATACAATACATGCCTTGCTGCCCCTACTATCACTGCGAAAGGACACCGCAAGATTGAACCCAAAGCCAAGCACTTCTCCCGTTGCAAGAACTATAGATCTCGTAGGCCAAACCAAACCAATAATTTGAAGAGACTTGCAAGGATATTATAATCATACATAAAAGATTTCAAAGAAGAATCCAATATTGTTCATAGATAATCTTGATCATAAACCCACAATTCATCGGATCTCGACAAACACACCACAAAAATATTATATTGAATAGATCTCCTCGAAGATCGAGGAGAACTTTGTATTGAGATCCAAAGAGAGTGAAGAAGCCATCTAGCTAATAACTATGGACCCGAAGGTCTGTGGTACACTACTCACAATTCATCGGTAATGCTATGGTGTTGATGTAGAAGCATTATGTGATCGATCCCCCTCCGGCGGAGCTCCGGAACAGGCCCGAAGATGGGATCTCACAGGAACAGAAGGTTGCGGCGGTGGAATTAGGGTTTCATCTGTTGCTTCGATGTTTTCAGGGTATGAGAGTATATATAGGTTGAAGAGACACGTGAGGAAAGCTACATGGGGCCCACGAGTGTGGGGGGTGCGCCTGCCCCCTCGTGGGCACCTCGTTTCTTCTCCAACTTGTACTCCAAGTCTCTCGTGAAGATATCGTTCCAAAAATAACTCTCCTGAAGGTTTCATTCCGTTTGGACTCCCTTTGATATTCCTTTTCTGCGAAACACTGAAACAGGCAAAAAACAGCAATTTGCACTGGGCCTTGGGTTAGTAGTTTAGTCCCAAAAATAATATAAAAGTGTATAATAAAGCCCATTAAACATCCAAAACAGAATATATAATAGCATGGAACAATAAAAAATTATAGATACGTTGGAGACGTATCAGTGATTCACACAAATTTCAAAGAATTGAAATTTAAACTATTCAAAATTGAAAACTAATGGCACTAACAAAATGTTTATAATTTTTGTGACCTAAAAGCAAAAATAATTATAAAAATAAAGCAAAAACAAAAGAAAATAAATAATGCAAAAACAAAAAAAAATACTAGAAAAAATTAAAAAAATTGCCACCTACTGGGCCTCACGGCCTGCATTCGACTAGAAACCCATCTATACATGGGCCAGGATGTAGGCCCACAGGCCCAACAGGCCAACATGGCAGTGACAAGGGTAGGCAAGTACTTCCTGCAAATTAGAGAGGATCTCGAAAGCTTTGCCGCAATGCAGCTTATAAACAGGTGCTGAGCTCTCTCAGCTAGCGAGGTGGGACTAAACTCTCACCACACCACCGCTGTGCCAGTCTATTGGTCCCGGTTTGTGCCTGCAACTGGGACCAATGCCTACCTTTGGTCCCGGTTCGTGGCACAAACCGGGACAAATACCCACCTTTGGTCCCGGTTCGTGCCACCAACCGGGACAAAAGGTCTCCGCTTCCCGCCCTTTGGGCTGCTGAAAATTGATCATTGGTCCCGGTTAGTAGCACGAACTAGTACCAAAGGTGTGTATTCGTCCCGGTTTGGGCCACGAACCGGGACCAATTCTCTTTGTATATAAGAACACACTTGTGAAAATTTCATTCTCACCTCGCAGTTGCCCCCGACGTTGCCGACGACATTGACGCCGCCAGGCTACCCCGACGCCGTCCGCTGCCCCTGCCGTCGCTGTCGCCGTCGCCCGTGCCCCGTCGTCGCCGTCGCCGTCGCCACCACCATCACCGAGTCCGTGCGCCCTTGCGCCCGCCCCTCCCCGCCCTCGAGCTCGTCGGCCGGCCGCGCCCCTGCCCCGGCCAGCCCCCACTGTCATCGTCGCCATGTCCTCTCCGCCCTCGCCGTCGCCCTCGCTGGCCGCCCCGCTGTGAGCCGCCGCCGTCGCTCGGGCTCTCTGTAGATTTTTTTCTTTAATATGTCTATTTTTATATGATAAATTTTTTTGTTCATATATATAATCTATATATGTATGTATGGATGTGGCTATGTATGTATGGGTGTTTCATAGGATTTTTTTCATATATGTATTAATTTTTTTACTTAGGTTGTTAGTAGATATCGGTTTTAGGTTAGTTGATAATTAGTGCATTTTAGGTTAGTTGTATTGTTAGTGCATTTCAGGTTAGCAAATTTTAGGTTAGTGGAGAGGAAAAAGGAAAATAAGTAAAAAGAAAAAAAGAGGAAGAAGGAAGAAGGAAGAAGAAGAAAAAGAAGGAGAGGAAAAAGGAAAATAAGAATAAGGAAAAGGATCAGGAGAAGAAGGAGAAGAAGAGGAGAAAAAAATAAGAAGATGAAGAAGAAGAAAAAGAAAGAGGAGAATAAGAAGGAATAGAGGAGAAGAAGAAAAAAAATAGAATAACCAAGCGACCGAGGGTTGGGAACTAGGGTAGAGGGTCGAGGGTCGCCGATGGGTTGAGGTTCGAGGATCGCCGAGGGGTCGAGGGTCGAGGGTCGTCGAGGGGCAGCCCGGATGTCGGACATTCATGAGAGCGTCGAGGCCACCCCGAACCCTAGAAGCGTTGCCGATGCCAGCCGAAACCCTAGAAGCATAGAGGCCACCACAAACCCTAGAAGCGTTGCCGAGGCCACCCCAAACCCTAGAAGTGTTGCTGAGGCCACCCCAAACCCTAGAAGCGTCGAGGCCACTCCAAATCCTAGAAGCGTCGAGGCCACTCCAAACACTAGAAGCGTCGAGGCTCCAGTGACCGATTGTCGGTGGAAGAAGGAGATGACGGCTCCGATGACCGAATGGAGGAGGGAGCTATTGCAAAGTCCGATGACCAAATGGAGGAGGGACAATTACATTTGAGCCCCTAGTTGTGTCACACCCGTGTGTTTTGCCCCTAAATTCGAAAAACCCTCGTTTCTGTCCAAGCTCGTTTGCTCCTCTTATCCTCTTGCCCTTTGACCGTTTGACCGCAACTTTGAAAAATTCATAACAAATTCATACTAACTCAGAAAAATGCGAATAAGATATCAAAATGTTCGAAATAACATCACCCATAAGTACATGTCATTTGCATTGATGACAACAATGCTGAAAAGTCTATACCTCAGTTTGAGATCATATGATTTTTTTTTGGATTTTCAACACTTTTGTCATGAATGCAAATGACGTGCACATATAGGTGATGTTTTTGTGAACATTTTGATATCTTATATGCATTTTTCTGAGTTAGTATGAATTCGTTATGATGTTTTCAAAGTTAAAGTCAAACGGTCAAAGGGCAAAAGCATAAGAAGACCAAACAAACTTGGGCAGAAACGAGGGTTTTTTGAATTTAGGGGCAAAACACACGGGTGTGACACAACTAGGGGCTCAAATGTAATTGTCCCATATTAATTAAGCCTGTGCTGACTAGCTAATTGATGCATTACTTGATTTGCATTGGTATGTACATATATTAACTCCTCTTTCTTCTTTTATAGCCCTCCGGATCAAGCCAAACTTCGGTAAAGAGACGAGGCCCGAAGAAAAGGTTGCGCTAGGATGAAAAGTTCACAATCACAGCAATCGCGGACGATGGCCTACCGATTCAACCCAGCCGGACGAAGCTAGAATTTTCTGGTCAGTGCGGAGCTATTGTTCGGGACAGCATCCCGATCAGCATCCAGCTATCGAATAATCCTAAAAATTAAGACCCTCAAGTTTCTTATGTCACCGATAGACAAAAAGATGATCTTTGGACCTCACTGAAAGAAAATTTCACTCTACCACTAGAGGAGGATCTGAATAAGCCAGTTATAGAGCCACTGATCAAGGCATGTGCTCTTAAGAAGATGGCATGTCTATTCAGGATGTGGAAGAATGAGTTGAAATCAAAGTTTGTCGACAAAGGGGAGACTCCGGAATTCATAGGCCAATATGAGAAGATAAGTGATCACTGGCTCGCATTTGTGGCCTACAAGACATCGTACAAGAGTAATAAGATGTCAAAGACAAACAAGATAAATGCTGCAAAGAAGCAGTATCATCCTCGCACGGGATCAGGCAGCTACCTCAAAGCCCGGCCGTTGTGGGACAAAGCTGAGAATGACCTGATCGCTATAGGGGTCAAACCAGAGACATTTAACTGGCATGACCGTTCAAGGACTTGGTTCTTCGGGGTTGGGTGAACTTTGGACCCTAAAACAGGGAAGTGTGTTTGGACGGACGAGCAACTTACAATACCCGTCAAGAAGCTTCAGAAGTCATTACTGTAGGTTGCTGCTAACGCGACACTACAATCAGAGACCCTTTGAGAAACTGTGTGCAATGCCATAATCGCAAGCGGTGGTGTATGAAAACCGTCAGAAATGTATAAAATGTTTAAGATGACGGATGCATCGAACACGGTTCAGGTTTTAGTTGCGTGTGCGATGAAGGGCATATGGTCCAGTTCAATTAACTGTTTGCGATGAGGAGGAAGAAAAGAAACGGGCAGCCAGATGAAGGCGTGTGCGATACACATCATATGGTTCGCTCGGATGAACTATTTGTGATTAGGCAACACAAAAGAAATGGGCAGCCAGATGAAGGTGTGTGCGATATACATCATACGGTTCACTCGGATGAACTGTTTGTGATTAGGCAACACAAAAGAAATGGTCAGCTAGATCAATGTGTGTGCGATATACGGCATGCGGTTCACTCGGCCTTGCCGTCAGTGTGCAATATACGGCAACCGTTCGCTCCCCACTAGCCTCTTCTCATACCGTGGCAACCGTCCACCGCCTCTTCGCCTTTCCCTCTCGATTTGGAACAGTTGTCGCACGCTCTTCCTCCCTCCATTTTCCTTCAACCTTCCTTCTGCCATTGTTCGATCGTCTTCTCCATGGAGGGAACAGGCCGGAAACGACCCCGTTATTCTTGCCCCGATCTGAAAGATGACGTGGTGGAGGAATTCATTGATCGATGCGACGTCATCACCTCGGCTAGCATGGCAGGTTCGTACAAGACCATTCTCGACTTAACAAATAGGATCATTACAAAGAACCCAAGGGTTCAGGAGCGGTTTGATCTCCCCTATCTTCTTCGCCATGACCCTGCTCGCTGTCGCGAGGACGACGGAAGCTTTGCCTTCTACAAGTTGATTTTGCATGATAATGATACATGTGATGTTAAGATGCCATCGCTTAAGGGCAAGGCCCGGGCAGGTGCAAATAGAGATTGGGTCGTTTATATTGCGAACAACTGCGAGTGGGAACTTGTGAATGTGTACACTCGTCACCGGGTTCCACTTCCAAAAATCTCAGACTGCCATGAGGTTCAGCACACAGATAGTCTACGTACGTTCAGATACGGTCATCATGACTGTCGTCTACGGAAGATGGTAATTTATCGAGTTCCCTACCGCTCTTGGGATTACAGGAACTATGTTGTTCTTGATATCTTCGACAAGCTTGTTGCCGTCTCTGCTTCCACGGATGGATGGATATTACCCAAAAATCAATTTCTGGACACGAATGAGTACCGTGATGCAATTCAATACGAGCTTCTTGTGTTTGTTGTCACCACTCGTGGCACTATTTTTGCATGTGATCCTTATTGTTTCGGTACGTTTGTCTTCCACCGTAATTATAATTGTTTCATCCACATGCATGCGGGTTAGCTAGTTTCCCTTTACTACTTAACCTTCTTGTGTTTCCAAGGTCCTGTGAACATTCCACCACCTATAATTGAAAAAAATTATAACCAAGGGGGAAATGATGATGGTGATGATCACGAGTAGGACCGATATACTCAATGGCGCCTGGCAACTTATTCCGATGGATCGCCTCTTCTTGTATGTATACAGGGCACTGGTGATGTTACTAATGAACCAGGTGTTGTCTCCCATGGTCGCACTATCTGGACCTATTCCAACATCCGTAGCAGGGTATTCGGGATGGATACTAGTGTACTAGTGCCAGCACCTTCTGAATGGTTCCGTATTGAAAGTCTTGGAGGAAACTCGCTCTTCCATGGACAAAACTATCTAATGATGGTGAAAGGCGATCCAGCTGCTGTTGACACAACGTTAGTACCATTTATGAGAAGCAATTGTATCTATACCTTGGACATTGCTATGGTTCCCTACCCTGGCTATCACAATATGCGTCTTGATATAGGCCGCTTCAGCCTGGATGATCAGTCCTGCGTTGGTCTCGAGATTGACAATGGCTGGCCCTTCCCAGAGAATCAATTATGGTTCAAAGCAAGCGTTTCCAACGTCGAGGATTGGTTGAGCTCAAGTTCATTTCAACGCTTTGTTATTTGTTGTGTGAGAAAAACTTTACTTTACTAGAATGTTTTGTTGGAAATAATCTATAATCCGACATGTATCCTCATTATTGTTGTGTGTTGATGACTTGTTGTATGTAATGAATGGTACATTTGCATATGTGTCCCATCGACTCACGCATGCTCGCACGTCACACGGGTCGCGTGGCGGCACGTATATTATTTTTCTATTTGGATGAAAAATAAGTACAATGCCACTTTGTATTGGTGTCCATATGAACAGTGCTAGTGATTTTAGTTGCAAAAATTAGATAGTGCTAGTGATTTTTAGCTGCATATTTTGACAAATCGCAGTGTTACAAGGTTGACAAATGGCAATGTTACTAGATAAACAAATGTCAATCTTTCCATTTTGAAAAATGGTAACATACCCAAAATGGTAGATATGCAAATCTTACCCAATTGTTTGTACGTGGTTGCACACGGGTCATGGAAAAAAACCGTTTGCGTTGTAGGGGTGCAGAAATCCTGCTCGGCACATTTCTCTTGGATTCATGGGGATGTTGTCGGTTTGCATCCGGGTGTTCTAACTAAAACGTATGCGATGAGTGTTTTATATTTGAAAACCATTGACGTTTTTTTCAAAAGAAAATCGTTTGATAAGTCTGTACATTAAGAGAGAAAAATGCAAGTTCGTTCAAACCATATCTTTCATTCAGTCACACTGCGAATTTATATTCATATGATCGAGAATATGAGATACAGTATTAAACTCAAAACAAACTATTTCCGGCGGCGGCGGAGGCGACGTTCCCCGCCGTCGTTGTCGTTGTCGTCCTTGATACGTCTCCAACGTATCTATAATTTTTTATTGTTCCATGCTATTATTTATGATGTTTTGGATGTTTAATTGGCTTTGTCATACACTTTTATATTATTTTTGGGACTAACCAACTAACCCAAAGGCCTAGTCCAGATTGTTGTTTTTTGCCTGTTTCAGGGTTTTGCAGAAAAGGAATATCAAACGGAGTCCAAACGGAATGAAACGTTCGAGAGAGATATTTTTGGAGAAAATCACGCACAGGAGACTTGAGAACCACGGAGTAGGGGCCACGTGGTGCCCACGAGGGTGGGGGGCACGCCCCCCTGCCTCGTGGGTCGCACGTAAGGCCCCCGGTGCCCTCCTTCCTCCTATATAAGCCTACATACCCCGAAACCATCACAGCAACAGAGAAAACCTTAGTTCCACCGCCGTAACCTTCTGTTCCCGTGA
The DNA here is from genome assembly GCA_902687465.1 of Secale cereale. NCBI lineage: Eukaryota > Viridiplantae > Streptophyta > Magnoliopsida > Poales > Poaceae > Secale > Secale cereale. The sequence continues at coordinate 47,671,569 of LR738710.1, read as the reverse complement.
GATCCCATCTTGGGGCCTGTTCCGGAGCTCCCCCAGAGGGGGATCTACCACGGAGTGCCTCTACATCATCATCATCGTCTCACCATGAGTTGTGAGTAGTTTACCATAGACCTTCGGGTCCATAGCTAGTATCTAGATGACTTCTTCTCTCTCTTTGGATCTCAATACAAAGTTCTACTCGGTCTTCGAGGAGATCTATTCGATGTAATCTCTTTTTGCGGTGTGTTTGTCGAGATCCGATGAATTGTGGGTTTATGATCAAGATTATCTATGAGAAATATTTGGTTCTTCTCTGAACTCTTTATGTATGATTATAATATCCTTGCAAGTCTCTTCGAATTATCAGGTTGGTTTGGCCTACTAGATCTATAGTTCTTGCAATGGGAGAAGTGCTTGGCTTTGGGTTCAATCTTGCGGTGTCCTTTCCTAGTGACAGTAGGGGCAGCAAGGCACGTATTGTATTGTTGGCATCGAGGATAAAAAGATGGGGTTTATATCATATTTCTTGAGTATATCCCTCTACATCATGTCATCTTGCTGAAGGCGTTACCCTATTCTTATTAATTCAATACACTAGATGCATGCTGGATAGCGGTCGATGTGTGGAGTAATAGTAGTAGATGCAGGCAGGAGTCGGTCTACTTGTCTCGGACGTGATGCCTATATATAATGATCATGCCTAGATAGTCTCATAATTCTTCGCTTTTCTATCAATTGCCCGACAGTAATTTGTTTACCCGCCGTAGAATATCGCTATCATGAGAGAAGCCACTAGAGAACACTATGGCCGCCGGGTCTATTCTCAACATATCAATCTACGTCTACTTTACTTTTTCAACTTTTACTTTCTTCTTATAATAAAAAATACTAGAAATATAAACTATCATCTCTATCAGATCTCACTTTCGTAAGTGACCGTAAAGGGATTGAGAACCCCTTATCGCATTGGCTGCGAAGTTCTTATTTGTTTGTGCAGGTGCAAGGGAATCACGCGTGGTCTCCTACTGGATTGATACCTTGGTTCTAAAAAACTGAGGGAAATACTTACGCTACTGTGCTGCATCTCCCTTTCCTCTTCGAGGTAATACAACGCAAGCTCGAGAAGTAGCAGTCCTCCAGGACACCGTTGTTAAAATCTTCAAGGCAGCACGAAATGTTCTTCACTTGTAAATCAAACATCATGTCGTCGTGCGATCAACGGGCGGGGTGCGAGAGGACGGGAACTGGCGCCGCTGAGAGGTAGCGGTCGACGGCAGCGTCCCATGCCGCTGAGG
>LR738710.1:47546578-47670228 GCA_902687465.1 Secale cereale | reverse complement strand
GGCGCACGGGCACGGGCGCGGCACGTGCAGCCAAACGCACGGGGGCCGACGCCATGATGGGTGGAGGGGCACGCACGGGCACAGGCGCTGGCGCTGGCATGTACATGAGCTCGCACGGGTCCGCGGAGACCTCGCTGACGCCCGCGGCTTCCAGCTCTGCGATAGTGCTCGGCGACCAGCCCGTCAATGCTACGGGGATGGTCGTTGGCGCGGGCGCGGGGAAGGGAGCTGGGACGGGAGCGAGGGCAGCAACCACCGCGGCCAGCTCATTCTGAGCCATGTCCATGAGGCCCCATTCCTCCATATTTTCTATCTCCTCCGGCTCGGAGTCGACTTCACCAAACTTGAAGACTAGTGGCAGATGATCGTTCTGCGCCATGGTGCTGGTGGAGGTCTGCGGGAGGGAGGGGAATGGGAGGCGAACAGTACGCCCGTATTAAACAGCGGCTCGGGCGCCATTAATGGAGAGGAAGGCGGGCGGCCATGGAAGTCAAAGGGCTCGCCTCCAAGTGAGCCTGCGCAGCGTACAGCTCGCACGCTTCTCGGTGAGCCTGCACAGTGGAGGACAGCTTGCACGCCTCTCGGTCAGCCTGCGCACTAGACAGCGCTCGCACACCTCCCGTTCAGTCAAGGTCAAGCAGTTGTCCGCACGGCACCTCCTGCAGCCATTGAAACCAAGACACATGGTGTCACGTGAATGGTTAACAGAACACACACGGTTTGAATTCTAAAAATATTTGAGATATTAAAGTGGCAGCTATTTTTTCAAAATGCCTCTGTTGGCTGTCATTATTCGAGTGCGCCTTCTCTCAAATGGACACGAAAAATGCCACAGCATGTCGGGTGCCATTCCATGATAGCATGCCAAGTTTTATGAATTTCAGACGAGTTTTGGATTTACTAGAATTTAAAAACCAGGCATTGATAACCCACAAGTGTAGGGGATCGTAACAGTTTTCGAGGGTAAAGTATTCAACCCAAATTTATTGATTCGACACAAGGGGAGCCAAAGAATACTCTCAAGTATTAGCAGCCGAGTTGTCAATTCAACCACACCTGGAAACTTAGTATCTCCAGCAAGTAAATTTAGTAGCAAAGCAATATGGAAGTAATGGTAACAGTTGCAAAAGTAGCGATAGTAGTTTTGTAGTGATTGTAACAATAACAGCGGAAAAGTAAATAAGCAACAAGCAATATGTGAAAAGCTCGTAGGCGTTGGATCAGTGATGGATAATTATGTCAAATGCGATTCCTCATGTAATAGTTATAACATAGGGTGACATAGAACTAGCTCCAGTTCATCAATGTAATGTAGGCATGTATTCCGAATATAGTCATACATGCTTATGGAAAAGAACTTGCATGAGATCTTTTGTCCTACCCTCCCGTGGCAGCGGGGTCCTAGTGGAAACTAAGGGATATTAAGGCCTCCTTTTAATAGCTTACCGGACCAAAGCATTAACACATAGTGAATACATGAACCCCTCAAACTACGGTCCTCACCAGGAGTGGTCCCGACTATTGTCACTTCGAGGTTGCCGGATCATAACACATAGTAGGTGACTGTTGACTTGCAAGATAGGATCAAGAACACACATATATTCATGAAAACATAATAGGTTCACATCTGAAATCATGGCACTCGGGCCCTAGTGATAAGCATTAAGCATGGCAAAGTCATAGCAACATCAGTCTTAGAACATAGTGGATACTAGGGATCAAACCCTAACAAAACTAACTCGATTACATGGTAAATCTCATCCAACCCATCACCGTCCAGCAAGCCTACTATGGGATTACTCACACACGACGGTGAGCATCATGGAATTGGTGATAGAGGAAGGTTGATGATGATGATGGCGATGATCTCCCCTCTCTGGAGCCCCGAACGGACTCCAGATCTGCCCTCCCGAGAGAGATTAGGGCTTGGCGGCGGCTCCGTATCGTAAAACACGATAATTCCTTCTCTCTGATTTTTCTCTCCCCGAAAGTGAATATATGGAGTCGGGGAAGACATCGGTGGAGCAACAGGGGGCCCACGAGGTAGGGGGCGCGCCCAGGGGGGCACCCCCAGGGGGGCACCCCCCACCCTCGTGGACAGGGTGTGATCCCCATGGTCTGGTTCTTTCCGCAGATATTTTTTATATATTCCAAAATAATTCTCCGTTGAATTTTAGGTCATTCCGAGAACTTTTATTTCTGTACAAAAAGAACACCATGGCAGTTCTGCTGAAAACAACGTCAGTCCGGGTTAGTTCCATTCAAATCATGCAAGTTAGAGTCCAAAACAAGGGCAGAAGTGTTTGGAAAAGTAGATACGTTGGAGTCATGTCAACTCCCCCAAGCTTAAACCTTTGCTTGTCCTCAAGCAATTCAGTTGATAAACTGAAAGTGATAAAGAAAAACTTTGACAAACTCTATTTGCTCTTGTTGTTGTAAATATGTACATCCAGCATTCAAGTTTTCAGCAAAGATCATGAACTAACCACATTCACAATAACTTTCAGGTCGCATGTCCCCTCATATCAATGGCATAATCAACTAGCGAGCAATAATAATAAATCGCGGATGAAAACACTTTCTCAAAATAATCATAATATCATATAACAAGATGGTATCTCGCTAGCCCTTTCTGAGACCGCAAAACATAAATGCGGAGCACCTATGAAGATCAAGGGTTGACTAGACATTGTAATTCATGGTAAAAGAGATCCAGTCACAATCATACTCAATGCAAATTAATAGCAATACATGCAAATGACAACAGTGCTCTCCAACTAGTGCTCTCTAATAAGAGGATGAAGACTCAACAAAAAGGTAAATAGATAGGCCCTTCGCGGAGGGAAGCAGAGATTTGTAGAGGTGCCAGAGCTCGATTTTGAAATAGAGATAAATAATATCTTGAGCGGTATACTTTTATTGTCAACATAGCAACCGAGAATCTTGATATCTTCCATGCTACACACATTATAGGCGGTTCCCAAACATAATGGTAAAGTTTATACTCCCCCAACCACCAACAAGCACACTCCACGGCCATCCGAATCCACGGGGTACCGTCCAAACAAGCAACAACCATCGGGGAGTTTTGTTTAATTATTATGATTTGAGCATGGGACTGGGCATCCCGGTTACCAGCCATTTTCTCATGAATGATGAGCGGAGTCCACTCATCGTGAGAATAACCCACCTAGCATGGAAAATATTGACAACCGTAGTTGATACATGAGTTGTTCGAGCATACAAAAAAGAATTTCATTTGAAGATTTAGAGTTTGGCACATACAAATTTACTTGGAACGACAGGTAGATACCGCATATAGGAAGGTATGGTGGACTCATATGGTATAACTTTGGGGTTTATGGAAGTGGATGCACAAGCAATATTCCCGCTTAGTACAGATGAAGGCTAGAAAGAGACTGGGAAGCGACCAGCTAGAGAGCGACAACAGTCATGAACATGCATTAAAATTAATCAACAATGAGTGCAAGCATGAGTAGGATATAAATCACCATGAACATAAATATCGTGGAGGCTATGTTGATTTTGTTTCAACTACATGCGTGAACATGTGCCAAGTCAAACCACTTGAATCGTTCGAAGGAGGATACCACCCATCATACCACATCACAACCATTTTAATATCATGTTGGCATGCAAGATAGACCATTATAAACTCTTAGTTAATTAAGCATGGCATGAGCAGCTATGATCCCTAATTGTTGTCGCAAGCATGTTTCATTCATAACAAGCTGAATCAGGAATGATGAACTATCATATTTACAAAAACAAGAGAGGTCGAGTTCATACCAGCTTTTCTCATCTCAATTAGTTCATCATATATCGTCATTATTGCCTTTCACTCGCATGACCGAACGGTGTGGATAATAATAATAGTGCACGTGCATTGGACTAAGCTGGAATATGCAAGCATTTAATACAAGAGGGAAGACAAAGTAATATGGCTCAAGGTTAAATGAATAGTAATGCATATAAGAGCCACTAAACATTTTCATCATGGTCTGCTCCTATTGACCCCCAAAGAAAAGAAAAGAAACTATTTAAAAGCAAAAGAAGAACAAGAAATATTTTGGGTTTTCTTTTAATTACTATTACTACATGCATGGAAAGTAAACTAGCTAAAGAGCCGCAACTATTTTTTTTGTTTTTCTTAAGGTTTTTCTGACACACAAGAAAAAGACTAAGAAAAGCAATGAAACTAGCATGGATAGTACAATGAAAGAGTGTGAGCACCGACTACTGGAATAAGTGTGTGAACATGAATGTAATGCCGGTGAGAAATAAGTGCTCCCCCAAGCTTAGGCTTTTGGCCTAAGTTGGTCTATGGCCAGTGCTTGCCTGGCGGATATCCAAAGTCGTAGTTGGGGTTGTACTGAGATGCAGCGGCTACCGCCTGACGAGCTGCATCCTGAAGACGAGCTGCCCTCGCCAACTCCTGATACTCATTCGCCTCCTCCCTGGTTACATTATATCGCCCTTTTGCGTGAAATTCAAAGAAGGTAGGAGCATGGAGAGCAATATGGACAGTGCGACGCCTGTCAAAGATTAGTCGATACTGGAGGGATTATTCATCCCTCTCAACAAATTGATGGCGAATCATGGCATTATAATCTAGACAAGCATGAGGCAACTCTGCATCATTCTCGTGTATGGGCACATGAAGATAATTAGCCAAGCGAGTTGCATAAATTCCACCAAACAGATCGCCATTTAAACCAATATGATGTAACCTACGTGCAACAATGGCCCCCAAATTATATTGTCTATCACCTAATACCGCACTTTTGAGGACACTAAGATCTGGTACACACATGTGGCAAGCCTCATCTTTACCCTTAATGCATCTACCAATGAAGAGAGCAAAATAATGTATAGCAGGAAAATGAATGCTCCCTATGGTAGCTTGGATGACTTCTCTAGATTCCCCCACAGTGATACTAGCTAGAAAGTCCTTATACTCAGATTTGCGAGGTTAACCAATACTACCCCACTGTGGAAGTTTACATGCATCATTAAAATCTTATAAGTCCATAGTATAAGATTTATCATAGAGATCAAACAAGACAGTGGGAGAGTTACGTGAAGATGTAAATTTAAACCTTCTCACAAAGGTGTCAATTAGGTACTGGTATTGGGGGCACTTATCTGACTCGAAGTTCTTATATGTGTAAAATTCTTCCTTGATTCCTGCCCAGATCATAAATTCTTCTGATGGCCATTGACATGGCCGCACTTGAGCTTCCCTTGGTAACTCATCGTCTAGCTCGCGTATCGCGAGCCTTGGTCCTTGCTTCCTTGAGGAGCCACGTTGAAAGATTTTCCTATGCATTTTTTTCTCGGATATTTCTGAATTTTTTAGTGACTCAAAATAAAAGTGAACCAAACTCAACAAGATTGATAGCAACTACTCCTACAAGTGCCTAGAGACTATATAATGCATTAGAACTACTTGGAACCTCATAAATTTGACATGCAAGCTCAAGAACAGGGTCACCTAAGCAGCAAAAATTTGCAATAAATAAAGCACTAGAACAAAAACTAATTGGACCAATGGAGGAGTCACATACCAAGGAACAATCTCCCCAAACAGTTTTGTGAATGGAGCTTTGAGCAAGGAGATCGAAAATGGCAGCAAGATGAGCTAGAACTCATGCTTGAGCTGGATAGTGATTTTTTTGGGAGGAAGGAGTGTGTGGGAGTAGAAATAAGTGAAGGGGGGCCACGTGGGGCCCACGAGGCAGGGGGCACGCCCTACACCCTCGTGGCCAGGTGCTGGCTCCCCCTGTTGTGTTCTCAGTGCCAAATATTCTTAAATATACTGGAAAAAAATCATATTTCATTTTCGGGGCATTTGGAGAACTTTTATTTTCGTGGTATTTTTTTATTGCACGGATAACTCTAAAAACAGACAGAAAATACTAATTTTGCTTTATTTAATCTAATTAACAGACAGTAAAAGGAGGGTACAGAAAGTTGTGCTATCTAGATTCACCCATCTCATGCTCATCAAAAGGAATCCATTAACAAGGTTGATCAGGTCTTGTTAATAAAATCTTTCCGAATAACATGAAACCGGAGAATTTTCGAATAACACTAGGTTACCTCAATGGGGATATGCATGTCCCCAACAATAAGAATATCATATTTCTTCTTGACAGTAGGAAGAGGAAATTCAAAACCTCCAATAGTAATCGTTGAAATTTTCCAAAAAAAATTGATACTGTGGACCTGAGGTTGTTTCCTCGGAATGTGTACCATATGCTCATTACCATTGACATGAAAAGTGACATTGGCTTTGTTGCAATCAATAACAACCCACACAGTATTTAAAAAGGGTCTACCAAGGATAATAGACATAATATCGTCCTCTGGAATATGAAGGATAACAAAGTCCGTTAGAATAGTAACATTTCCAACCACAACAGGGACATCCTCTCAAATACCGACGGGTATAGCAGTTGATTTATCAGCCATTTGCAAAGATATTTCAGTAGGTGTCAACTTACTCAAGTCAAGTCTACGATATAAAGAGAGAGGCATAACACTGACACCGGCTCCAAGATCACACAAAGCAGTTTTAACATAGTTTCTTTTAATGGAGCAAGGTATAGTGGGTACTCCTGGATCTCCTAGTTTCTTAGGTATTCCACCCTTAAAAGTGTAATTGGCAAGGATGGTGGAAATTTCATCTTCAGGTATCTTTCTTTTATTGGTAATGATATGTTTCATATACTTAGCATAAGGATTTTTTTAAGCATATCAGTCAAATGGATACGCAAAAAGATAGGTCTAATCATTTCAGCAAAGCGCCCAAAATCCTTATCATCCTTTTTCTTGGATGGTTTAGGAGGAAAAGGCATGGGTTTCTGAACCCATGGTTCTCTTTCCTTGTCGTGCTTCCTAGCAACAAAGTCTCTCTTATCATAACGTTTATTCTTTGATTGTGGGTTATCAAGACCAACAACAGGTTCAATCTCTACATCATTGTCATTGCTAGGTTGAGCATCATCATGAACATCATCATTAACATTATTACTAGGTTCATGTTCATTACCAAATTGTGTCTCAGCATCAGAGACAGAGATATCATTGGAATTCTTAGGTGTGTCAGCTACAGGTTCACTAGAAGCATGCAAAGTCCTATCATTTTTCTTTTTCTTCTTCTTAGAAGAACTAGGTGCATCTAAATTAGCTCTTTGAGAATCTTGCTCAGTTCTCTTAGGGTGGCCTTCAGGATACAGAGGTTCAACTAGTGGCACAGTATTATCTAGCATAGAAGTAGTTTCATTATACATAGCAGAAGTAGCATCACCAAGAACATGTGACATATCAGATTCAATAGCAGGAGCAGGTGTCGCAAATTTACTCATAACAAAGGGTGAATCAAGTGCAGAGCTAGATGGCAGTTCCTTACGGCCCCTCGTAGTTGAGGGATAAATCTTGGTTTTTGAGTCTATCAAGTTATTCATAGTGCTCAACAGATATAAATCCCAAGTGACTTAAAGAATATAGCTATGCTCCCTCGCAACGACGCCAGAAAATAGTCTTGATAACCCACAAGTGTAGGGGATTGCAACAGTTTTCGAGGGTAAAGTATTCAACCCAAGTTTATTGATTCGACACAAGGGGAGCCAAAGAATACTCTCAAGTATTAGCAGCTGAGTTGTCAATTCAACCACACCTGGAAACTTAGTATCTGCAGCAAGGTAATTTAGTAGCAAAGTAATATGGAAGTAACGGTAACGATAGCAAAAGTAGCGCTAGTAGTTTTGTAGTGATTGTAACAATAGCAGCGGAAAAGTAAATAAGCAACAAGCAATATGTGAAAAGCTCTTAGGCATTGGATCAGTGATGGATAATTACGTCAGATGCGATTCCTCATGTAATAGTTATAACATAGGGTGACACAGAACTAGCTCCAGTTCATCAATGTAATTTAGGCATGTATTCCAAATATAGTCATACGTGCTTATGGAAAAGAACTTGCATGACATCTTTTGTCCTACCCTCCCGTGGCAGCGGGGTCCTAGTGGAAACTAAGGGATATTAAGGCCTCCCTTTAATAGAGTACTGGACCAAAGCATTAAAACATAGTGAATACATGAACTCCTGAAACTACGGTCATCACCAGGAGTGATCCCGACTATTGTCACTTCGGGGTTGCCGGATCATAACACATAGTAGGTGACTGTTGACTTGCAAAATAGGATCAAGAACACACATATATTCATGAAAACATAATAGGTTCAGATCTGAAATCATTGCACTCGGGCCCTAGTGATAAGCATTAAGCATGGCAAATTCATAGCAACATCAATCTTAGAACATAGTGGATACTAGGGATCAAACCCTGACAAAACTAACTCGATTGCATGGTAAATCTCATCCAACCCATCACCGTCCAGCAAGCCTACAATGGGATTACTCACGCTCGGCGGTGAGCATCATGGAATTGGTGGTGCAGGAAGGTTGATGATGACGATGGCGACGACCTCCCCTCTCCGGAGCCCCGAACGGACTCCAGATCAGCCCTCCCGAGAGAGATTAGGGCTTGGCGGCGGCTCCGTATCGTAAAACTCGATAATTCCTTCTCTCTAATTTTTCTCTCCCCAAAAGTGAATATATGGAGTTGGGGAAGACGTCGGTGGAGCAACAGGGGGCCCACGAGGCAGGGGGCGCGCCCACGGGGGTGTCCCCACCCTCGTGGACAGGGTATGGGCCCCCTGGTCTGGTTCTTTCCGCAGATATTTTTTTATATATTCCAAAATAATTCTCCATTGAATTTCAGGTCATCCCGAGAACGTTTATTTCTGTACAAAAATAACACCATGGTAGTTCTACTGAAAACAACGTCAGTCCGGGTTAGTTCCATTCAAATCATGCAAGTTAGAGTCCAAAACAAGGGCAAAAGTGTTTAGAAAAGTAGATACGTTCGAGACGTATCATGCATCTCAATGTTTTGTCGGCAATCAACGATGCCCTGGTGTTTGAAATTCATTCCCATTTCTTGCATGGGGCCTAAGCCTGCACCCAAGGACACATATTTGATTTTTTTCAACCAATTTATATGCAATGGAGCATATGCATGTAGTTCAAATTTGAATTACGACAATAAATTCATTAAAAACTCACTTAATGCATAAAAATGTCCAAACTCTTCAAATGAACTCTGAAAAGGTTGAAAGTTGGCATGGTATTGTCATTTCACCCACATAGCATGTGCAAAAAAGTAGAGAGGGTTACAACAAAAACTGGATGCACTTCGTGTACAAAATGGACAATCTCTTTCGAAGTATCGGGGTTTGGGACGAGAACTCATCTGTTACAAATGCATATCATTTTTTTGAACTTATTAGAAGTCCAGACTTTTTATGTGTTCAAAATGCACCATTCAAATCCACATCATCAATTATCAACCATTTGTGAATTCATTTGGAATTTTTCATGCGTTTACTGAATTTTGTTAGAGCTAAATGACCCTGAAATTGAAAAACACTTCAAATGAACTCTGAAAAAGATGAAACTTGGCATGGTATCATCATTTCACCCACATAGAATGTGCAAAAAAGTAGAGAGGGTTACGAAAAAAAATGGATGCACTTCGTGTACAAAATGGACAATCTCTTTCGAAGTATCAGGGTTTCCGACGAAAACTCATCGTTTACAAAGGCATTTCATTTTTTGGAACTTATTTGAAGTCCAAATTATTTGTGTGTTCAAAATGCACCATTCAAATCCACATCATCAATTATCAACCCTTTCTGAATTCATTTGGCATTTTTCATGCATTTACAGAATTTGTTTAGAGCTAAATGACCCTGAAATTGAAAAACACTTCAAATGAACTCTGAAAAGGTTGAAAGTTGGCATGGTATCATCATTTCACCCACATATCATGTGCAAAAAATTAGATAGGGTTACGGCAAAAACTGGATGCATTTCGTGTACAAAATGGACAATCTCTTTCGAAGTATCACGGTTTAGGACGAAAACTCATCTTTTACAAAGGCATTTCAATTTTTTGGAACTTATTTGAAGTCGAGATTTTTTGTGTCTTCAAAACGCATCATACAAATCCACATCATCAATTATCGACCCTTTTTGAGTTCATTTGTTTTTTTATGCATTTACTCATTTTTTAGAGCTAAATGACCCTGAAATTGAAAAACACTTCAAATGAACTCTGAAAAGGTTGAAAGTTGGCATGGTATCATCATTTCACCCACATAGCATGTGCAAAAAAGTAGAGAGGGTTACAACAAAAACTGGATGCATTTCGTGTACAAAATGGACAATCTCTTTCGAAGTATCAGTGTTTCGGACGAAAACTCATCTGTTACAAAGGCATTTCATTTTTTTGAACTTATTTGGAGTCCAGACTTTTTGTGTGTTTAAAATGCACTATTCAAATCCACATCATCAACTATCAACCCTTTCTGAGTTCATTTGGTAATTTTCATGCATTTACTGAATTATTTTAGAGCTAAATGCCCCTGAAATTGATAAACACTTCAAATGAACTCTGAAAAGGTTGAAAGTTGGCATGGTATCATCATTTCACCCACATAGCATGTGCAAAAAAGTAGAGAGGGTTACAGCAGAAACTGGATGCACTTCATGTACAAAATGGACAATCTCTTTCAAAGTATCAGGGTTTCAGACGAAAACTCATCTTTTACAAAGGCATTTCATTTTTTGAACTTATTTGAAGTCCAGACTTTTTGAGTGTTCAAAATGCACCATTCAAATCCACATCATCAATTATCAACCCTTTCTGAGTTCATTTGGTATTTTTCATGGATTTACTGATTTTTTTTGAGCTAAATGACCCTGAAATTGAAAAACTCTATTGATGCCGCTCCATGATAGCATGCCAAGTTTCATTAATTTCAGACAAGTTTTGGATTTACTAGAATTTAAAACCCAGGCATCTCAACGTTTTGCCGGCAATCAACAATCCCCTGGTGTTTGAATTTCATTCCCATCTCTTGCATGGGACCTATAAATTCACCCAAGGACATACATGTGATTTTTTAACCAACTTTGGCGCATTGGAGCATGTGCTTGTAGTTCAAATTTGAATTATGCACATAAAATGCCTAGAAAACCAAGTTAATGTATAAAAAAGGCCAAACGAACCCCGAAAAAATTCCAAGATTAAACACAAAACTCCTGTTATTCTATGTTGACACTAGAATTTTTTTGAAAGCAATAAGAGGGAACGGATATCTCCCGTCCCCAAAGGAGGTACGTTCCCTATCGAAACCATCATGCTTGTTGTGAGAAGCTTTGGTTTGTGAGAAGCTTATACCCAAACCTGCCCCAAATGGGACAAAATTTTCACCACGACATGTTGATGCCGCTCCATGATAGCATGCCAAGTTTCATGAATTTCAGACGAGTTTTGGATTTACTAGAATTTCAAAACCACGTATCTCAACGTTTTGCCGGCAATCAACAATGCTCTGGTGTTTGAAATTCATTCCCATCTCTTGCGTGGGACCTAGAGATTCACCCAAGGACACACACACATGTGATTTTTCAACCAACTTTGGTGCATTGGAGCATGTGCTTGTAGTTCAAATTTGAATTATGCACATAAAATGCCTAGAAAACCCTGTTAATGTATAAAAAAGGCCAAACGAAACCCAAAAAATTCATTCCCATTTATTGCATGGGACCTATGCATGCACTGAAGGACACATATTTGATTTTTAAACCAATTTGTATGCAATAGAGCATGTGCATGTAGTTTAATTTCAAATTGTGCACGTGAAACGGCTAGAAAACCAGTTTAATGTATAAAATGTCCAAACGAACCATGAATAATTCCAATTCTTTTACGACGCACATATAGTTGCATGTTCACTGCAGATAAATGGTCTAGCAATTCAAACAACGTCCATTGCCGCTGTGATCCCATTTTGTAATTCAAATCAAGTAGATCCCACACAGTTTATTATCACCAACCGTGTGAGATATAGTACAAAATATCTTGGAGCACCGTCGGTGTATAGTACGGGAGAAGGTGCGTCGGCTACAGTCCACAGCTGGTGTGTCAAGCACAATAGCTCACTCCCCAAAAACTCCCGCCTCTACATCCCTCCCAATCTCGAAAATATCTACCGCCTGGAAGGTTTTAATGTACGATTAGTATGTGCGGCCCCTGTGCAATGTCTGTTACTCCCTCTCTGCTTCAGTCCCTTGATTCAAATTTTTAGTAGCCCTGGCATTTACTCCCGCCTCTGCATCCCTCGCAATCTCAAAAATATCTACTCGCCCTTGATCCAAATTTTCAGTAGCCCCGCCTAGTAAAATTTTCAGTTGCCGCAGTATTTCCTCAAACACAACCTCCCCCCTCCACACACACCCCAAAACCTCCGCTCACACAGACACACACAACCCTTGAATCCCTTGGTAGGTCGCCGCCATCGCCGGCGCCTCCATCCTGAAACTCTGCCTGTGTGCCGGGGAGCTCGAGGAGCCAATGGGCAAAAAGAGGTTTATCGCTGCCTTTTCACCCGACGTTGGCGAGGTGACCGCTGAGGTGTCCCCGTTGTCCTCCGCGGGCCCGATCTACCGTCATCGGTCCCCCGATCCGCCCGCCGCCGTGCTCCTACGTCGGTTCGAGGACTTCCCCGTCCTCCCTCGGACCCGGCAACAAACGAAGTCCTACCTCGGAGTTCGGCAGCGACGGTGGGGGACGTGGGTCGCCGAGATTACAGATCGAGAGACCCACACCCTCCAGTGGCTCGGTAGCTTCCACACGACCGAGCTCGCGGCCATGGAGTATGACCGCTGGCAGGTCCGTGATACGTCTCCAACGTATCTATAATTTTTTATTGTTCCATGCTATTATTTATGAAGTCTTGGATGTTTAATGGGCTTTATCATTCACTTTTGAATCATTTTTGGGACTAACCTACTAACCCAAAGGCCCAGTCCAGATTGCTGTTTTTTTGCCTATTTCAGGGTTTTGTAGAAAAAGAATATCAAACGGAGTCCAAACGGAATGAAACCTTCGCGAGAGATATTTTTGGAGAAAATCACGCACAGGAAACTTCAGGACCAAGTCAGGGGACAGAGGGGCTGCCCTCGAGAGTAGGTGGTGATGGCTTCTCTCCCCTCATTGGTTACCCCAAGTGGAAGGTTTGAGATGCAGTGTAGCGGTAGTTTTCCCTTGGCAAAGATACCAAGGATCGATTTCCCCTGAGACTCCTAGTTTCAACAAGAAGGTGTCAACTGCTAACGGCGCCAGATATTAGCAATCAACGTGGACCTGCACACAGATAGAAATAACTTTGCTCCCAACGAGTACAGAGAGGTTGTCAATCCCTCTGGCCTTGTCGTTTACAAAGGATCAAACGCAAGTGATAGTAGTGATAGGTATTGCTGCAAATAGTAAGTAAAAGCGGAAAGTAAATAGCGGATGTGATCAGTGATGGTAATATGGACCGGGGTCCCATGATGTTCACTAGTGATGTCTCTCTCCCAAAAGACGATAAAACAGCTATGTGAGGTAAACGAATTACAGCTGGGCAATTGACAGAATTATGTGCGCAAACCAATGCTAACTATGTTGCAAGAAAGGCAGAGGTTCAAAGCATGGGCGGTACGCTAAGGCAAGTACACCGAAATCCATCTGCATCTACTACTAATCATCCACCTTGAGATATCTATCCAGAACATCTCGCTGGTATTAAGTTGCGAGTCCCACCCATAGTGTAATCTCAAAGCAACAGACAACTGCATTAAAAGAACTTTGCGTAAAGTAAACAATCCTTGCACCCGCGGGCACAAGCACCGTTGTTTTCCCCCTTGTGGCAACAACACATCCCCTAGACTCATGTTTCTGTCACTCAAGCTAGTCATCGAGGGGCATGAACCCACAATCGAGCATAACGTTCCCTCTTGGAGTCACTACCTACTACTTGGCCAAAGCAATAAATAGCAACGGAGAACATGCAAGAATTACTTACGAACATAAATATAAAAGAGGTAAATCAAATATATTACTCAAACACAATCTGAACATAATCTCACAATCCATCGGATCCCAGCAAACTCATCATAGCAACAGCATAAGGATTAAATATGTGCCTCGATCATGTAGGGCAGCTCACGAGGTCTAATTAGTGAAGCACAAGAAGGGGAGGAGAACATCACATAGATACTGGTCATGGACCCATGGTCCAAGGGAGACTACTCACAACTCATCCGGGAGGCGTCCATGGTGGTGGAGAGGCTCCCGGTGGTGATCCTCTCCTCCGGCAGGGTGCCGGGAAGAGTTCTCCTGGTGCTCCCGATCTTGGAAGCGCGGCGGCGGCAGAACAGAGATGAGATCGCGAAAAAGGGTTCCGTCCTCGAGGGTTTCGGGACGCGTGTTAAATATATGCCAAAGGGGGGCATCAGCGGAGGCCTGGGGGGCCCAGGCGCCCCCCCCGGCGTGACCAGGAGGGGGGCCGCGCCACCAGGGCGCCTGGAGCCCTGGTGGCCCCCCTCCGGCCCTACTTCGGCCGTGTGGAAGCTTCCGGAATGCTGATTTTTTATATAATTTTTCCGGGATTTTTCTGGTAGTTTACGTGATGGGAAAACCTGAAATACAAAAACAGCAGAAAACAGAAAGTGGCACTGGGGTGCACTGAGTTAATAGGTTAGTCCAAATATGATCAAAAGTGTATGGAAGTGTATAAATATCATAGCGATATCACCCAAAAGAGGCATGGAGCAAGCAAAAATTATAGATACGTTTTGGACGTATCAACATCCCCAAGCTTAATTCCTGCTCATCCTCGAGTAGGTAAATGATAACAAGAATAATTTATGTGGTGACATGCTATTAACCATATAGGACTTTTCATAGTCATATAACAAGAGCTTACTGAGACAATGTATCTGTAGTAATTAAGTTGCCTCATGAGAAAATCACAAAGAACTGAAAGTTTTACAATATGATTGTGAAAAATCAAATAGATTTGTAATGAGCATGGTGTGCAAATATGATAAAGTGATATCTCGCTTGCCCCCTTTAGTGAAGCAAAACATAAATGCAAGGGCACCTCCAAGGTTTAAGTGATGACTAGATACAATGATTTCAGAATAAACGATATCATAATCATGCAAAAGACAATGCTACTTTGGGACAATGCACATTACACTCAGAATGACAATCATGCTCTCAGTAGTTGGTGCTTTAAAAGAAGGTGGAGACTCTCGAACCGTGGCTTTTGTTGGCAAGGTTGAAAACCCGTGGTCGGAAACAAAGACAAAGCATGTACCAGAGCTCTTGGTTTTAAAAATAGAGGTAATAATATTTTTTTGGATATGCATGTTTCGTCAACGAATGCTAGCAGACAACTCAATCACTTCTTGAGATGGACAAGTTTCGAGGAACGGCTCCCGAATGAGGACGATCACATCCTCTTAATCTCCTTTGTTTATCACTGCCAAAGTTTTCTGATTTCTCATGAACAAAGCGTGAAGGAGGGTTTGTTTGTTATATTATTTTTGAGCCGGGCGCACTCTTTGCCAGTTCCTTCTCGTATTATGGGTTTGCACATTAGACATGCAATCCCGGGGTGAAGCTTGTCCAACTTAAAAAGATCATGAATTAACTACTACTTCCTCATGAACTAAAACAGAGGCACAAAATAGAAATGCTTTTTTTTGAATAATTTCGAGATGGTACATGAAAGTCTTCGTTAGGAATGACAGGTAAATACCATGTATAGGAAGGTATGGTGGACTCATATGGCATAACTGGTTTAAAAGATTTTGGATGCACAAGCAGTCAGTCCGCTTAGTACAGGCGAAGGTTAGCAAAAGACTGGGAGCGACCAACTAAGAGAGTAATGACGGTCATAATCATGCAGAGCGACAAAGCAACATTGAATCAGGCATGGAAGTTATATTGCTACTTAGAAACAAAAGATCATCAAGGCTTGACAGACTTTCTTTACAGTCTTAAATATGCGTGAGCATACGCCAAGTCAATCAAAATAAATTCTTGAAGGAAGATATTACTAAACCATACTACATCATAGGCAAACAAATCATGTTGGTACTCCAATAACACATTGGGAACCCCCCAGCTATTTGAGACTAACCATAAGAAAACATGAACTACTAAGCACCATTATGCACGTAGCATTTTTATCATAGACATATCAATCAATGCAACAGAAGCAAACTCTCTTAATAAGATAAGCATGATAACTAAAGAGAGTTCAAGCAACCAACTAAACAAAAGCTCTTTAAAAAGATAAGCATGAAAACTAAGAGCTAAGCATGATAGTAGCTATTGAAAGACCAAGAACATACACATCAAAGATAGACATGAAAATTCTATGTTGTGTTCTAGGTTGAAGTGGAGCGTGTTTCTCTCCCACACAAAGAAAGCTGAGTTCCCACTCGTCATGAAAAGCTAAAGAAAACTAAAAAGGAAATTAAAATCAAGACGCTCCAAGCATAGCACATAACACATGAAGTGATAAAAATATAGTGGAACGAAAGACGAACTGATAATGTTGATGGAGAAGGGGATGCACGGGGGCATCCCCAAGCTTAGACGCTTGAGTCTCCTTGAATATTTCTAGGGGGTGCATGGGGGCATCCCCAAGCTTGAGCGTTTGACACTCCTGAATCTTTTTATCATCTTCCCTCGCACACTTGAAAACTCCCTTCATACATAACTCATCATAATCTGATTAACGAGGTTAGTACCCTTAATAAAATAATTGTTTCTTGCTGGAAATAAGGATATTCTTGAAGGTCTACTGTTTCTCAAGATTGCCAAAAGGTTTTTGCAAAGAAAAAAGCAAGCTCAAGGTTTGCAAAATGAAGGAAAGGCAAAACAGGACAGAATCTGTGAAAAACAGAACAGCAGGTAGTAAATGATTTTTTGGGGGCACTTCTGCAACTCTAATAAAAAAACTCAGAACAGACACCCGAAAGACAATTGTATAGAGAACGCTTTCGAAAAAATTCAGACCAAAAACAAGATCTGGTGATTTTATACGAATTTTTCTATCCAAGGACAGAATCTGTTTCCTGGACAGCACGTCACAACTTTTGAACTTTCTTGCAATCAGAGGCTACACTTGGCACAAAGTTGAAAAGCAAAGATACAATGATGATGCTACTGTAGTAACAACATCAAGACACAACAAAAGCAAAATAAAATTTATTCATGTGGGCTGCCTCCCAAAAGCGCTTTCTTTTATGCCTTTAAGCTAGGCATAATGCATAGAGATCAAGTTTTATCAAGAGTAAAAGAATAGCTAGCCCGTATAACGGACTCAAAAGGTAACTTAATCTTCTTTCGAGGAAAGTGTTCCATCCCTTTCTTGAGAGGAAATTGGAATCTTATATTCCCCTCTTTCATGTCAATGATGGCACCAACGGTGCGTAGAAACGGACGTCCCAAAATAATTGGACAAAAAGGTTCACATTCAATGTCCATAATAGTAAAATCAACGGGAACATAATTGTCATTGACAATGATAAGAATATCGTCGATCCTCCCCAAAGGTTTCTTTATGGAAGAATCAACGAGACGAACACCAAAAGAACAAGAATCAAAAGGTTTCAATTTCAGCATATCATATATTCTTTTGGGCATAACGGAGGTACTAGCTCCAACATCACATAAAGCATAGCAAGAGAAGTCATTCAACTTAATTTGAATCATCGGATCCCAACCATCTTCTAGCTTTCTAGGTATGGAGGCTTCTACTCTAAGTTTCTCCTCCCTAGCTTTGATGAGAGCATTAGTGATATGCTCTGTGAAGGCAAGATTAAGCGTGCTAGTGCGGGGATCTCTAGACATCTTGTGAAGGAAATCAATAACTTCGGTAAGAGTGCAATTGTCAAAATCAAGGTCACTACTATCAAGTAAGGTGGTAGTGGTGTCCTTTAGGTTCACTTGTTTGGTAGTTTCTATGGTCATAGCATCACCATTAATAGGTCCATTGGGACCAGGAGTGCATTGGGTGCTAAGAGTTTGGATATCCTCAACAACTTGGATAGTAGCAACAGTGTGGTGGGTAGGAAGGTTCTTAATTCTATCTTCTTCCTCCCTTTCTCTAGCCCATCTCTCTTTAAGTTTAGCCAACATCCTAATGTTTTCATTAATTTGCACTTGAATAGCATTCATAGGAGTGACCTTCCTCTCCTCAAGAGGAGAAGTTCTAATTTTAAGCAATTCTACCTCATGGGCTAAATTGTCTACCTTCGAAGAGAGATTATCTAGTTTGTTTAGTTTTTCTTCTACACTCTTATTAAAGGCTTTTTGGGTAGTGATGAAATCTTTAAGCATCATCTCTAGTTCAGTAGTGGAGTTCTTGGTGCTAGGATAAGCATTGTTGTTCCCATAAGAATTAGAGGGGAACGGTCTAGGATTGCTACCAAAATTACTCCTATAAGCATTGTTGTTGAAATTGTTTCTAGAGATAAAGTTCACATCTACTTGTTCTTGAGCAATCAAAGAATTTAAAGGAACATCACGAGGATCAACAGAAGATTGCTTCGAAAGTAGAGACATGATCAAGTCAACTTTTTCATTTAGGGAGGAAATCTCCTCGACAGAGTTTACCTTCCTACCTGTTGGAGCGCGTTCGGTGTGCCATTGGGAATAGTTGGTCATCATCTCATCGAGAAGCTTCGTGGCAGGACCAAGTGTAGTTGACATAAAGGTTCCTCCCGCGGCCGAAGCTAACAAGTTCCGCGAGGTAAAGTCCAAGCCTGCATAAAAAGTTTGGATAACCATCCAAGTAGTCAAACCATGAGTAGGGCAGTTCTTGACAAGAGATTTCATATGTTCCCAAGATTGGGCAACGTGTTCATTATCCAATTGTTTAAAATTCATTATGTTACTTCTTTGTTGGATAATTTTAGCAGGTGGATAGTATTTTCAAATAAAAGCATCTTTGCACTTGTCCCATGAATCTATGCTATTTCTAGGCAAAGATTGAAACCAAATTTTAGCTCCTCCTCTCAAGGAGAAAGGAAAAAGCTTAAGCTTAACAATATTACCATCTATTTCTTGGTACTTTTTCATATCACAAAGTTCAACAAAGTTGTTTAAGTGTAAAGCAGCATCATCTCCAGCACGGAAGAATTGATCTTTCATAACTAGGTTCAGTAAAGCAGGTTTAATTTCATAAGAAGGTGCTGAAGTGGCAGGTGTAGTGATAGGCGTGCAGATAAAGTCATCGTTGTTGTGACTAGTGAAGTCACACAACTTGGTGTTCTCGGTGGAACCCATAGCAGCAAGCAAGCAAGATAACTATTTTTGTGATTTTCGGTAAAAGATACTAAAGCAAAACTGAAAGGTAAACTAACAATACTAAAAAGCAAAGGTAAAAAGCGGATGTGATCAGTGATGGTAATATGGACTGGGGTCACATGATGTTCACTAGTGATGTCTCTCTCCCAAAAGACGATAAAACAGCTATGTGAGGTAAACGAATTATAGCTGGGCAATTGACAGAATTATGTGCGCAAACCAATGCTAACTATGTTGCAAGAAAGGTAGAGGTTCAAAGCATGGGCGGTACGCCAATGCAAGTAGACTGAAATCCATCTGCATCTACTACTAATCATCCACCTTGAGATATCTATCCAGAACATCTCGCTGGTATTAAGTTGCGAGTCCCACCCATAGTGTAAACTCAAAGCAACAGACAACTGCATTAAAAGAACTTTGCGTAAAGTAAACAATCCTTGCACCCGCGGGCACAAGCACCATTGTTTTCCCCCTTGTGGCAACAACACATCCCCTAGACTCATGTTTCTGTCACTCAAGCTAGTCATCGAGGGGCATGAACCCACAATCGAGCATAACGTTCCCTCTTGGAGTCACTACCTACTACTTGGCCAAAGCAATAAATAGCAACGGAGAACATGCAAGAATTACTTACGAACATAAATATAAAAGAGGTAAATCAAATATATTACTCAAACACAATCTGAACATAATCTCACAATCCATTGGATCCCAGCAAACTCATCATAGCAACAGCATAAGGATTACATATGTGCCTCGATCATGTAGGGCAGCTCACGAGGTCTAATTAGTGAAACACAAGAAGGGGAGGAGAACATCACATAGCTACTGGTCATGGAACCATGGTCCAAGGGAGACTACTCACAACTCATCCGGGAGGCGTCCATGGTGGTGGAGAGGCTCCTGGTGGTGATCCTCCCCTCCGGCAGGGTGCCGGGAAGAGTTCTCCTGGTGCTCCCGATCTTGGAAGCGCGGCGGCGGCGGAACAGAGATGAGATCGCGAAAA
Source organism: Secale cereale (assembly GCA_902687465.1). NCBI lineage: Eukaryota > Viridiplantae > Streptophyta > Magnoliopsida > Poales > Poaceae > Secale > Secale cereale. Next base: position 47,649,916 of record LR738710.1, on the reverse strand, counting down.
AGGGTTCCGTCCTCGAGGGTTTCGGGACGCGTGTTAAATATATGCCAAAGGGGGGCATCAGCGGAGGCCTGGGGGGCCCAGGCACCCCCCCGGCACGGCCAGGAGGGGGCCGCGCCACCAGGGCGCCTGGAGCCCTGGTGGCCCCCCTCCGGCCTTACTTCGGGCGCGTGGAAGCTTTCGGAACGCTGATTTTTTATATAATTTTTCCGGGATTTTTCTGGCAGTTTACGTGATGGGAAAACCTGAAATACAAAAACTGCAGAAAACAGAAAGTGGCACTGGGGTGCACTGAGTTAATAGGTTAGTCCAAATATGATCAAAAGTGTATGGAAGTGTATAAATATCATAGCGATATCGCCCAAAAGAGGCATGGAGCAAGCAAAAATTATAGATACGTTTTGGACGTATCAGGGGGCGCGCCTCCCATCCTCGAGGTTCCCTCGTGTGGCCCCCGACGCCCTCCTTCTTCCTATATATGTCCATGTACCCAGAAACTACATACGCAGAGAGAAAACCCTAATTCCACCGGCGTAGCTTCTGTTCCCGTGGATATCCCATCTTGGAGCCTGTTCCGGAGCTCCACCGGAGGGGGATCCATCACGGAGGCCTTCATCATCATCATCATCATCATCGCCCTCACCATGAGTTGTGAGTAGTTTACCACAGACCTTCGGGTCCATAGCTAGTATCAAGATGGCTACTTCTCTCTCTCTCTCTGGATCTCAATACAAAGTTCTCCTCGGTCTTCGAGGAGATCTATTCGATGTAATCTCATTTTGCGGTGTGTTTGTCGAGAACCGATGAATTGTGAGTTTATGATCAAGGTTATCTATGAAAGATATTTGGTTCTTCTCTGAACTTTTTATGTGTGCTCATAATATCCTTGCAAGTCTCTTCGAATTATTGGTTTGGTTTGGCCTACTAGATCTATAGTTCTTGCAATTGGAGAAGTGCTTGGCTTTGGGTTCAATTTTGCGGTGTCCTTTCCGAATGACAGTAGGGGCAGAAAGGCACGTATTGTATTGTTGCCATCGAGGATAAAAAGATGGGGTTTACATCATATTGCTTGAGTTTATCCCTCTACATCATGTCATCTTGCTTAAGGCGTTACTCTGTTCGTATGAACTCAATACACTAGATGCATGCTGGATAGCGGTCGATGTGTGGAGTAATAGTAGTAGATGCAGAATCGTTTCGGTCTACTTGTCTCGGACGTGATGCCTATATACAATAATCATGCCTAGATAGTCTCATAATTATTCACTTTTCTATCAATTACTCGACAGTAATTTGTTTACCCACCGTAGAATATCGCTATCATGAGAGAAGCCACTAGAAAAACTATGGCCCCCGGGTCTATTCTCAACATATCGATCTACATCTACTTTACTTTTACCGCTTTTATTTCCTGTTTTATTAAACCAAAAATACTAAAAATATAAACTATCATCTCTATAAGATCTCACTCTTGTAAGTGACCGTAAAGGGACTAACAACCCCTTATCGCGTTGGCTGCGAATTTCTTATTTGTTTGTGCAGGTGCGAGGGACTCGCGCGTGGTCTCCTACTAGATTGATTCCTTGGTTCTCAAAAACTAAGGGAAATACTTACGCTACTGTGCTGCATCTCCCTTTCCTCTTCGAGGGAATACAATGCAAGCTCAAGAGGTAGCAAGAAGAATTTCTGGCGCCGTTGCCGGGGAGGCTTACGCAAAAGTAATATACCAAGTACCTATCAGAAATCCTTATCCTTCGCATTACATTTATTTGCCTCTCGTTTTCCTCTCCCCCACTTCACCCTTGCTGTTTTATTTGCCCTTCTTCCGCCGTGTGTTTATCGTTCGCTTGCTTCTTGTTCGCTTGTGTGTGTTGGATTGCTTGCTTGTCACTATGGCTCAGAATGATACCAAATTGTGCGACTTCTCCAATACCAACAACAATGACTTTATTAGCACTCCGATTGCTCCTATTACCGATGCTGAATCTTGTGAGATCAATGCTGCTTTGTTGAATCTTGTCATGAAAGATCAATTCTCCGGCCTTCCTAGTGAATATGCCGCTACCCATCTAAACAACTTTGTTGATTTGTGTGATATGCAAAAGAAAAGGGATACAGATAACGATGTTGTTAAATTGAAGTTATTTCCGTTTTCACTTAGAGATCGTGCTAAAACTTGGTTCTCCTCTTTGCCTAAAAATAGTATTGATTCATGGAATAAGTGCAAAGATGCTTTTATCTCTAAGTATTTCCCACCTGCTAAGATCATCTCTCTTAGAAACGATATTATGAATTTTAAGCAACTAGATCATGAGCATGTTGCACAAGCTTGGGAGAGAATGAAATTGATGATACGTAATTGCCCTACACATGATATGAATCTATGGATGATTATTCAGAACTTTTATGCTGGCTAGAATTTTGCTTCTAGAAATCTTTTAGATTTGGCCGCCAGAGGTACTTTCATGGAAACCACCTTAGGAGAAGCTACCAAACTCCTAGATAATATTATGGTTAATTATTCTCAATGGCACACCGAAAGATCTACTAGTAAAAAAGTGCATGCTATCGAAGAAATTAGTGTTTTGAGTGGAAAGATGGATGAACTTATGAATTGTTTGCTGCTAAGAGTGCTTCTTCCGAGCCTAATGATATGCCTCCGTCCACTTTTATTGAGAATGACAATGAATCTTTGGATGTGAATTTTGTTGGTAGGAATAATTTTGGTAACAATGCTTATAGAGGTAATTTTAATCCTAGGCCTTTTCCTAGTAATTCCTCTAATAATTATGGTAATTCCTACAACAACTCTTATGGAAAGATGCCTTCTGAATTTGAAACTAGTGTTAAAGAGTTTATGGTATCGCAAAAGAATTTCAATGCTTTGCTTGAAGATAAATTTCTTAAGGTTGATGAATTGGATAGAAGTGTGGATAGAATTACTCTTGATGTTGATTCTTTGAAACTTAGATCTATCCCACCCACTGTTCAAGATATCTTCCGATATGCCGATAAATCGGCCGATTTATCGCTTACCGTTGTCTGACCGATAAGATAAATCGGCCGATAAATCAGCCGATATGGTGATAAATCGGCCGATATGCCGATAAACTGGCCGATTTACCCCTTATCATGAGTCGACCGATAAGTTCCCGATAAGCGATATCCCCAACATTGATCCCACCTAAGCATGATATCAATGAGTCTCTCAAAGCCATGAGAATTTCCATTGATGAATGCAAAGAAAGAACCGCTAGAATGCGTGCTAAAAGAGAAGATTATATTAAATCGTGTTCTTCTAGTTATCATGAAAATAAAGATGAAGATCTGAAAGTTATTGATGTGTCTCCTATTAGATCCTTGTTTTCTAGTATTAATCTTGATGAGAATAGGATTGGAGATGATTCTGCTTTAAGGTGTCCCAATGATTCGGAGTTTTTAGATCTTGATTCTAAAATTGCTAAAAGTGGGGATGAAGAGATTAAAACTTTGCATACTGATGAACCCACTACTTTGGATTTCAAGGGATTCAATTATGATAATTGCTCTTTGATTGATTGTATTTCCTTGTTGCAATCCGTGCTAAATTCTCCGCATGCTTATAGTCAAAATACAGCTTTCACTAAACATATAGTTGATGCTTTGATGCAATCTTATGAAGAAAAACTTGAATTGGAAGTTTCTATACCTAGAAAGCTTTATTATGAATGGGAACCTACTATAAAAATAAAAATAAAAGATCATGAATGCTATGCTTTGTGTGATTTGGGTGCTAGTGTCTCCACTATCCCAAAAACTTTGTGTGATTTGCTAGGGTTCCATGAGCTTGAAGATTGTTCTCTAAATTTGCATCTTGCGGATTCCACTATTAAGAAACCTATGGGAAGAATTAATGATGTTCTTATTGTTGCCAATAGAAACTATGTGCACGTAGATTTCATTGTTCTTGATATAGATTGCAATCCTTCATGTCCTATTATTCTTGGTAGACCTTTCCTTAGAACGATTGGTGCAATTATTGATATGAAGGAAGGAAATATTAGATTCCAATTTCCATTAAGGAAAGGCATGGAACACTTTCCTAGAAAGAAAACCAAATTACCACATGAATCTATCATGAGAGCCACTTATGGATTGCCTTCCAAAGATGGCAATACCTAGATCTATCTTGTATCGTGCCTAGCTAGGGGCGTAAAACGATAGCGCTTGTTGGGAGGCAACCCAATTTTATGTTTTTTGTTTTTGTTGCTGTTAGGGAATAAATATTGAATATAGCCTCTGATTAGATGTGGTTTCATGTTTTTTTTAGTGTTTGTGCCAAGTAGAACCTTTGGGAAGTCTTGTGTGAAGTTTATATGATCTTGCTGTGAAAAACAGAATTGTTAGCGCAAGCTAAAGTAGTCGTGAGATTTTACTGGAGCGTGCTTTTTAGTTGATTCTTTTTGCTGCTGATTGTTATACAAATTGCGCAAATTTACCAATTTAGTTTGAATTTGTTGGAGTTCCATAAGTAGGCGAACCCTGCAGATTACTACATACTGTTCTGTCTTTGACAGATTCTGTTTTTCGTGTGTTGTTTGCTTATTCGAATGAATCTATGAGTAATATTGGAGGATATGAACCATAGAGAAGTTGGAGTACAGTAGGTTTAACACCAAAATATAAACAAAGAATGAATTCATTGCTGTAACCTTGAGTAGTGGTTTGCTTTCTCATACTAATGGAGCTTACGAGAATTTTTGTCTAAGTTTTGTGTTGTGAAGTTTTCAAGTTTTGAGTATTGCTTTGATGGACTATGGAACAAGGAGTGGCAAAGGCCTAAGCTTGGGGATGCCCATGGTACCCCAAGTAAATTCAGGATAATCAAAAGCCTAAGCTTGGGGATGCCCCGGGAAGGCATCCCCTCTTTCGTCTTCATCCATTGGTAACTATACTTGGAGCTATATTTTTATTCGCAACATGATATGTGTTATGCTTGGAGCGTCTTGTAAAATTTGAGTCTTTGCTTATTAGTTTTCCACAATCATCCTTGCTGGACACACCTATTTGAGAGAGTTAAATATGTCCTAGAAATCATTAGAACACTCTATGTGCTTCACTTATATCTTTTGAGTTGAATAGGTTTTACTCTAGCACTTCACTTATATCTTTTAGAGCACGGTGGTGGTAATATTTTGTAGAAATTGTTGAACTCTCATGCTTCACATATATCTATTTGAGAGTCTATTATGACAGCATGGTAATGTGTTTAGGCTAAAGAAACTAGTCTTCACATGATAGACATCCAATGTCAATGTAGTAAAAAAATCACACCAAGTGCATTGAATAGAAATAGATGTTGGATGCTTGATAATTGTTTTGACACATGAGGATAGTGATATTAGAGTCATGCTAGTGGAGTTATTATGAAATTGAGAAATACTTGTGTTAAGGTTAGTGATTCTCGTATCATGCACGTATGGTGAACCGCTATGTGACGAAGTTAGAGCATGAGGTATTTGTAGAGTGCCAACCTTTGTGTGGAGGTCGGGGGCGCGCGATGGTTAACTCCTACCAACCTCCCCCTAGGAACATGCGTTGATTGCTTTGTTTTGATGACTCGTAGATTTTTGCAATAAGTATATGAGTTCTTATGACTAATATTGGGTCCATGGATTATACGCACTCTCACCCTTCCACCATTGCTAGCCTCTCTTGTACCGCGCAACTTTCGCCGGTACCATAAACCCACTATATATCCTTCCTCAAAACAGCCACCATATTGTTCCTCAAACAGCCTCCATACCTACCTATCATGGCATTTCCATAGCCATTCCGAGATATATTGCCATGAAACTTTCCACCATTCCGTTCATATGACACGCATCATATTGTCATATGGCCATGCATGATCTAGTAGTTGACATCGTATTTGGGGCAATGCCACCATGCATAATTTTTATACATGTCACTCTTGTTTCATTGCACATACCGGTACCCCGCCGGAGGCATTCATATAGAGTCATACTTTGTTGTTGTAGTATCGAGTTGTAATTTCGTGTTGTAAAGAAAGTGTGATGATCATCATTACTAGAGCATTGTCCCATGGGTGGAAAGGCTAAATCTATAAAGCCCCTCCGCAAAAAAAAGAAAAAAAAAGAAAGGCCAAAGAAAAAAAATAAAGGCCCAAAAAAAAGAAAAAAAAAAGAAAAACAAAAAAAGGGACAATTGCTACTATCTTTTTTCCACACTTGTGCTTCAAAGTAGTACCATGTTCTTCATTGTAGAGAGTCTCATGTTTACTCACTTTCATATACTAGTGGGAATTTTCATTATAGAACTTGGCTTGTATATTCCAACGATGGGCTTCCTCAAATGCCCTAGGTCTTCGTGAGCAAGCAAGTTGGATGCACACCCACTAGTTTCTTTTGTTGAGCTTTCATTCATATTTAGCTCTAGTGCATCCGTTGCATGGCATTGATATCACTCACATTGATATCTATTGATGGGCATCTCCATAGCCCGTTGAAATGCCTAGTCGATGTGAGACTATCTCCCTCCTTTTTGTATTCTCCACAACCACCTCTATTCCACCCATAGTGCTATATCCATGGCTCACGCTCATGTATTGCGTGAAAGTTGAAAGGTTTGAAAAGATAGAGTATGAAAACGAATGCTTGGCTGAAATCGGGGTTGTGCATGATATGAATATTTTGTGTGATGAAGAGGGAGCATAGCCAGACTATATGATTTTGTAGGGATAACTTTCTTTAGCGATAGTATTTTGAGAAGACATGATTGCTTTGTTAGTATTGCTTGAAGTATTGTTATTTCTTATGTCAATATAGACTTTTATCTTGAATCTTTCAGATCTGAACATTCATGCGACAATTAAGAGAATTACATTGAAGAACTATATTGGTTAGCATTCCACATAAAAAATTCTTTCTTTATCATTTACCTACTCGAGGACGAGTAGGAATTAAGCTTGGGGATGCTTGATACGTCTCTAACGTATCTATAATTTTTTATTGTTCCATGCTATTATTTATGAAGTCTTGGATGTTTAATGGGCTTTATCATTCACTTTTATATCATTTTTGGGACTAACCTACTAATCCAAAGGCCCAGTTCAGATTGCTGTTTTTTTGCCTATTTTAGGGTTTTGCAGAAAAAGAATATCAAACGGAGTCCCAACTGAATGAAACCTTCGCGGGAGATATTTTTGGAGAAAATCACGCACAGGAAACTTCAGTACCAAGTCAAGGGACAGAGGGGCTGCCCTCGAGGGTGGGGGCGCGCCCCCCTTGCCAGGGCGTGCCCCCCTGCCTCGAGGCTCCCTCGTGTGGCCCTCGGTGCCCTCCTTCTTCCTATATATATATATCCACGTACCCCAGAAACTCCATACGCAGAGAGAAAACCCTAATTCCACCGCCGTAGCTTCTATTCCCGTGGAGATCCCATCTTGGAGCCTGTTCCGGAGCTCGACCGGAGGGGGGTCCATCACGGAGGCCTTCTTCATCATCATCATCGCCCTCACTAGGAGTTGTGAGTAGTTTACCACAAACCTTCGGGTCCATAGCTAGTATCTAGATGGCTTCTTCTCTCTCTCTAGATCTCAATACAAAGTTCTCCTCGGTCTTAGAGGAGATCTATTCAATGTAATCTCTTTTTGCGGTGTGTTTGTCGATATCCGATGAATTGTGAGTTTATGATCAAGGTTTTCTATGAAAGATATTTGGTTCTTCTCTGAACTTTTTATGTGTGCTCATAATATCCTTCCAAGTCTCTTCTAATTATTGGTTTGGTTTGGCCTACTAGATCTATAGTTCTTGCAATGGGAGAAGTGCTTGGCTTTGGGTTCAATCTTGCGGTGTCCTTTCCCAGTGATAGTAGGGGCAGCAAGGCATGTATTGTATTGTTGCCATCAAGGATAAAAAGATGGGGTTTACATCATATTGCTTGAGTTTATCCCTCTACATCATGTCATCTTGCTTAAGGCGTTACTCTGTTTGTATGAACTCAATACACTAGATGCATGCTGGATAGCGGTCGATGTGTGGAGTAATAGTAGTAGATGCAGAATCGTTTCGGTCAACTTGTCTCGGACGTGATGCCTATAAACAATGATCATGCCTAGATAGTCTCATAATTATTCACTTTTCTATCTATTGCTCGACAGTAATTTGTTTACCTGCCGTAGAATATCGCTATCATGAGAGAAGCCACTAGAGAAAACTATGGCTCCCGGGTCTATTCTCACCATATCAATCTACATCTACTTTACTTTTACCGCTTTTATTTGTTGTTTTATTAAACCAAAAATACCAAAAATATAAACTATCATCTCTATCAGATCTCACTCTCGTAAGTGATCGTAAAGGGATTGACAACCCCTTATCGCGTTGGCTGCAAAGTTCTTATTTGTTTGTGCAGGTGCGAGGGACACGCGCGTGGTCTCCTACTGGATTGATACCTTGGTTCTAAAAAACTGAGGGAAATACTTATGCTACTATGCTACATCTCCCTTTCCTCTTCGAGGGAATACAACGCAAGCTCAAGAGGTAGCAGTCCGCTAACACGACGCGACAGCAAGGCTCAATTTCCCCTTCGGCACACGTCCGGCCCAACTCGTTCCGCCGGAGCCAGGGGTGGTGAGCTCAGCTATGGCGCAGGAGGACCACGAGGCATGGGAGCACCACGAGGCCGAGGCCGCCGACGAGGCCTACTTGCAAGAGCTCCGCCGGCTACACCCGGAACTCGTGGAGGCGGAGCGGGCGATCTTTGCCGGCGCGGAGGGCGGCAAGATTATCGCGCTCTCCTCCGATGACGAGGTCGCAGGCGGTGAGGACGGCGGCAAGGTTATCGCGCTCTCCTCTGATGACGAGGTCGAAGGCGACGGCGACAGCGGCGCGGAGGGTGACGAGGTGGGCCCCGAGGACGAGGAGATCGACATCGACGAGTGGAGTAGTACCTTCCCCAATGACCCCAACGATGGTACTGGCCTGAACTCGGCTCGCGGCACATCGTACATGACGAGGAAGGATCGGATCGACCTCTACTTCGACCAAAAGTAGTTTAGCTTAGTTTAAATTTATGTTTTATGTTCAGTTATGCAAAACTATCTATGTTTATGTTTGAATGCATGCTAATTTTGGTTGAACCTGCTTTGAACTTGATCAAATTGAAGTTTACAACCTTAAGTTTAGGGGGTCGACTTGAAAATGCCAAAAAATTGTTGGAGTATATATACCACTAAGGGTTTTAGTCCTTTAACTTTCTAAGGATCGCCTAGATATGTCCTTATGACTTGTTTATTTCAGTTCTTCACAATGTGATGCTCTATATGTGCAACTATTTGCTATGCGGTTCAATTTCATCAATAACAGTTTCAACAATACCACTATGAATTATGATATTTGGTTGCTGTTAAGGATATTGCAGTTAACATGCCTTTTCGTTTTTCAGTTGTTGTTTAGCAACATGAATTGTACTAAATGACTAAATATGCAATCCCAAGCTACATGGCAGCAAGGAAGAGTGTTACCTTAATGTTCTGATGATGTCTAGATATACATGTAATAAAATCTTATATAATGGGATGGATGGAGTGTTGTACTACATCATTTTTCAATTGTTGTTTAGCTTCTAATATTAACTTGGTGCTTTTAGGTACATATATCAATGCCAAAGATCCACACTTCGACCCTTTCTGCGTATGGGGAAATGAGATATTCATGAACCAGCATCAAGTGAGGAAACTAATAAATATTGTTACTAAAATGGGTCAAATTATGTCAATCGAACTATTTGTTTACACTTTATGCATGACAACAGTGAACTGCGGGATGGTAAGTAAGAACCATGTAGCCTTCTTTTTACTTCCCGTAATGAGTTGTGTTAGATGACAATATCTGAATCGTTTTTCTTTCGCAGTGGATCTTGAAGCAGTTTACTCAAGATTACCTCTCAAACTACATGATTGGCGGCCGGCCATCACAAGGTGTTGGACTAGAGTCCTGCATGCCTTGTGCATCCAGGAGAGCACAATAGGGCCATTCCGCTTCACCTTGTTCAGCAACTGGAATGTCTGTCGCCTCTTTCTTTACCATATGTAATAGTAAAAGTATAGAACCCTCGTACATCATTCTTTATATGGTGCTTCTGTAATTCTTAAACATATGTACCTATGAATCGAATAATGCATTGGTTGTTTGTACCAGATGGATATGAATAAAGCTATAGCCTACTTTCAAGTTTAAATTAGGTACAATTTTAAATAACATAAATTAAATTAGGGCGAAATTACGTTGTGCATGTCATTACGGCACACACGGTTGGTAAAACACAAACGTTTGCGATATACACCATAATCCGAGATGGTTCATAGAGAGGAAACGTGTGCAAGCATGGACACAGTTGCCGTTCACAAAGCGTGTGTGATGTCAGACACTATCACATACGGTGCGGGGAAACTAAATGTGTGTGATTGTCTACCTATCGTACACGGTTTATAATAATGAACTGTTTGTAATGTGCCAGGCATCGTAAATCTCCTGTGCCTGGAATCTGCCTAGAATCTGCCTGGAAAGCTCCCGTGCCTAGAATCTGCCTAGTTTTAGGCAGAACCACAGAACTCCGACTGCGATGGCAACGCGAGCACAAACAAGTAGCAAGGATGAAGCGTTTGGGATATTCGAGATATCAAAAACGGTTATATAGGGATAGTTGTATGCATCAAGGCTCCCTATCCCCGATGGTTTCTGGGTCGTGTGGGAAGGACCCCCCTATCACCCACACTCACTTGGCGACGGTTCCAAATGTCGTCGCCGAAAGGGGTTAAAAACCATTTGTTTAGGACCGACGCGCACCAGTGAGTATATCGCGGCAGCGCAGGACGGGACGTTCATTCCCAACAAAGAGAACAATGAGCTGACTGCGGCCATTGGGAATCCTGAGCACCCTGGACGAACACGAGGCACGCCAGGCTCCGTTTCGTGGAAGGTTGGGTTTCCCAGCGCAGGCGGTTACAAAACCCGAGGGAGGAAGAAGAAACAGGATCTGAGCGTAGTGGAGAAGCTCCATGCAAGAGTACTAAAGCTAGAGGAACAAGCCGATAGCCAGCGAGTTGCCGACCAACCATCTCAGCAGCACGAAGCTACCCCAAAAGCTACCCTGCCATTTTAGCAGAGAAGCAACGTAGCTTCCACGCAGCCTGTTCAGCAGCCAACTGACTTCACAGCTCCTAGCTACCCCGTGGATGCTATCACGTAGGCTCAACATTGCGAGCTTATGACGAATTGGATGAAGCTCACCGTTAAGGCGGCTGTCGGCTCTATTTTACCTCCTGAAGCTGATGGAACTTTTCACTGTCGTCCGATTTCAGATGGCTATGCTAAAGTGACGGTGGATGAAATAACGGACGGATTCGAGGAGCTGGTGCTTGACCACCCACACGTGAAGGGGAGAATCATTTGATTAATGCTTTGCACAGTACATGTCTATGGAGGAAGGATCACATCAAGCTTCCAAACTGGACGCCTCCTCCTCATCCAGCGAGTCAGGGCACTGCACCTCCTCCTCCTCCTCCGGCTAGAGATCAGGACACTTAGCCTCCTTCTCCGCCTGCTCCGGCGTGTGAGGGCACTCCGACTCCTCGTTCGCCTCCTCTGGCGTGTCGGAGCACTTCGCCTCCTCCGGCACGTCGGAGTACTCCGCCTCATTAGCAATGGTGGAAGACAGAAGCCGCCGCTCTGGCTCCTTCGGCGCGTCGGAGAACTCCGCTTCGTAAGCAACGACGGCCAAAGAGAGAAGCCGCCGCTCTGGCGGCTAGCAGTACAGCCAGAGGCGGTAGGCAACTCAGATATGGTCCATCTCTCAAGCCTGTGGAAAAGTTAGCATATGAGAGGATCGAGAAGGAAACCGCGGATATCTGTGCTTTCGAAGTGAGGGATTTTTTTTCAAAAAACCCTCCACCTCCAAAGGAGACGATAGATCCATTAAAAGCGAAGCGCACTATCAATGCCCTGAAGCGACCACCACCGCCTCCGCCGGATACCAACTATGAACGCATTATTAGAAAGACATATACAGATGCGGTGCACTCGAGGACTACTTCAAGTGATAAAAGGTTAGAAGAACGAAAAAGTGGGAAACAAATTCCCTAGCTCAGCGAACAGGCGAACTAATTGTACCCCTTGCTCAAGGTGTCTAGCGACATCATCGCTAATCTATCAGGGATGGTGCCCAGTACAAATCTTGGTGATTAGATGGACGATGACGATATTTTACAGATTGAAACATTGGAGGCAGACGAATTCAAATACAAGTACGGGCATGATAACCCACAAGGGTAGGGGATCGCAACAATTTTCGAGGGTAAAGTATTCAACCCAAATTTATTGATTCGACACAAGGGGAGCCAAATAATACTCTTAAGTATTAGCAGGTGAGTTGTGAAGTCAACCACCCCTGGAAACTTAGTATCTGCAGCAAGGTAATTTAGTAGCAAAGTAATATGGAGATAGTGCTAACAGCAATAAAAGTAACGGTAGTGTTTTTGTAGTTTTTGTAATAGTAGCAGCGGAAAAGTAAATAAGCAACAAGCAATATGTGAAAAGCTCGCAGGCATTGGATCGGTGATGGGGAATTATGTTGGATGCAATTCATCATGTAAAAGTTATAACCTAGGGTGACACAGAACTAGCTCCAGTTCATCAATGTAATGTACGCATGTATTCTGAATATAGTCATATGTGCTTATGGAAAAGAACTTGCATGACATCTTTTGTCCTACCCTCCGGTGGCAGCGAGGTCCTAGTGGAAACTAAGGGATATTAAGGCCTCCTTTTAATAGAGTACCGGACCAAAGCATTAACACATAGTGAATACATGAACTCCTCAAACTACGATCATCACCGGGAGTGGTCCCGATTATTGTCACTTCGGGGTTGCCGGATCATAACACGTAGTAGGTGACTATAGACTTGCAAGATAGGATCAAGAACACACATATATTCATGAAAACATAATAGGTTCAGATCTGAAATCATGGCACTCGGGCCCTAGTGACAAGCATTAAGCATAGCAAAGTCATAGCAACATCAATCTTAGAACATAGTGGACACTAGGGATCAAACCCTAACAAAACTAACTCGATCACATGGTAAATCTCATCCAACCCATCACCGTCCAGCAAGCCTACGATGGAATTACTCACGCACGGCGGTGAGCATCATGGAATTGGTGATGGAGGAAGGTTGATGATGACGATGGCGACGATCTCCACTCTCCAGAGCCCCGAACGGACTCCAGATCAGCCCTCCCGAGAGAGATTAGGGCTTGGCGGCAGCTCCGTATCGTAAAACACGATAATTCTTCCTCCTTGATTTTTTTTCTCCCCGAAAGTGAATATATGGAGTCCGGGGGTACGTCGGTGGAGCATCAGGGGGCCCGCGAGGCAGGGGGCGCGCCTAGGGGGAGGGGGCGCGCCCCCACCCTCGTGGACAGGGTGTGGGCCCCTGACATGGATATTTCCACATATATTTTTTATATTTTCCAAAACAATTATGTGTGGATTTTCAGGTCATTCTGAGAAATTTTTATTTCTGCACAAAAACAACACCATGGCAAGTCTGCTGAAAACAGCGCCATTCCGGGTTAGTTCCATTCAAATCATGCAAGTTAGAGTCCAAAACAAGGGCAAAAGTGTTTGGAAAAGTAGATACGTTGGAGACGTATCAACTCCCCCAAGCTTAAACCTTTGCTTGTCCTCAAGCAATTCAGTTGATAAACTGAAAGTGATAAAGAAAAACTTTGACAAACTCTGTTTGCTCTTGTTGTTGTAAATATGTAAGCCAGCATTCAGGTTTTCATCAAAAATCATGAACTAACCACATTCACAATAACTTCCAGGTCTCATGTCTACTCACATCAATGGCATAATCAACTAGCGAGCAATAATAATAAACCTCGGATGACAACACTTTCTCAAAATAATCATGATATGATATAACAAGATGGTATCTCGCTAGCCCTTTCTGAGACCGCAAAACATAAATGCAAAGCGCCTTTAAGGATCAAGGACTGACTAGACATTGTAATTCATGGTAGAAGAGATCCAGTCATGATCATACTCAATGCAAATTAATACTAATACATGCAAATGACAGAGGTGCTCTCCTACTGGTGCTCTTTTATAAGAGGATGACTCAGCATAAAAGTAAATAGATAGGCCCGTCGCAGAGGGAAGTAGGGATTTGTAGAGGTGCCAGAGCTCGATTTTTAATAGAGATGAATAACATTTTGAGCGGTATACTTTCATTGTCAACATAACAACCAAGAATCTCGATATCTTCCATACTACGCACATTATAGGCGATCCCCAAACAGAATGGTAAAGTTTATACTCCCCCAACCACCAAAAAGCACACTCCACGGCTAGCCCGAAACAACAGGTACCGTCCAAACTAGCAACAGTCCTGGGGAAGTTTTGTTTAATTATTAAGATTTGAGCATGGAACTGGGCATCCCTATTACCAGCCATTTTCTCATGAATGATGAGCGGGGTCCACTCATCTTGAGAATAACCGACCTAGCATGGAAGATATAGACAGCCCTAGTTGATGCATGAGCTGTTCGAGCATACAAAACATAATTTCATTTGAAGGTTTAGAGTTTGGCACATACAAATTTACTTGGAATGGCAAGTAAATACCGCATATAGGGAGGTATGGTGGACTCATATAGAATAACTTTGGGGTTTATGGAAGTGGATGCATAAGCAGTATTCCCGCTTAGTACAGGTGAAGACTAGAAAGAGACTGGGAAGCGACCAGCTAGAGAGCGACAACAGTCATAAACATGCATTAAAATTAATCAACAGTTAATGCAAGCATGAGTAGGATATATATCACCATGAACATGAATATCGTGGAGGCTATGTTGATTTTGTTTCAACTACATGCGTGAACATGTGCCAAGTCAGACCACTTGAATCGTTCAAAGGAGGATACCTGTCGGGGGAAACTGTCCTCCCACGAGCACCTATGGGACCGGAGCCCCTTCTACGTTGCGGTAAAGGAGCAGAGGGAGCACGAAGAGCAGATCGAGGAACACACGCGGGCAGTTTACCCAGGTTCGGGCCGCGCGGACGCGTAAAACCCTACTCCTGCTTAGATTGTATTGAGTTCTTGGGCTCGAGAGCTTGAAGAACTAGCTACACCGAGCAAGAGAGTTGTCTAGGTTCCGAACCCTTTCTACGTTGTGCATGGGCCTCCTTTTATAGCTCAAGGGGTCACCGACAGGTGTCAACGTAGAGGAGGGTAGAAATGTAACTTTGGTGGTAGTTGTAACAGTGCGGGAACGGTGCATGAACAGTGGTCTTTACCTAACTTTGACAGTGGGGGACAAGGGCCTTAAATGCCCGTCACCGTCGACCCCTAAAGCACCTGTCCATGCTCCTCCGTTCGCCACGACGGTAGCCCCGTCACCGTGGCGTGCCACCGTGTCCCCCAGGCTGCACAACCATCCGCCACGCGTCCCTGAAAGGGCCCCAGGGCGACGCGTGGGCCGATGAGCTGGAGCGCGGGCACACAGCGCAGGCTTCCCCCGGCAAGAACCTTGCCGGGGTCTTGATCTTGCCGGGCCCAGGAGCTTGTCGCTCTCCGGGTCCTGCCGGGGCGCAGGGTGCGCCGAGGCATGTCTTCTGAGATGCAGTCTTCTGGTCTTCCTAGCAAGCTCCTCCTGCCAGGGTCTTGTGTTAATGTGATAATCCTGAGCCTGGTGTAGCCTTCCCGGCAAGCTCCACTTGCCGGGGCCTTGATCTTCTGACTTGTATACTTTGTTTTTGAATGGCTTTATAGGGACCAGAAAGGTTTCCGGCGAGCACGTGGTAAACCCTGCCACGGGAAGCTGCTACTGCCCATGCACAAGTTGGGGTACTAAGGTACCCCTATCTTAGTACACCGACAGGAGCCCCCGGGCCTGGGCCACACACGGTGCCGAGCGCTGTTGGGCCAGGCCCAAAATAGTGCACGGGCACACGCGGCCCACGGCAAGCCGTAAATCCCCTTCCGCATCCGCCGCGCCCCTCCTTAACGGCACGCGTCGATTGTGGCATCGTGGGAGAGATCGTGGCCTCATTCTTTAATGGGAAATGCGGAGCGTCCCCCACTCCCCCCTTAAAAGCAGAGGGAGCAGGGGCAGTTTCCCTCCTCCGTCTTCATTGCGTCTTCAACCTCCAGAAATCCTCCGATGCTCCTTGCCTCCACCCCTCCTCCGCCGTCTCCCGCATCCGCGGCGCCGTCGAGCTCCTCGCCTCTTCCCTCGCCGCCTCCGCCATGGCTCCGAAGAGCGAGAAGGCGAAAGCGGACAAGGCCAAGAAGGAGAAATCCGAGCAGGCGGCGAAGCTTGCCGCCCTGCGGAAGAGGAACGTGGTCTTCGCGCCGAGGCTCAGCGCGAAGGAGCTGTGGAACAAGTACTACCTCTTCTAGTCCGGGGAGACAAAGCTCATCCCCGCACCAGAGCCTTCCCCGCCGTCGCCAGAGATTTGTTTCCCGGCGGGTATTTCTTCTTTGCTGTCTTCTTCCACTGTGGATTGTGCCCTCCGTACTCGGAGTTTTTCTGTGACATTATGAACACATATGGCCTCCACCTTCTAGACTTTACCCCCAACGCCATTCTTACGATGGCGGTTTTCGCACATCTGTGCGAAAACTATGTGGGGATCCATCCAAACGTAGCACTCTTTCGCCATTTCTTTATGCCTAGAGTAGAGGCTGGCGCTCCCCTCTCCGGCGGTATCTCCTGGATCTTCCGGTTGAATAAGAAGGACTCATACCTGAAGGGAGAACTCCGCGGCAAGTGGGAAGAATGGCGCGCAGATTGGTGCTGGGTAGTTGAGGACAATCCGGAGCCCTTCACTGCGCCGCGCACAACAGCCATAGTGCGCGGCAGAGACTGGAGCGAATTGGCCCCGGAGGACGGCAAGCTCAATATTGCCCTTATCAGGATACTTCGTCTCCGGGTAGCTAAACTGACCATCGGAGAGGTAGGGGCAGATTTCCTCCGCCGCCGCATTGCCCCTTTATAGGAGAGGAAAAGGCCAGCATGGGAATACGGCAATGCGGCAGATATTATGAGGCTGCGCCCTGGGTTGAACTTCAATTTCACTGCATTGGAGTTGAAGGGAATGGTTCTGGAGCTCTTCAAGCATGACCCGGCCCACCCAGAGTGGTTTAGACCTCCCCGGGGAGTGGTGCCGCTATGCAACAACACTGCCTGGGACTCCTTGCGCGCGATGATGCCCGCGTGTGACTCCCACGGCGTCGACCCCACCTGGATAGAGCCTCCGCCGGACGCGATACTGAGCTTCTTCGATAATCTGGTCGAGGTGCCCAAGAACACCGAGGAGAACAAGGGTCTCACCCGGGCCACCACGGAGCGGGATATAGCCTATATTGCTTCCCGGATGGAAGAGGCCGCCGCAGCTGCAGCGGCGGGAGATTTCGGATTCACCGTCGACGAGGCGCAGGCCGCGGACGAGGCGTGCCAAACAGAGGAGGCAGAGATCCGCAGGCTGCTCAAGCTTCCGCCCGATGAGTTTGCCGAGGTTCCTTCCCTGAGGCATGCCGGGATTCCCGGGATTGTGAGTGAGGCCGCCGCAGGAGGCGAGGTTGCCGGAGGGAGCAGAGTTGCCGGAGGGAGCGGAGCCGCCGGACATGATGCTGGAACCAGCGGGCCTGCCGGGGAGGAGGAGGACGTCGAGGCCGATGAAGACACCGGTGGATCTCTGGGGCTTGACGACGACGCCTCCTCGTCCTCGGAGAACTCCCCACCTCCGGCAAGTCCCACGCAAGCGCCGAGGAAACGCCTTCGCAAGGCGGCTACAGCGACGAGGACGCAGGCGCCTCGACAGCAGCCTGCTCGCCGGGCGGCGCGCGCCACCAGAGCGAGCCAAGCCGCGACGGAGGCGCCCCGCGCACCAGCGCCAAGCGAAGGGGGATCCTCCCGGAGCGGAACAGCCGCTCCGCCTGCTCCTCGGGCCTCGGCGTCAACGGAGGCTGGGTCTTCGCAGCCCCCAGCCCCGGAGATCGCCAAGCGCCAGAGGGAGCCTTCTCCTCCTGCTCCTCGCACGGGAGCACCGCAGGTGGAGTTCGATTTCTCCGCCCTCAGCTCCGACGACGACGAGGAAGAGGAGTAAGTATTTGTAATTTGTAACTTCTTCGATTCTGTCTTGATTCTTTCTTTGATGATTCTGATCTTGTTCTTGCTTTGCTTTCAGGACTCTGACCCAGCGGATGGCGAAGAGGGCCAAGATCCCCGTGGTTGAGGTCGAAGACGACTCGCCCGTCGCGGCGACAGGGGACGCGCCGGCGACGAACTTGCCGGATCAACCCGCTGCTCCGAGGAGCAGCCCCCAGCGCAGCCCCCATCGTAAGTCTGGTCTTGAACTTTCCGTTCGTCGGGCGCGCTTGAGGTTTTTGCTTGTACTAATATCTTGTTGCCTTGTTTGTCTTGCGCAGAAGTGGAGCCGCAGCCGCAGGAGGAACCGGAGGTCACCCCTGAGGAGCCGCATGTTCCACCCTCCCCGCCAAGGGCGAACTCCCCGGCGAGGGAGGACGCTCCGCCAAGGACGGGCTCCCCGCCAAGGGCGGGTAGCCCGACAAGGGTGAGCAGCCCGACAAGGGTGGCCACCCCGCCAAGGGAGGGCGCGGGCGGCCCTCCGCCAGTAGGGGCCACCGCTCCACCGCCAACGGAGGACTCCCCGGCGAGGGAGCCTGTCGTCGAAGAAGTCCGCGAAGGTAAGTCTTGTAGCTTCTTCTTCTTGGACTTGTCTTTTTGGATATTTGCTTGATCTTTTCTTTTCTTCTTCTTCTGTTAGATCCTCCTCCCCCGGAGCGGATGGAGACGGAGGTCACCGTCGAGGAGGAGGCGCACGGCGGCGACGGCAACGCCACTGCCGCTGAGGGCATGGCAGGAGCCGATGAGCCTGCCGCTGAGGAGACCGCCCCGACCGCAGACACCGTGGCTGGGGAGAGGGACGGCGACCACACTGCTGGCCCGGAGGCAGCAGGAGCGTCAAGCGCTGCACCGGCCGCCGACCCCTCCGCCGCCAAGGAGCAGCCAGGCGTCTACCTTGAGGCCCCCAACGGGATCTTCATACAAGTCCCGTGGGCGTCTTCGTCGCGAGCTCCCGTGGAGGGAGAGACCTACGATGGAGAGGTCCTCGCCTCCGCGGGGTTGAAGGTTGTTGAAGCGCATGGCGGGAGCGACGAGCCTGAAGAGGAGAAGCTACTTCGCCGGCTCTTGGCCCTTTACCGGGCCAGGCAGGCGAAGCAGGACTCCCGGGAAGCTCTTGCCGCCAAGGCTGGAGTGGACTTGGAGAAGCGCGCCGCGGAACTCCGCGCCACCAACCAGGCAGCCCTCCGCAACTTGGCGGAGGAGCGAGAAGGGCTTGCCGAGGAGCAGCAAGCCTTCCTCCGGGAGAAAGCTGAGGCCGAAGAGCGGCAGCGGCTGGCCGCCGAGGAGTTGTCTCGGCGGGAAGGGGCGTTCAACCAGCGGAAGGTTGAGCTCGACGCCCATGACGACGAACTCACCGCCCGGGAGCAGGCTCTTGGCGGGGCCCTGAAGGAGGCAAAAGAAGCTGCTGCCGCCGCGGAAACCGCCAAGAAGGACCTGGAGCTAAAGGTGGACCAGCTGGAGCGGTACCTGAAGGCGAGTGAGGACAGGGTCACCGCGCTCAACATAGAGCGGGAGAAGGATGCCCACACAAACTCCGACTTGCAGGTACGCCTCTCCAAGAAGGGCGACGAGCTTACTGCTGCCAAAGATTCAATCGCTGACTTGGAGTTGAAGGTCTCCACCTTGACTGATTCACTTGACGCTGCCCGGGACCGCGAAACGAAGCTGAAGGACGAGCTCCGCAAGGAACGAGGCCTAGTGGAGAGCGCCGCCACTTCAGCGAACAACTTCAGCCGGGCTGTGGAGCAGTGGACCGACGATCTGGTCGCCTCTGCTGCCAACATTGACAAGGAGCTGATGGCGCTGAGGGTGGAGCACCTCGTGTACTCTCCGGACCAGAATCTCCCCCACAGCGCCAAGTTAAGTCTTTTCTTCAGGGGAATCGCGCCGGCGCTTGCACGGCTGCAGGAGAAGCTCCCCGCGCAGCTGGCCGAGGAGTCGCGTCAGCTCTGCGCGGGCACCTTGGAGCGCGTCTTGACGAAGATCGTCTACCGCAACCCTGGCATTAATCTTGTCAACGTCCTCCGCAGCTTGCCGGACGACACAGATCTGGAGGCGTTGAAGGCGCAGGTCGCCCACATCGTCGCCAAGGTGAACAAAATCTCCAGGCGCGAAGGCGACCGCGTAGATTAGGCCTCTTTCTTTCTATTTCCTTTGCTGCTGCAAAGTGTGCCATGAACATGAATCTATTAGTCATTGCGACAAGTTATCTCTGTAATATATTATCTTATTTCTGAGCAATCAACGCATTGTTATCTCCCTTGCTTTTGGTCCTTTACTTTGTATGCTCTTTACCCTACGCTTTTAGGGAACTTGCTGGCAAGGGGCCCTTGCCGCGAGCGCTGAGTGCTGGACTCTGAGCAGCCTGCTGGCAAAGGCCTTACCGGCAAGTAACCTTGCCGCAGCTAGTCGCAACGCACTTAGCTTGCTGAGCGAACTCGAAAACGAAACAAGGGCGCGACACTTGTCGCAGCTCACTTAAGTCGTTGAGCGTACTCGAAAACAAAGTAAGGGTGCGGCTAGCCACGGGTAGGTTCCTCCGCGCACAGGTTTACCATACAAAGTGTGGTTGTTCAAGGAAGATAACTAAAATTTAAAAATTTGAACTGCTCAAATTCTGGTAACTTAGCTTTCATAATCTGTTCGTTCTCCGGCAAGCTTCTCTTTCTTGAACAGCACTTGGTTCATCCTCCACCTCCTTCCCCCCCGGCAAACTTGTGCGCGAGGAACATTCCTTCTGCTTAAGAGGGAAAGAAAAAGAAGAGGGAAAACAAGTATATGGCCTTTCGGCGTGCTAATGCTTACCGGGTATGCGTGTTGCACAAGATGCCAAACAATGCATGCAAATAACGAAGAAAAGCATGGAAACGGCAAATAGTGCGAAACACAAAAGCTTTACTGATGCACGGGATCTGCGCCCGGCTTTGTACAAAGGTTTACATGCGACAGCGGCAAGACTCGTACAAAAGTTGGTTGCCGGAGCGGATCACGGCAACCGCGCCTTATGGGTGAAACTTGCGAATATGCTCTATGTTCCAGGAGTTGCTCACCGGTAAGCCTTCTTCGGTCTCAAGGCGGACAGCGCCGGGCCTTGTGACTTGTCTCACCCGATAAGGGCCTTCCCACTTCGGCGTCAACTTGTTGGAATTCTTGGCGGACTGAACACGCCAAAGAACAAGGTCGCCTTCCTCGAGACTCCTGGCCTTGACCTTGCGGCTATGATAGCGACGCAAGGCCTGCTGGTATCGAGCAGCTCGTACAGCAGCCTGGAGACGTTCCTCCTCAAGGAGCAATGCATCATCTTGTCACAGTTGCTCTTGCTTGAGCTCATCATAAGCGAGCACTCGAGGAGATCCGTATACGAGTTCCGTGGGGAGAACTGCCTCTGCTCCATAGACAAGAGCAAAGGGTGTCTGCCCGGTGGCTCGACTTGGTGTCGTTCTGATTGACCAAAGAGCCGCCGGTAACTCCTCTATCCAGTTTCTTCCGCACTTGCGCAGCCTGTCGAAGGTTCTTGTCTTGAGTCCGCGCAGCACTTCAGCATTGGCCCTCTCCGCTTGACCATTGCTCCTCGGGTGAGCAACAGAAGTGAAACAGACCTTGGCGCCAAGGTCTTGGACGTACTGCATGAAGGTGCGACTAGTAAACTGTGTGCCATTGTTGGTGATGATCCTGTTAGGGATTCCGAAACGGCAAACAATTGACCTGAAGAACCTGACTGCTGACTGTGCTGTCACCTTCCTCACTGGTTCCACTTCTGGCCACTTTGTGAACTTGTCGATCGCAACGTACAAGTACTCAAAGCCCCCGACAGCGCGGGGAAAGGGGCCAAGGATATCGAGCCAACAGACCGAGAAGGGCCAGGACAAAGGGATTGTCTGGAGAGCTTGAGCTGGCTGGTGAATTTGCTTGGCATGGAACTAGCACGCTTCACACTTGGTTACTTGTGCAGTTGCATCTTGGAGGGCTTCTTGCCAGAAGAACCCTTGCCGGAATGCCTTCCCGGCAAGCGCCCTTGCGCCAATGTGGTGGCCACATATGCCTCCATGTATCTCTGCCAACAGCTTCTGTCCATCTTCTCTGGAAATGCACCTCAACCTGACACCATTGAGTCTTCTTCTGTACAGTTCGTTGTCAACGAACTGGTACATACTTGACTGTCTAGTTATTTTCTCTATCTCCTCTGGGTCGTCGGGAAGTTCTCCAGTTAGCAGAAAACGGACGATCTGCTGCGCCCATGCCGGAGCACGAGGCTCAACGGCAAGGACTAAAGGCATGAGGGCCGCTGCGGGAACCTCAGCTTCTACGGCAAGAACCTCTGGCTCTGTCGGAGCTGATGGTTCCCCGGCAAGCCTGCCGGGGCGAGGCTTGTCGGGAACGCTTGCTTCAACTGTACAGACCCTTGGATCTGCAGGAGCAAGCTGTTCCTCAGCGTTCTGGTTGTTGATCTTGGGGACCTTGGCGGCGGCTTCAGGGAGATCCGCCGGCAAGTAGTCGCCGGAGACCAACTTTCTCTTCTTGTTCTGCCCAACTGGTGGCGTAACGGATGGCTGAGTTAGCTTAAGCAGGAAGGTCCCTGTTTCCACAGGTAACTTCATTGCAGCACACTTTGAGAGGCCATCTGCAATATCATTCTGAGCTCTCGGGACGTGCTCCATTTGCAGACCTTCAAAGTGCTCTTCAAGCTTCCTCACTTCATCAACATAGGCCTCCATCAAAGGGCTCTGGTAACTCTTATTTACTTGTCGGACCACCAACTGAGAATCTCCCCGCACAATCAACTTCTTGATCCCAAGTTCGGCCGCAATTCTGAGGCCGGCAAGCAAACCTTTATATTCAGCAGTATTGTTTCTTGCTTGTTCCTTGGGAAAGTGCATCTGGATAACATACTTGAGGTGTTCTCCGGTGGGCGCTATGAGTACCACGCCGGCACCGGTGCCTTGGAGCGAGAAGGCACCATCAAAGTACATTACCCATTCACTGCTTGCTTCTTGTACGGGGACGCTTGTCTCTGGAACTTCTTCATCCGGCGTTGGGGTCCATTCAGCTATGAATTATGCCAAAGCTCTGCTCTGTATGGTTGAAGTACTCTCAAATTTGAGACCAAAGCTCGACAGCTCCAGTGCCCACTCGACGATCCTGCCTGTTGCTTCAAGATTCTACAATATCCTTTTTAACGGAAAGCGAGTGACAACTGTTATCTCATGTGCTTGGAAGTAATGGCGCAGCTTTCTCGAGGCCATGAGGAGACCGAAGAGCAACTTTTGCACCCCAGAGTATCTTGATCTAGCCCCCTGCAAGAGGGAACTTACAAAATACACTGGCCGCTGCACCATCCTCTTCCGCACTTCTCCTTGCTCCTGCGCAGAGTTGTCCTTGTCGGGGCCAGAGCTTGCCAGTGGAGCCCCCTGCTTGTCGCTGGACTCGCTTGCCGGAGGTGTGGGCTCTTCCTCTGCCTCCCTTTCCGCTACCAACGCAGCACTAACCACTTGATTGGTTGCCGCTAAGTACAGCAACAACTTATCTTGTGGTTTAGGTGCGACAAGTATTGGAGTGGAGGATAGGTATCCTTTCAGGTCTTGCAGCGCTGCCTCCGCTTCCGGAGTCCATTTCATAGGACCTGCCTTCTTCAAAATTTTGAAGAAAGGCAGGGCGCGTTCTGCAGACTTTGAAATGAACCTGCTGAGGGCAGCCACACAACCAGCAAGTCTCCTTACGTCCTTGACACGCTTCGGGGCTTCAATCTGCTCGATGGATTTTATCTTGTCGGGATTGGCTTCAATCCCCCTCTGGGACACAAAGAACCCGAGAAGCTTGCTGGAGGGGACTCTGAAGACGCACTTCTCGGGGTTCAACTTGAGCTGGATCTTGCGCAGATTTGCAAATGTTTCTTCCAAGTCTTGGATCAGGGTATCTTTGCTCTTGCTCTTGACCACTATGTCATCCATGTAAGCTTCTACATTTCTGTGGATCTGTGGCTCAAAAGCAGTGTGCACCACCCTTGCAAATGTTGAGCCTGCATTCTTCAATCCAAAGGGCATGCGTATGAAGCAATATGTGCCGCATGGAGTAATAAATGCAGTCTTCTCTTCATCTTCCTTGGCCATGAATATCTGGTGGTAGCCTGAGTATGCATCAAGGAAGGACAGCAGCTCACATCCAGCGGTGGAGTCAACAATCTGGTCGATGCGCGGAAAGGGAAATGGATCTTTGGGACATGCTTTATTCACATCAGTGAAGTCTATACACAGTCTCCACTTTCCGTTGGCCTTACGGACGACAACTGGATTTGCTAACCACGTGGGATGGATCACGCCTCAAACCAGGCCTGCTGCTTCTAGCTTCTTTATCTCTTCGGCGATGAATTCTTGGTGCTCCACGGCTTGCTTCCTGACCTTCTGCTTGACGGGCCGCGCATGAGGACAAACAGCAAGCTTGTGCTCAATTACCTTCCTGGGAACGCCGGGGATGTCAGATGGTTGCCATGCAAACACATCGACATTCGCCCGCAGGAAGGCAACGAGCGCGCTTTCCTATTTGTTGTCAAGTGTAGCACTGATGGTGAAGGTACCACCAGTGCCGTCCTCCTTGGCGGACACCTTCTTGGTTGCCGGTGGAGCGGCCATCCCCTTCTTGCACTTGCCGGTGGAGCTCGATGGAACGTCCTCGACGGCAGCGCAGCACTCCGAAGAGGTGCGTTTGCCGGAGTGGGCCCCAGGGCTCTTGCCGGACTTGGTCTTGGTCTTCTTCCCCCCGGGAGCTTCAGCGGCAAGTGTGTTGCTTTCTGCTGCAGCTGCTGCGTCCCGGTAGATCTTGTCGGCGCAGATAAGCGCGTCTTTCTTGTCACCAGGGACAGAGATGACGCTTATCGGCCCCGGCATCTTGAGTACGTTGTAGGCATAGTGGGAAGCTGCCATGAACTTGGCGAGGGCAGGACGTCCAAGTATCCCATTGTATGGCAATGGGATATCGGCAACATCGAAGGTTATCCTCTCCGTCCTGAAGTTGAGCTCCCCGCCAAAGGTCACTGGCAGAGTAATCTTCCCCTTCGGCTTGCTCCTCCCCAGGTTTATTCCTTGGAACGAACCGGTTTCTTCGAGCTCGCCGTCTGGGATCTGGAGTTTCTTGATCACAGCCGAGGAGATCAAGTTCAGGCCGGCCCCGCCGTCAACCAACATTTTGGTGACCTTGAGGTTGCGGATGGTTGGTGAGACCAACATCGGCAAGCACCCGACCGCCGTTGTGCGGTCAGGGTGATCCTCAAGATCAAAAATGATGGGCGTGCTGGACCATTTCAGCAGCCTGCGTGACTCGACGGGCGGCTCAGCTGCGTTTACTTCCCGCACCCACTGCTTGAGCTGGCGGTGGGAAGTGTGCAGAGAGGCGCCTCCGTCGACACACAGAACTTCTGTGGCCTTCTGGAACTCCTGCTCGCTGTTATCTCCTTCCTCCATGTCGTCGTCGTCGTCTTCCTCCTCATCCTTGTCGCGGCCCCGGGGAGGTCGATCACCTTGCCGCTGCTTGGCCTTGCCGCGGCGTCCTCCCCGGCCATTGAATGGCCGCTTCTTGCTTGGCTCTCCTCCGCCACCTTGGGCCTTCTCCTTGTCGCGCCGCTCGTATTCAGCTTTCTGCTGCTCTACGAGGTACTCGACTCGTTTGCAGTTCGAAAGGTCGTGGCCCTTGGTGCGGTGTATTTTGCAATATTGCTTGTCGGAGCCGTCCTGCTTGTCGGCTGCCGCCACAGGGGCAGGCTCCTTGCCGGAGCCGCCAGCCTATGCCTTCTTGGCGGGAGCCTCCTTGCCGGACTGCTCGACGACTAGCACGTCTTTGCTCTTCTTTCTTCTATTGTTCCGCCGCCGGCTCTTCTTTGCCGGGGCGGCATCCTCGCTGTCGCTTCCCCCTGCGCCAGCATCCTCTCCGGGGACTTTCCTCCCCTCTTCGGCGCGCGCGCAATTGTCAGCCAGAGCGTAGAGCTCGCTGACATCCCGTATCTTGGTCATGGCCATCTCTTCCCGCATGCGACGGTTACGCACGTTCTGGTGGAACGCGCTGATAACCGCGGCGGGGTGGACGTCGGGAATATTGTGCTGCACACGGCTGAATCGTTGAATGTACTTGCGCATGGGTTCTCCTTCCTTCTGGGCCAAGATGTGGAGATCACTCTCCTGGCCGTGGGGTTTGTGGCCGCCCGTGAAGGCGCCAACAAACTGGTGGCACAAATCTGCCCACGAAGAAATGGAGCCTTCCGGCAAGTGCATAAGCCAAGAACGAACGTTTGGCTTAAGCACTAGCGGGAAGTAGTTGGCTAGTATCTTCTCGTCGCGTCCCCCGGCAGCCTGCACCGCGATGGTGTAGATGCTGAGGAACTCCGAGGGGTGCGTCTTGCCGTCGTACTTCTCGGGTACGTCGGGCTTGAAGTTTTTCATGCTGGGCCACTGGACTCGCCGCAGCTCACGGGTGAACGCAGGGCAACCTGCCGCGTACGGCAAGTCGCCTGGTTCACCGGGCGCGTGCGTGTCTACAGCGGTCCCAGCGCGCTGATCCGATTGTCGCCGGGCTTCTCGTCGGCGCTCGATTGTCGTCCGAGCGTCTTCTTGCCGCCGATCGTCAAGGACCTGGCGCTGGTCCCGACGAGCCCGCGGATCCGACGACGCCGTGGAGTCGTCGTCGACGTTGATCCGGCGGGGAGGCATCTTCTGCTTCCGCGGCGGGGAGTGCACGGTGGTCGCACCCCCGGCGGTCTTGTCGCCATCGGCCTTCGTCTGGTCGACTTGCCGTGGCCGCGATGTCGCCGGCTGCTGCGGTGTGTCGTTGTTGGCGAAGGCGATGAGGCTCTGGATTGTCGCCCTCCAGTCTTCGGCCTTGTCTGCCGCTGGAGGGAAGTCGAGGAGCAGTTGCGCTCTTGCGAGAGCTTCTGCTGGAGAGGAGGGGAGCGGTGGCGAGCGGTGCGAGGAGCGAGATATGCTCGGACTTCTAACAGGGTTAGAAGGAGCAGTCTCTCGCCCCGGCGACCGCGCCTTGCTCGTGCCAGGACGATGGCCTTGAGCATCCCGCAAGCCTCCGGCTTGTCCTTGGCCCAGCAAGCGGATGGTACCTCCTGTACCACGGCCCTGCTGGCCTGTCGTCTGCTGAGATGGACGTGGTGCGTCCACGGACACCGAGGCTTTGGAATTTGCCCGGTCGTCCGTCTTGTCCTTGGACTTGGTGGCGCCGTGAGTTTCCTCGCCGGCGACCACCCTTCCGCCAGCATCTCCTCCACCAACCGTTGGTTCTGGTGGTGGTGGGATCGATGCAGACGGGCCTGCGACCTCCGAAGCCTTCTTCTTCGGGGCCATGTTGTTGCAGCTGGTAAAGATGATGAAGCTGGAGAGGTTGATGAAGAATGCGCCCGCGTGAGCGCCGGATCAGGTTCGCACAACCTCGACGCACCCCTACCTGGCGCGCCAAAGATGTCGGGGGAAACTGTCCTCCCACGAGCACCTATGGGACCGGAGCCCCTTAGGTAAAGGTTCGGGCCGCGCGGACGCGTAAAGGAGCGGAGAGAGCACGAAGAGAGCACGAAGAGAGCACGAAGAGCAGATCGAGGAACACACGCGGGCAGTTTACCCAGGTTCGGGCCGCGCGGACGCGTAAAACCCTACTCCTGCTTAGATTGTATTGAGTTCTTGGGCTCGGGAGCTTGAAGAACTAGCTACACCGAGCAAGAGAGCTGTCTAGGTTCCGAACCCTTTCTACGTTGTGCATGGGCCTCCTTTTATAGCTCAAGGGGTCACCGACAGGTGTCAACGTAGAGGAGGGTAGAAATGTAACTTTGGTGGTAGTTGTAACAGTGCGGGAACGGTGCATGAACAGTGGATGAACAGTGGTCTTTACCTAACTTTGACAGTGGGGGACAAGGGCCTTAAATGCCCGTCACCGTCGACCCCAAAAGCACCTGTCCATGCTCCTCTGTCCGCCACGACGGTAGCCCCGTCACCGTGGCGTGCCACCGTGTCCCCCAGGCTGCACAGCCATCCGCCAGGCGTCCCTGAAAGGGCCCCAGGGCGACGCGTGGGCCGATGAGCTGGAGCGCGGGCACACAGCGCAGGCTTCCCCCGGCAAGCACCTTGCCGGGGTCTTGATCTTGCCGGGCCCAGGAGCTTGTCGCTCTCCGGGTCTTGCCGGGGCGCAGGGTGCGCCGAGGCATGTCTTCTGAGATGCAGTCTTCTGGTCTTCCTAGCAAGCTCCTCCTGCGAGGGTCTTGTGTTAATGTGATAATCCTGAGCCTTGTGTAGCCTTCTCGGCAAACTCCACTTGCCGGGGCCTTGATCTTCTGACTTGTATACTTTGTTTGTGAATGGCTTTATAGGGACCAGAAAGGTTTCCGGCGAGCACGTGGTAAACCCTGCCGCGGGAAGCTGCTACTGCCCGTGCACAAGTTGGGGTACTAAGGTACCCCTATCTTAGTACACCGACAATACCACCCCATCATACCACATCACAACCATTTTAATATCATGTTGGCACGCAAGATAGACCATTATAAACTCTCATCTAATTAAGAATGGCATAAGCAACTATGATCTCTAATTGTCATTGCAAGCATGTTTCATTCATAACAAGCTGAATCACGAACGATGAACTATCATATTTACAAAAACAAGAGAGGTCGAGTTCATACCAGCTTTTCTCATCTCAATTAGTTCATCATATATCATCCTTATTGCCTTTCACTCGCACGACCGAACGATGTGGATAATAATAATAGTGCACGTGCATTGGACTAAGCTGGAATCTGCGAGCTTTTAATAGAAGAGAGAAGACAAGGTAATATGGCTCAAGGTTAAATCAACAATAAAGCATATGAGAGCCACTAAGCATTTTAATCATGGTCTTCTACTCTTGACCCCCAAAGAAAAGAAAAATAAACTATTTACACGGGAAAGCTCCCAACAAGCAAAAGAAGAACGAGAAATCTTTTTTGGGTTTTCTTTTAATTGCAGCTACTACAAGCAAGGAAAGTAAACTAGGTAAAAGCTACGACTAATATTTTTTTGTTTTTCTTAAGGTTATTCTAACACACAAGAAAAAGACTAAGAAAAAGAATTGAAACTAAACATGGATGGTACAATGAAAGAGTGTGAGCACCGACAACTTGAATAAGTGTGTGAACATGAATGTAATGTCGGTGAGAAACACGTACTCCCCCAAGCTTAGGCTTTTGGCCTAAGTCGGTCTATGGCCAATATTGGCCTGGCTGATATCCAAAGTTGTAGTTGGGGTTGTACTGAGATGCAGCAGCTACTGCCTACTGAGCTGCAGCTTGGAGGCGGTCTGCTTCCATCATATTATGATACTCATTTGCCTCCTCCCTGGTTATAGTATATCTCCCTTTTGCCTAAAAGTCAAACAAAGTAGGGGCAGGAAGAGCAATATGGACGGCATGACGCCTGTTAAATAGTAGTCGATATTTGAGGGATTGTGCATCCCTCTTTATAAACCGGTGACTAGTCATGGCATTGTAATCCAAATAAGCAGGCAGTAAAGGTTCGTCATTTTCATGGACAAGCACACCAAGACAGCGGGCTATGCGAGTGTCATAAATCCCACCAAATAAATCTCCATGCAAACCATTATGATGTAGCCTACATGCAACAATGGCTCCCAAGTTATATTGGCTATCACCTAATACAACACTCTTGAGAACACTAAGATCAGGGACACACATGTGGCAAGCCTCATCTTTACCATTTATGCATCTACCAATAAAGTGAGCAAAGTAATGAATAACAGGAAAATGAATGCTCCCTATGGTAGCCTGTGTGATTTCTCTAGATTCCCCCACAGTGATACTTGCAAGAAAATCTCTATATTCAGATTTGCGAGGATCACCCATACTGCCCCACTGCGGGAGCTTACAAGCATCATTAAAATCCTCTAAGTTCATGGTGTAAGATTTATCATAAAGGTCAAACAGGACAGTGTGAGAATTACGTGAAGATGAAAATTTAAACCTTCTCACAAAGGTATCAGTTAAGCAACGGTATTGAGGGCACTTATCTTGTCGAGGTCAGCGTTGCGCACATATGCGTCAAATTCCTCCTTAATGCCAACCCGAACCATAAATACGTCTGACGGCCATTCGCAAGGCCGCACTTCAGCTTCCCTCGGTAGTTCATCGTCCGGCTCACGAATCGCCAGCCTCGGTTCTTGCTTCCTTGAAGAACCACCTTGGAAGATTGTCCTATGCATTTTTCTGAAATTTTCTGAAATTTTTAGTAAATCAAAATTAAAGTGAACCAAACTCAACAAGATTGATAGCAACAACTCCTACAAGTGCCTAGATACTATATTATGCATTAGAACTACTTGGGACCAAATAAATTTGACATGCAAGCTCAAGAACAAGGTCACCACAGCAGTAAAAATTTGCAATAATTAAAGCACTAGAACAGAAACTAATTGGACCAATGGAGGAGTCACATACCAAGGAACAATCTCCCCAAACAGTTTGGTGAATGGTGCCTTGAGCAAGGATATCAAAAATGGCAGCAAGATGAGCTAGAACTCGTGCTTTAGCTGGGTAGTGATTTTTTTTGGGAGGAAGAAGAAGGGTATGGGTGCGGGAATAAGTGGAGGGGGGCCACGTGGGGCCCACGAGGCAGGGGGCGCGCCCTGTGAGGGTGGGCGTGCCCTCGACCCTCGTGGCCAGGTGCTAGCTCCCCTCACTATGTTTTTTGTGCCATATATTCTCAAATAGTCTAGAAAAAATCATATTTAATTTTCAGAGCATTTGGAGAACTTTTATTTTCGGGGTATTTTTTTATTGCACGGATAAGTCTTGAAACAGACAGAGAATACTATTTTTGCTTTATTTATCCTAGTTAACAGAAAGTAAAAGGAGGGTACAGAATGTTGGGCTATCCAGATTCACCCATATCATGCTCATCAAAAGGAATCTATTAACAAGGTTGATTAGGTCTTGTTAATAAACTCTATACAAATAACATGAAACCGGAGAATTTTCGAATAACACTAGGTTACCTCAATGAGGATATGTATGTCCCCAACAATGAGAATATCATATGTCTTCTTGACAGTAGGAAGAGGAAATTCAAAACCTCCAATAGTAATAGTTGAATTTTTTTCAATATAATTGATACTGTGGACCTGAGGTTGTTTCCTCGGAAAGTGGACCGTATGCTCATTACCATTGACATGAAAAGTGACATTGCCTTTGTTGCAAACAATAACAGCCCCTGCAGTATTCAAAAAGGGTCTACCAAGGATAATAGACATACTATCGTCCTCGGGAATATCAAGGATAAAAAGGTCCGTTAGAATAGTAACATTTGCAACCACAACAGGCACATCCTCACAAATACCGACAGGTATGGCAGTTGATGTATCAGCCATTTGCAAAGATATTTCAGTAGGTGTCAACTTACTCAAGTCAAGTCTACGATATAAAGAGATAGGCATAACACTAACACCGGCTCCAAGATCACATAAAGCAGTTTTAACATAGTTTTTTTAATGGAGCAAGGTATAGTGGGTACTCCTGGATCTCCTAGTTTCTTAGGTATTCCACCTTTAAAAGTGTAATTGGCAAGCATGGTGGAAATTTCTACTTCAGGTATCTTTCTTTTATTGGTAATAATATCTTTCATATACTTACCATAAGGATTTGTTTTAAGCATATTAGTCAAACACATACGCAAAAAGATAGGTCTAATCATTTCAGCAAAGCGCTCAAAATCCTCATCATCCTTTTTCTTGGATGGTTTAGGAGGAAAAGGCATGGGTTTCTGAACCCATGGTTCTCTTTCCCTACTGTGCTTCCTAGCAACAAAGTCTCTCTTATTATAACGTTGATTCTTTGATTGTGGGTTATCAAGATCAACATCAGGTTCAATCTCTACATCATTATCATTGCTAGATTGAGCATCATCATGAACATCATCATTAATATTATCACTAGGTTCATGTTCATTACCAGATTGTGTCTCAGCATCAGAAACAGATATATCATTGGTATTCTCAGGTGTGTCAGCTACAGGTTCACTAGAAGCATGCAAAGTTCTATCATTTTTTCTTTTTCTTCTTCTTAGAAGAACTAGGTGCATCTAAATTAGCTCTCTGGGAATCTTGCTCAATTCTCTTAGGGTGGCCCTCAGGATACAAAGGTTCCCGAGTCACTTTACCACATCTAGTAGCAACTCTAACAACATAGTCATTATTCTTACCATTTAATTCATTGAGCAAATCATTCTGAGCCTTAAGTACTTGTTTTACTTGAGTGGTAACCATAGAAGCATGTTTACTAAAGAGTTTCAGTTCACCTTTAACTCTAGAAATATAATCACTCAAGCGTTCAATCATATAAGCATTACATTGCAATTGTCTACCAACATAAGCATTGAAGTTTTCTTGCTTCAAAATAAAATTGTCAAACTCATCTAAGCATTGGCTAGCAGACTTATAACGAGGGATATCACCTTCATCAAATCTATAAAGAGAATTTACCTTTACTACCTCTGTCGGGTTATCAAGACCATGTATTTCTTCAATAGGTGGTAAATTCTTAACATCTTCAGCTTTAATACCTTTTTCTTTCATAGATTTCTTTGCCTCTTCCATATCTTCAGGACTGAGAAATAGAACACCTCTTTTCTTCGGAGTTGGCTTAGGGGCTGGTTCAGGAAGTGTCCAATTATTTTCATTGGCCAACATATTATTCAATAGTAATTCAGCTTGATCAACTGTTCTTTCCCTGAACACACAACCAGCACAACTATCCAGGTGGTCTCTCGAAGCGTCGGTTAGTCCATTATAAAACACATCAAGTATATCATTCCTCTGAAGAGGATGATCGGGCAAAGCATTAAGTAATTGGAGAAGCCTCCCCCAAGCTTGTGGGAGACTCTCTTCTTCAATTTGCACAAAGTTATAAATTTCCCGTAAGGCAGCTTGTTTCTTATGAGCGGGAAAATATTTAGCAGAGAAGTAATACATCATATCCTGGGGACTACGCACACAACCAGGATCAAGAGAATTAAACCAAGTCTTAGCATCACCCTTTAACGAGAACGGAAACAACTTAAGGATATAGTAGTAATGAATCTTTTCATCATTGGTAAATAGGGTGGCTATATCATTCAACTTAGTAAGATGTGCGAGAACAGTTTCAGACTCATAGCCATGGAAAGGATCAGATT
This sequence comes from Secale cereale, assembly GCA_902687465.1. Lineage (NCBI taxonomy): Eukaryota > Viridiplantae > Streptophyta > Magnoliopsida > Poales > Poaceae > Secale > Secale cereale. Next base: position 47,616,500 of record LR738710.1, on the reverse strand, counting down.
CAACCAAAGTAATTAATTCAGGATCAACAGAGAAATCATAATCCTTATCAGTAACGAATATAGGTGAAGTAGCAAAAGCAGGGTCATGTTTCATTCTAGCATTCAAGGACTTTTCTTTCACCTTAACTAATGATTTCTTAAGATCATATCTATCATTGCAAGCAAGAAAGTCTCTAGCAGTTTCTTCATCCATAACATAACCCTCAGGAACAACAGTCAATTCATATCTAGGGGGAGAAGCTTCATCATCACTTTAATAAATATTATCAGTTTCAATATTTGCATTCTCCCTAACCTTAGAAATTTGTTCATCTAGAAGTTCACCTAGTGGCATAGTATTATCAGGCATAGAAGTAGTTTCATCATACATAGCAGAAGTGGCATCATCAAGAACATACGCCATATCATATTCAATAGCAGGAGTAGGTGTCGCAACTTTACCCATAACAGATGGTGAATCAAGTGCAGAGCTAGATGGCAGTTCCTTACCTCCCATCGTAGTTGAGGGATAGATCTTGGTTTTGGGGTCCTTCAAATTCTTCATAGTGATCAACAGATATAAATCCCAAGTGACTTAAATAATAAATCCCAAGGATCTTGGTTTGGGGTCCTTCAAACTCTTGATAACCCACAAGTGTAGGGGATCGCAACAGTTTTGGAGGGTAAAGTATTCAACCCAAATTTATTGATTCGACACAAGGGGAGCCAAAGAATACTCCTAAGTATTAGCAGCTAAGTTGTCAATTCAACCACACCTGGAAACTTAGTATCTGCAGCAAGGTAATTTAGTAGCAAAGTAATATGGAGATAGTGGTAATAGCAATAAAAGTAACGGTACTATTTTTGTAGTTTTATTAATAGTAGCAGCAGAAAAGTAAATAAGCACCAATCAATATGTGAAAAGCTCGTAGGCATTGGATCGTTGATGGGGAATTATGTCAGATGCAATTCATCATGTAAAAGTTATAACCTAGGCTGACACAGAACTAGCTCCAGTTCATCAATGTAATGTTGGCATGTATTCCGAATATAGTCATACGTAAATTGCATTGACATCTTTTGTCCTACCCTCCCGTGGCAGCGGGGTCCTAGTGGAAACTAAGGGATATTAAGGCCTCCTTTTAATAGAGTACCGGACCAAAGCATTAACACATAGTGAATACATGAACTCCTCAAACTACGATCATCACCGGGAGTGGTCCCGATTATTGTCACTTCGGGGTTGCCAGATCATAACACATAGTAGGTGACTATAGACATGCAAGATAGGATCAAGAACACACATATATTCATGAAAACATAAGAGGTTCAGATCTGAAATCATGGCAGTCGGGCCCTAGTGATAAGCATTAAGCATAGCAAAGTCATAGCAACATCAATCTTAGAACATAGTGGACACTAGGGATCAAACCCTAACAAAACTAACTCGATTACATGGTAAATCTCATCCAACCCATCACCGTCCAGCAAGCCTACGATGGAATTACTCACGCATGACGGTGAGCATCATGGAATTGGTGATGGAGGAAGGTTGATGATGACGATGGCAACGATCTCCACTCTCCGGAGCGCCGAACGGACTCCAGATCAGCCCTCCCGAGAGAGATTAGGGCTTGGCGGCAGCTTCGTATCATAAAACTCGGTAATTCTTCCTCCTTGATTTTTTTTACCCGAAAGTGAATATATGGAGTCTGAGGGTACGTCGGTGGAGCATCAGGGGGCCCACGAGGCAGGGGGCGCGCCCCCCACCTTCGTGGACTGGGTGTGGGCCCCCTGTCGTGGATCTTTCCACAGATATTTTTTATATTTTCCAAAACAATTCTCCGTGGATTTTCAGGTCATTCTGAGAACTTTTTATTTCTGCACAAAGAGAACACCATGGCAATTCTGCTGAAAACAGCGTCGGTCCAGGTTAGTTCCATTCAAATCATGCAAGTTAGAGTCCAAAACAAGGGCAAAAGTGTTTGGAAAAGTAGATACATTGGAGACGTATCAGGGCAGCCTCTCGTCAAAGAAGGAAGTCCTCCTCTAACAACGATGATGCAAAAATTCCATCAATGGTACATGAAAACCTGCAGCGAGTCTGGGAAGGATGCTTTGACGATGAGAATTAAAGGTGACCACGACTTCATTGGACAAGAGTTGTTCACTGTTGAATTTGACGAGTTTTTCCAGTTCTACAATCTAAAGGCACTAGACAAATCACTCGTGGCTTGCTACTGTGTGTAAGTACTAATTTCTGTAATTAATTCTCTATATATAGCTCAGCTCTTTCATTGCATGTATATATAATTATCCTCGCTATATTATGTATATTGAAGATCGTCGAATGCCGAAAAGCACAAATCTATGACATTGGGTTCATTAACCCAAATATCATTACATGAAAGGTGGTTCAAAAGAATGTCACAGAAAACAAGGACGACTTGCTACAATCATTGCTCAAAAATCAATACAAAAGTAAAATACTCTTTCCTCACAACTTCCTGTGAGTGTTACTGTCTTGTACATATTCGGTTTCCCTTACTCAAGGTTATATATAGTAATGTAATTGATGAGTTATGCATGTGTGCGCAGGTTCCACTTTATTCTGCTGGAGATTAAGCTTGATCAGAGAGTAGTAACCGTCTTAGACTCAAGACAAAAAGATCCCAAGGACTATGCGGACATGACTGCAATGCTCGAGAAGTAAGTTCAATCGATCATTATCGAACCATATCGACAACTTTGTTCGTTTCCTGATATCAAGTAATTACTTTCTTTGTCTGGCAGGATTAGGAAAGAGTTCACCGCAATTGTTCTGAGACTGCCGAAAGAGCTGCGATTTACACACCCGGAAGTAAGTACTACTACCTAGTTCCGCGTATCTCCCATTGATTCTAGATAGTTTCATCAAAATCATTTAGCGTGCTTGCTTATCAGTTTGATTGACCTTTATTTCTTGTAAAGTGATTGTGGCAGGAATCCGGGAATGATTTTTGTGGATACTACGTTTGTGAGTTCATGTACAACGTGACGATGTCTAATCGGGGCTACACTGAAAAACAATTTGAAGTGTGTAAGCAAAAGTATTCACAATTTTATTTTATTACCATCATTTGTGTTGAGTTTCATTCTTATACATGTATTGACCCTCTTCTTAAAATTAGATCTGGCAGCTGCGGGATGAACTCCTACCACATGATCGCATAAAAGCAATTCAAGAGGAATTGGCGGGATTCTTTCTTGACCACGTCATCAATCATGCCGGAGAATACCATGTGGCACTTGACTTCAGATGTTAGGGACTTTAAGAGATCTTATATTGTATATATGTAGCAAGTAACGTCGGATAGATATATGAAAACTTGTTGTTCGACCAATCTCTCGGAGAAGGAGGAGGTCGATCACTTCTCTCTATATATGTTCATGACGATCTTATGTACTTAATGGTTTCCTTCATTTGCTTACTAGCTAGCATACGTGGCGAGTCCTCTCTATACGTATAGTATGTAGCGTCGACCAAGCACGGAGAAAAGAGAAGTCACTTCTCTCTATTAGCTAGCTAACACAATATATGAAACCCCTAAATTAACCCTCCAAAACCCCCAACCCCGCCCCCCTTTCAAAAAAACCCAGCTCCTGAGCTGCTAATGCGTGGATGCTTTTTGGTCCCGGTTGGTGTTACCAACCTGGACCAAATGCCCTCCTGTCTGGACTCGCCGGAGCGGCCACGTGGAGCCCCACCTGTCCCGGTTCGTAAGCGAACCAGGACTAAAGGTCATGGGCTTTAGTCCCGGTTCCAGAACCAGGACAAATGGGCCTTTTTCTACTAGTGCGTGACTCTGCCCCATGGCTGGATATTGCAATGTGTCACACAGTTTCTTTGACAATTGTCAATTTTGCGATTTAATCACAGATGTGAGAGCTAAATTTGCATTCAAATTCAAATTTTGAATAAATTCAATAAACTTCTCAAAATATGAATATCATTTAAATATGGATGCCAATTGCAATATAAAACAAATTGACCGCGTCCACAAAATGTAAAAATTATGCATGTCTTCGTTAGCTTATGGATCCACATGTAAGAATCCACATCATCCACGTCTGGACCCATGATGTCTACTACGCAACCTTCTTCTTGTAGACGTTGTTTGGCCTCCAAGTGCAGAGGTTTGTAGGATAGTAGCAAATTTCCCTCAAGTGGATGACCTAAGGTTTATCAATCCGTGGGAGGCGTAGGATGAAGATGGTCTCTCTCAAACAACCCTGCAACCAAATAACAAAGAGTCTCTTGTGTCCCCAACACACCCAATACAATGGTAAATTATATAGGTGCACTAGTTTGATGAAGAGATGATGATACAAGTGCAATATGGATGGTAGATGTAGGTTTTTGTAATCTGAAAATATAAAAATAGCAAGGTAACTAATGATAAAAGTGAGCACAAACGGTATTACAATGCTTTGAAACAAGGCCTAGGGTTCATACTTTCACTAGTGCAAGTTCTCTCCTCAATAATAACATAATTAGATCATATAACAATCCCTCAACATGCAACAAAGAGTCACTCTAAAGTCACTAATAGCGGGGAACAAACGAAGAGATTATTGTAGGATACGAAACCACCTCAAAGTTATTCTTTCGGATCAATCTATTCAAGAGTCCATAGTAATATAACACGAAGCTATTCTTTCTGTTCGATCTATCATAGATTTCGTACTAGAATAACACCTTAAGATACAAATCAACCAAAACCCTAATGTCGCCTAGATACTCCATTGTCACCTCAAGTATCTGTGGGCATAATTATACGATATGCATCACACAATCTCAGATTCGTCTATTCAACCAACACAAAGAACTTCAAAGAGTGCCCCAAAGTTTCTACCGGAGAGTCAAGACGAAAACGTGTGCCAACCCCTATGCATAGATTCCCAAGGTCACGGAACCCGCAAGTTGATCACCAAAACATACCTCAAGTAGATCACAAGATATCTCGTTGTCACCATGGATAAGCACATGCAATACATACACCAAGTGTTCTCAAATCCTTAAAGACTCAATCCGATAAGATAACTTCAAAGGTAAAACTCAATTCATCACAAGAGAGTAGAGGGGGAGAAACATCATAAGATCCAACTATAATAGCAGAGCTCGCGATACATCAAGATCATGCCATCTTAAGAATAAGAGAGAGAGAGAGATCAAACACATAGCTACTGATACATACCCTCAGCCCCGAGGGTGAACTACTCCCCCCTCGTCATGGAGAGCGCCGGGATGATCAAGATGGCCACCGGAGAGGGATTTCCCCCTCCGGCAGGGTGCCAGAACGGGTCTAGATTGGTTTTCGGTGGGAACACAGGCTTTCAGTGGCGGAACTCCAGATCTAGGTTATTTTCTGGAGGTTTATGTATATATAGGGGGTGTTGTAGTCGGGAACAAGTAAAGGGGATCTCCGGGCTGTCCACGAGGTAGGGGGCGCGCCAAGGGGGGCTACCCTCGTGGGCAGCCCGGGAATCTTTTGGAACTCCTCCCGTACTCCCTGGGCTTCTTCTGGTTCAAAAACAACCTTCGTTGAGTTTCAGGTCAGTTGGGCTCCGTTTGGTATTCATTTTCTGTGATACTCAAAAGCAAGGGAAATAGAAACTGCCACTGGGCTCTGGGTTAATAGGTTAGTCCCAAAAATCATATAAAAGTGTATATTAAAGCACATTAAACATCCAAAACAGATAATATAATAGCATGGAACAATAAAAATTTATAGATACGTTGGAGACGTATCAAGCATCCCCAAGCTTAATTCCTGCTTGTCCTCGAGTAGGTAAATTATAAAAACAGAATTTTTGATGTGGAATGCTCCCTAACATAATTCTCAATGTAATTTTCTTTATTGTGGCATGAATGTTCAGATCCGAAAGATTCAAGACAAAAGTTTAATATTGACACAAGAATAATAATACTTCAAGCATACTAACAAAGCAATTATGTCTTCTCAAAATAACATGGCCAAAGAAAGTTCATCCCTACTAAATCATATAGTTTGGCTATGTTCCATCTTCCTCACACAAAATACTCAAATCATGCACAACCCCGATTTTAGCCAAGCAATTGTTTCATACTTAAATTTTTTCAAACCTTTTCAACTTTCACGCAATACATGAGCGTGAGCCATGGATATAGCACTATATGTGGAATAGAGTGGTGGTTGTGGAGAAGACGAAAGAGGAAGATGGTCTCACATCAACTAGGCATATCAATGGGCTATGGAGATGCCCATCAATAGATATCAATATGAGTGAGTAGGGATTGCCATTCAACGGATGCACTAGATCTATAAATGTATGAAAGCTCAACAAAAGAAACTAAGTGGGTGTGCATCCAACTTGCTTTCTCACGAAGACCTAGGGCATTTGAGGAAGCCCATGGTTGGAATATACAAGCCAAGTTCTATAATGAAAATTCCCACTAGTATATGAAAGTGACAAAACAAGAGACTCTCTATCATGAAGACCATGGTGCTACTTTGAAGCACAAGTGTGGAAAAAGATAGTAGCATTGTCCCTTTTTTTCTTTTTTTGGGCCCTTTTTTTCTTTGGGATTTCTTTTTTTTTCTTTTTTAGGGACAATGATCTAATAATGATGATCATCACACTTCTATTTATTTACAACTCAAAGATTACAACTTCATGTTAGAACAAAATATGACTCTATATGAATGCCTCCGGCGGTGTACCGGGATATGCAATGAATCAAGAGTGACATGTATGAAAAATTATGCATGGTGTCCTAGCCACAAATACGATGTCAACTACATGATCATGCACGGCAATATGACAATGATGAAGCGTGTCAGATGAACGAAACGGTGGAAAGTTGCATTGCAATATATCTCGGAATGGCTATGGAAATGCCATGATAGGTAGGTATGGAGGCTGTTTTGAGGAAGGTATATGGTGGGTGTATGGTACCGGCGGAAGTTGCGCGGTACAAGAGAGGCTAGTAATGGTGGAAGGGTAAGAGTGCGTATAATCCATGGACTCAACATTAGTCATAAAGAACTCGCATACTTATTGCAAAAATCTACTAGTCATCAAAACAAAGTACTACACGCATGCTCCTAGGGGAAGGGTTGGTAGGAGTTAACCATCGCGCGATCCCGACCTCCACACAAAGGATGACACTCAATGAAATACCTCATGCTTCAAATTTGTCACACAACGGTTACCATACGTGCATGCTACGGGATTTGCAAACCTCAACGCAAGTATTTCTCAAATTCACAACTACTCTACTAGCATGACTCTAATATCACCATCCTCATATCTCTAAACGATCATCAAGTATCAATCTTCTCATAGTATTCAATGCACTTTATATGAAAGTTTTTATTATATCCCTCTTGGATGCCTATCATATTAGGACTAAATTCATAACCTAAGCAAATTACCATGCTATTCTAAAAGACTCTCAAAATAATATAAGTGAAGCATGAGAGTTCATCTATTTCTTCAAAATAAAACCACCGCCGTTCTCTAAAAAGATATAAGTGAAGCACTAGAGCAAATGACAAACTACTCCAAAAGATATAAGTGAAGATCAATGAGTAGTTGAATAATTATGTAACTATGTGAAGACTCTCTAACATTTAAGAATTTAAGATCTTGGTATATTATTCAAACAACAAGCAAAACAACATAAAACAAAATGATGCTCCAAGCAAAACACATATCATGTGGTGAATAAAAATATAGCCTCAAGTAAAGTTACCGATAGACGAAGACGAAAGAGGGGATGCCTTCCCGGGGCATCCCCAAGCTTAGGCTTTTGGTTGTCCTTGAATATTACCTTGGGGTGCCTTGGGCATCCCAAAGCTTAGGCTCTTGCCACTCCTTATTCCATAGTCCATCGAATCTTTACCCAAAACTTGAAAACTTCACAACACAAAACTCAACAGAAAACTAGTAAGCTCCGTTAGTTCAAGAAAATATAACCACCACTTAGGTACTGTTATGAACTCATTCTAAATTTATATTGGTGTAATATCTACTGTATTCAAACTTCGCTATGGTTCATACCCTCCGATACTACTAATAGATCCATCAAAATAAGCAAACAACACATAGAAAACAGAATCTGTCAAAAACAGAACAGTTTGTAGCAATCTGTAACTTTCGAATACTTCTGTAACTCTAAAAATTCTGAAATAAATTGGTGGACGTGAGGAATTTGTCTATTAATCTCCTACAAAAGGAATAAACTTAAAATCACTTTCCAGTAAAAAAAATGGCAGCTAATCTCGTGAGCGCAAAGTTTTTATTTTTTACAGCAAGATCACATTAACTTTCACCCAAGTCTTCCCAAAGGTTCTACTTGGCACTTTGTTGAAACAGAAGCTATAAAACATCATTACTACAGTATCTTAACCATGTGGACACACAAACACAGTAAGGGTAAGTATTGGGTTGTCTCCCAACAAGCGCCTTTCCTTAATGCCTTTTAGCTAGACATGATGATTTCAATGATGCTCGCATAAAAGATAAGAATTGAAACATAAGGGGAGCATCATGAAGAATATGACTAGCACATTTAAGTCTAAACCACTTCCTATGCATAGGGATTTTTTGAGCAAACAACTTATCGGAACGATAATCAACTAGAATAGGAAGGGAAAACGAGCATAACTTCAAGATTTTAAGCACGTAGTGAGGAAACTTGATATTACTGCAATAAGTAGAAGCATATGATCCTCTCTCATAATAATTTTCAGTAGCATCATGAATGAATTCAACCATATAACCAGCACATAAAGCATTATTTTCATGATCTACTTGCATAGAAACTTTACTACTCTCCACATAAGCAAAATTCTTCTCATTCGGAATAGTGGGAGTATCATAAGTAACTCGAATGCTATAAATTGTTTCCACATTAAAAGAGTAATGTTCAGAAAAAGGGTAATCATAATCATGACAAGTTTTATAAATATAATCATCACTACTTTTTATAGCACAACTGTCATCACAATAAACATCATAAATAGGAGGCATGCTATCATCATGATAAATTTGCATATCAAAACTTGGGAGGCTAAAAATATCATCTTCAGCAAACGTAGCATCCCCAAGCTTGGGACAAACATTAATTGCAGCAAATAAATTCTCAAACATGTCATTCTTATCAAACATAGCATCCCCAAGCTTGGGCCTTTTCATATCATAAGCATAATCACTCTCATCATTAATAGTATGGATAGCACCGATAGTATAACAATTATTATCATCACAATGAGTAGTAGGAGCAACATCATTTGGAAGGGATACTTTTTTACCTTTGCTTCTCCGTCTTTTCTTTTTATTCTTCGCATCATGTGTGGGTTTAATCCTCTTTTTGGAGCTCCTTATTATGAGATTGGTTGAATAGAAGGCTCCTCCTTGTTACCTGATTCATCATAAGAAAGAATAGGAGGATATTGGGAAATCTCTTCCCTTTCATTAGTATTCTCTTCCTCTTCTATTTGTTTTCATGTCTTTATGTAATTGGCAATATAAGGATTTTCAATGCAATTCACCGGACAATACATATAAATTTCCTCTAGATCAAAATCAAGAACTTTATCAAGGACAAATTCTGGAAGATTCTTAGTTCTACGTTTGATTTCTTCATAACCCATAAGCAAACTAAGTTCATTATGATGTGCAAGGGGAATCAAGTCATCACAAGTTTTGGACATGATTCGATCATCAAACAATTTGCATTGGAGGGTTAAATGCCCACGTTCATTGCAAAGTTCACAAGTACGGCTAAGAAAATTTAAATTTTCAGCACAAACATTTAGCATTTCTTGCGACCATTTAGTTTCTAAATACGTATGCCTCTTGCAAAATTTGTCTTCCCTATTTGTTGTGTACTTGCAAACTCTATGCACTCCACAAAAATTGACATGCTTATATGAGATATTTTCATCATGACTAGTGCAATCATCATTAGTACTATGGATATTCGAAGAATTCACACTAACAACATTGCAATCATGCTCATCATTCAAGTATTTAGTGCCAAACATTTTAATACATTCTTCTTCTAGTACTTGGGCACAATTTTCCTTCCCATCATTTTCACGAAAGATATTAAAAAGGTGAAGCATATGAGGAAACCTCAATTCCATTTTTTTGTAGTTTTCTTTTATAAACTAAACTAGTGATAAAACAAGAAACTAAAAGATTTGATTGCAAGATCTAAAGATATACCTTCAAGCACTCACCTCCCCGGCAATGGCGCCATAAATTAGCTTGATGTCTACTATGCAACCTTCTTCTTGTACACGTTGTCCGGCCTCCAAGTGTAGAGGTTTGTAGGACAGTAGCAAATTTTCCTCAAGTGGATGACCTAAGGTTTATCAATCTGTGGGAGGCGTAGGATGAAGATGGTCTCTCTCAAACAACCCTGCAACCAAATAACAAAGAGTCTCTTGTGTCCCCAACACACCCAAAACAATGGTAAATTGTATAGATGCACTAGTTCGGCGAAGAGATGGTGATATAAGTGCAATATTGATGGTAGATATAGGTTTTTGTAATCTGAAAATATAAAAATAGCAAGGTAACTAATGACAAAAGTGAGCACAAATGGTATTACAATGCTTTGAAACAAGGCCTAGGGTTCATACTTTAACTAGTGCAAGTTCTCTCAACAATAATAACATAATTAGATCATATAACAATCCCTCAACATGCAACAAAGAGTCACTCCAAAGTCAATAATAGCGGGGAACAAACGAAGAGATTATTGTAGGGCACGAAACCACCTCAAAGTTATTCTTTCTGATCGATCTATTCAAGAGTCCGTAGTAAAATAACATGAAGCTATTCGTTCCGTTCGATCTATCATAGAGTTCGTACTAGAATAACACCTTAAGATACAAATCAACCAAAACCCTCGTGTCACCTAGATACTCCATTGTCACCTCAAGTATCTGTGGGCATGATTATACGATATGCATCACACAATCTTAGATTCATCTATTCAACCAACACAAAGAACTTCAAAGAGTGCCCCAAAGTTTCTACCGGAGAGTCAAGAAGATAATCTGTGCCAACCCCTATGCATAGATTCCCAAGGTCACGGAACCCACAAGTTGATCACCAAAACATACCTCAAGTAGATCACATGATATCCCATTGTCACCACAGATAAGCACATGCAAGATATACATCAAGTGTTCTCAAATCCTTAAAGACTCAATCTGATAAGATAACTTCAAAGGGAAAACTCAATTCATCACAAGAGAGTAGAGGGGGAGAAACATCATAAGATCCAACTATAATAGCAAAGCTCGCGATACATCAAGATCGTGCCATCTCAAGAACACGAGAGAGAGAGAGAGAGAGAGAGAGAGAGAGAGAGAGAGAGAGAGAGATCAAACACATAGCTACTAATACACACCCTCAGCCCCGAGGGTGAACCACTCCCCCTCGTCATGGAGAGCACCGGGATGATGAAGATGGCCACCGGAGAGGGATTCCCCCTCCGGCAAGGTGCCAGAACGGGTCTAGATTGGTTTTCGGTGGTAACATAGGCTTTCGGTGGCAGAACTCCCGATCTAGGTTATTTTCTGGAGGTTTTTGTATATATATAGGGAGTGTTGGAGTCGGGAACAAGTAAAGGGGACCTCCGGGCTGTCCACAAGGTAGGGGCGCGCCCAGGGGCACGCCCCTACCCTCGTGGGCAGCCCGGGAATCGTCTGGTCCTCCTCCGGTACTCCCTGGGCTTCTTCTGGTCCAAAAACAACCTCCGTTGAGTTTCAGGTCAATTGGGCTCCATTTGTTATTCCTTTTCTGCGATACTCAAAAACAAGGGGAAAACAGAAACTGGCACTGGGCTCTGGGTTAATAGGTTAGTCCCAAAAATCATATAAAAGTGTATATTAAAGCCCATTAAACATCCAAAACAGATAATATAATAGCATGGAACATTCAAAAATTATAGATACGTTGGAGACGTATCAACCCACTTGACAACAACCACGTTAGCATCTCACTCGGCCCATATGTCAAAATTATTGACTAGTCAAGCGCCATCATCGTAGCTGTTGGTGACGATCACCGTCATAGAAAAAATCATTTCTCGACCCACATGTAAGTAGCCACATTAGCAAGTACTTGGCCCATATGCCAGTACCATTGACTGTTCAAACCCGACACTCTATTGGTCACCGGTAAAAAACCCCAGCCAAACACACATTGAAGGAGCCACATCAGCATTGATAACCCACAAGTGTAGGGGATCGCAACAGTTTTCGAGGGTAAAGTATTAAACCCAAATTTTTTAATTCGACACAAGGGGAGCCAAAGAATACTCTTAAGTATTAGCAGCTGAGTTGTCAATTCAACCACACCTGGAAACTTAGTATCTGCAGCAAGATAGTTTAGTAGCACAATAAAATGATAGTGGCGGTAGCAGCAATAAAAGTAAAGATAGTGTTTTTGTAGTTTTTGTGATAATAGCAATGGGAAAGTAAATAAGCAACTAGAAATATAGGTAAAGCTCGTAGGCATTGGATCGGTGATGGGAAATTATGTCGGATGCAATTCATCATGTAGAAGTTATAACCTAGGGTGACACAGAACTAGCTCCAGTTCATCAATGCAATGTAGGCATGTATTCTTAATATAGTCATACATGCTTATGCAAAAGAACTTGCATGACATCTTTTGTCCTACCCTCCCGTGGAAGCGGGGTCCTATTGGAAACTAAGGGATATTAAGGCCTCCTTTTAATAGAGTACCGGACCAAAGCATTAACACATAGTGAATACATGAACTCCTCAAACTATGGTCATCACCGGGAGTGGTCCCGATTATTGTCACTTCGGGGTTGCCGGATCATAACACATAGTAGGTGACTATAGACTTGCAAGATAGGATCAAGAACACACATATATTCATGGAAACATAATAGGTTCAGATCTGAAATCATGGCACTCGGGCCCTAGTGACAAGCATTAAGCATAGCAAAGTCATAGAAATATCAATCTCTGAACATAGTGGATACTAGGGATCAAACCCTAACAAAACTAACTCGATTACATGATAGATCCCATCCAACCCATCACCGTCCAGCAAGCCTATGATAGAATTACTCACACACGGCGGTGAGCATGATGGAATTGATGATGGAGAAAGGTTGATGATGACGATGGCGACGATCTCCACTCTCCGGAGCCCCGAACAGACTCCAGATCAGCCCTCCCGAGAGAGATTAGGGCTTGGTGGCGGCTCTGTCTCGTAAAACGCGATAATTCTTTCTCCTTGATTTTTTTTCTCCATGAAACGAAATATGTAGGACCTGGGGATACATCGGTGGAGCTTCGGGGGGCCCTCGAGGTAGGGGGCACGCCCCCCACCCTCGAGGACAGCCTGTGGGCCCCCCGGTGTGGATCTTCTTGCAGGTATTTTTTATATTTTATGAAATAATTCTCCATTGATTTTAGGCGATTCCGAGAACTTTTTATTTCTCCACAAAAACAACACCATGGCAGTTCTGCTGAAAACAGCGTCAGTCCGGGTTAGTTCCATTCAAATCATGCAAGTTAGAGTCCAAAACAAGGGCAAAAGGGTTTGGAAAAGTAGATACGTTGGAGACGTATCAACTCCCCCAAGCTTAAACCTTTGCTTGTCCTCAAGCAATTCAGTTGATAAACTGAAAGTGATAAAGAGAAACTTTGACAAACTCTGTTTGCTCTTGTTGTTATAAATATGTAAGCTAGCATTCAGGTTTTCAACAAGATCATGAACTAACAACATTCAAATTAACTTTCAGGTCTCAAGACTACTCACATCAATGGCATAATCAACTAGCGAGCAATAATAATAAACCTCGGATGACAACACTTCTCAAAACAATCGTGATATGATATAACAGGATGGTATCTCGCTAGCCCTTTCTTAGACCGCAAAACATAAATGCAGAGCACCTTTAAAGATCAAGGACTAACTAGACATTGTAATTCTTGGTAAAAGAGATCCAGTCATGATTATACTCAATGCAAATTAATAATAATACATGCAACGACAGAGGTGTTCTCCTACTAGTGCTTTTTGATAAGAGGATGATGACTCTGCATAAAAGTAAATAGATAGGCCCTTCGCAGAGGGAAGCAGGGATTTGTAGAGGTGCCAAAGCTCGATTTTTAAACAGAGATTGAATAACATTTTGAGCGGCATACTTTCATTTTCAACATAACAACCAAGAATCTCGATATCTTCCTTGCTACGCACATTATAGGAGGTTCCAAAACAGAATGATAAAGTTTATACTCCCCCAACCACCAACAAGCACAGTCCACGGCCAGCCGAATCCACGGATTACCGTCCAAACAAGCAACAGCCCTGGGGGAGTTTTTTTTAATTATTATGATTTTAAGCATGGGACTGGGCATCCCGGTTACCAGACATTTTCTCATGAATGATGAGCGGAGTCCACTCATCGTGAGAATAACCCACCTAGCATGGAAGATATAGACAGCACTAGTTGATACATGAGCTGTTCGAGCATAGAAAACAGAATTTCGTTTGAAGGTTTAGAGTTTAGCACATATAAATTTACTTGGAACGGTAGGTAAATACCGCATATAGGAAGGTATGGTGGACTCATAAGGAATAACTTTGGGGTTTATGGAAGTGGATGCACAAGCAGTATTCCCGCTTAGTACAGGTGAAGGCTAGAAGGAGACTGGGAAGCGACCAGCTAGAGAGCAACAACGGTCATGAACATGCATTAAAATTAATCAACAATGAATGCAAGCATGAGTAGGATATAAATCACCATGAATATAAATATCGTGAAGGCTATGTTGATTTGTTTCAACTACACGCGTGAACATGTGCCAAGTCAAGTCACTTAAATCGTTCTGAGGAGTATACCACCCATCATACCACATCACAACCATTTTAATATCATTTCGGCACGCAAGATAGACCATTATAAATTCTCAGCTAATTAAGCATGGCATAAGCAGCTATGATCTCTAATTGTCATTGCAAACATGTTTCATTCATAACAAGCTGAATCAAGAATGCCGAGCTATCATATATACAAAAACAAGAGAGGTCGAGTTCATACCAGCTTTTCTCATCTCAATTAGTTCATCATATATCATCCTTATTGCCTTTCACTCGCACGACAGAACGGTGTGGAAAATAATAATAGTGCACGTGCATTGGACTAAGCTGGAATCTGTAGACATTTGATACAAGAGAGAAGACAAGGTAATATGGCTCAAAATTAAATCAGTCAACAAAGCATATAAGAGCCACTAAGCATTTTCAATCATGGTCTTCTACTCTTAACCCCTAAAGAAAAGAAAAGAAACTATTTACACGGGAAAGCTCCCAACAAGCAAAAGTAGAACGGGAAATCTTTTGGGGTTTTCATTTTTAGTTACTACTACAAGCAAAGAAAGTAAACTAGCTAGAAGCTACAACTAATAATTTTTTGTTTTTCTGGGTTTTTCTAGCACACATGAAAAAGACTAAGAAAAAGAAATTTCAACTAAGCATGGATGGTACAGTGAAAGAGTGTGAGCACCGATAGCTAGAATAAGTGTGAACATGAATGTAAAGTCGGTGAGAAACACGTACTCCCCCAAGCTTAGGCTTTTGGCCTAAGTTGGTCTATGGCCAGGGATCGAAGCCACTCCCTCCAGTGTACTGAGATGTTTCCTCTGGATGCCACTGGTTGGCGAGCTCGTCCAGCTCCCACCCATAAACAGATTGACGGGAAGGATCAAGGGGTAGTTCTGGCTCAGGCTCTGAAGCTTGTGCCTGGCCTTGGTACTTGTAGAAGGCATCTAAGGTTATGAGGAATACGCTTGTATATATATTAAACAAAGAAGGTGCAGGCAAGGTAACAATTTCACAGTATATTTCATCAAACCTCAATTTATAATGTAGTTGCATTTTTTTTTCTTTAACAATAAAGTCATGAGCTACCATGCTCTTGTAGTCTAGATAAACAGGGGCAAGCAATTTTTCTTCCTTCTCATGATGCCTAATAGGTATATTAAAATGTTCAGCAAGGCGAGAAGCAAAGATGCCTCCAAAGACGGGCCCTCTTGAGCGGTTAAGACTCAATCGTTTGGCAACGACGGCGCCCAAGCTAAAAGTTGTGTCACGAAACAAAGCATGACGTAAAATGATAATATCTGGGGCACTGAGATTTCCACTGTTCACGTGACCAATTAAACATCTACTAGCAAATAAAGCAAAGTAGCGCAGAAGAGGGAAGTGTATACTAGTGATTCTTGCCCCTGCAACTTGTCTAGTTTCACCTACCGCTATCATATCAATAAACCCTTTGACGTCTTCATGACGTGGTTCATCGAGTCTACCTCCAAAAGGTACTTTGCATATTTCGCAAAAATTTAAAGTGATATCTCCTTACTCACATCATATAAGCGAAACTCCATCGTAGGTGGTGTTTTCCTAGAATGAAAATAAAAACTTTGTGTAAAAATATTGGTGAGTAAGAGATACTTTTCTTTTTGGTCGTTGAGGAATGCGGTGAGGCCTGCATTATTCGCCATCCAATAAAAGTCTTCGTAAATACCGGCGGACATCATGAAATTATTACAATGTCATTCGCACGGTCGAACTTCCGCCATGCGAGGAAGATGATACTTGGGCTTCTTATTTTCTTCTTTCTTCTTCTCCTTTGAGCTCTTGCTGGAAGAGCCCCTTAATAATATTTTTAACATTTTCCTTTTCTGAAAATTTCTGAAATTTTTAGTAACTCACAATAAAAGTTAACAAAACTCAACAAGAATGATAGCAACAACTCCTATAAGTGCCTAAAAGCTATATCATGCATTAGAACTACTTGGGTCCAAGAAAATTTGACATGCAAGCTCAAGAACAAGGTCACCACAGCAACATAAATTTGCAACAAATAAAGCACTAGAACAAAAACTAATTGGACCAATGGAGGAGTCACATACCAAGGAACAATCTCCCCAAACAGTTTGGTGAATGGTGCTTTGAGCAAGGAGATCGAAAATGGCAGCAAAATGAGCTAGAACTCGGGTTTGAGCTGGTTGGGGATTTTTTTTGGGAGGAAGAAGAAGAGCATTGGTGAAAGGATAAGTGGAGGGGGCCACGTGGGGCCCTTGAGGCAGGTGGGCGCGCCCTATGAAGGGGGCGCGCCCTGTGCCCTCGAGGCCACGTGCTGGCTCCCCTCGCTGTGTGTTCGGTGCCATATTTTCTTAAATATTCTAGAAAAAATCATATTTCATTTTCATGGCATTTGGATAACTTTTATTTTCGAGATATTTTTTTATTGCACGGATAAGTCTGGAAACAGACAGATAATGCTATTATTCTTTTATTTAACCTAATTAACAGAAAGTAAAAGGAGGGTACAGAAGGTTTGTGCTATCTAGATTCACCTATCCCATGCTCATCAAAAGGAATCCATTAACAAGGTTGATCAAGTCTTGTTAATAAACTCTTTTCGAGTAACATGAAATCGGAGAATTTTCGAATAACACTATGGTACCTCAATGGGGATATGTATGTGCCCAACAATAAGTATGTCATATGCCTTCTTGATAGTAGGAATAGGAAACTCAAAACCTTCAATAGTAATAGTCGAAGTTTTTCCAATATAATTGATACTATAAACCTGAGGTTGTTTCCTCGGAAAGTGTACCGTATGCTCATTACCATTGACATGGAAAGTGACATTGCCTTTGTTGCAATAAATAACATCCCCTGCAGTGTTCAGAAATGGTCTTCCAAGAATAATAGACATACTATTGTCCTCGGGAATATCAAGTATAACAAAGTCCGTTAGAATAGTAACATTCGCAACTACGACAGGCACATCCTCACAAATACCGACATGTATAGCAGTTGATTTATCGGCCATTTGCAAAGATATTTCGGTAGGTGTCAACTTACTCAAGTCAAGTCTACGATATAAAGAGAGAGGCATAACACTAACACCAGCTCCAAGATCATACAAAGCAGTTTTAACATAGTTTCTCTTAATGGAGCAAGGTGTAGTTGGTACTCCTGGATCTCCTAATTTCTTAGGCATTCCACCCTCGAAAGTGTAATTGGCAAGTATAGTGGAAATTTCTACTTCAGGAATCTTTCTTTTGTTAGGAATAATGTCTTTCATATACTTGGCATAAGGATTTGTTTTAAGCACATCAGTCAATCGCATACGCAAAAAGATAGGTCTAATCATTTCTGCGAAGCGCTCAAAGTCCTCATCATCCTTTTTCTTGGATGGTTTCGGAGGAAAAGGCATGGTTTTCTGAACCCATGGTTCTCTTTCCCTACCGTGCTTCCTAACAACAAAGTCTCTCTTATCATAACGTTGATTCTTTGATTGTGGGTTATCAAGATCAACAGTAGGTTCAATATCTACATCATTATCATTGCTAGGTTGAGCATCAGTATGAACATCATCATTAACATTATCACTAGGTTCATGTTCATTACCAGATTGTGTCTCGGCATCAGAAACAGATATGTCATTGGGATTCTCAGGTGGGTGAGCTACAGGTTCACTAGAAGCACGCAAAGTCCTATCATTTTTCTTTTTCTTCTTCTTAGAAGAACTCGGTGCATCTAAATTAGCTCTCTGAGAATCTTGCTCAATTCTCTTGGGGTGGCCTTCAGGATACAGAGGTTCCTGAGTCATTTTACCACCTCTAGTCACAACTCTAATGGCATTATCATTATTTTTACTATTCAATTCATTGAGCAAATCATTCTGAGCCTTAAGTACTTGTTCTACTTGAGTGGTAACCATAGAAGCACGTATACTAATGAGTTTCAGTTCATCCTTAGCACTAGACAGATAATCACTCAAGCGTTCAATCATATAAGCATTGTGTTGTAATTGTCTACCAACATAAGCATTGAAGTTAATAAAATTGTCAAACTCATCTAAGCATTGGCTAACAAACTTATGACGAGGAATATCACCTTCATCAAATCTATAAAGAGAATTTACCTTTACTACCTGTGTCGGGTTATCAAGACCATGTATTTCTTCAATAGGCGGTAAATTCTTATCTTCTTCAACTTTAATACCTTTTTCTTTCATGGATTTCTTTGCCTCTTGCATATCTTCAGGACTGAGAAATAGAAAACCTCTTTTCTTCGGAGTTGGCTTAGGGGCTGGTTCAGGAAGTGCCCAATTATTTTCATTGGCCAGCATATTATTCAATAGTAATTCAGCTTGTTACACTGTTCTTTCCCTGAAAACACAACCAGCACAACTATCAAGGTGGTCTCTGGAAGCATCGGTTAGTCCATTATAAAAGACATCAAGCATCTCAAGAGGATGATCAGGAAAAGCATTTAGTAACTGGAGAAGCCTCCCCCAAGCTTGTGGGAGACTCTCTTCTTCAGTTTGAGCAAAGTTATATATTTCCCGTAAGGCAGCTTGTTTCTTATGAGCGGGAAAATATTTAGCAGAAAAGTAGTACATCATATCTTGGGGACTACGCACACAACCAGGATCAAGAGAATGAAACCAAGTCTTAGCATCACCCTTTAACGAGAACGGAAATAACTTAAGGATATAGTAGTAGCGAATCTTTTCATCATTGGTAAACAGGGTGGCTATATCATTCAACTTAGTAAGATGTGCCACAACAGTTTCAGACTCATAGCCATGGAAAGGATCAGATTCAACCAAAGTAATTAACTCAGGATCAACAGAGAATTCATAATCCTTATCAGTAACACATATAGGTGAAGTAGCAAAAGCAGGGTCATGTTTCATTCTAGCATTCAAGGACTTCTCTTTCAGCTTAGCAAATAACTTCTTAAGATCATATCTATCATTGCAAGCAAGAAAGTCTCTAGCAGTTTCTTCATCCATAACATAACCCTCAGGCACAACAGGCAATTCATATCTATTGGGAGTAGTTTCATCATCACTTTCATAGATATCATCAACATTTGCACTCTCCCTAACCTTAGCAATTTGTTCATATAGAAATTCACCTAGTGGCACAGTATCAGGCATAGAGATAGTTTCATCGTACATAGCAGAAGTAGCATCATCACGAACATATGACATATCAGATTCAATAGCAGGAGTAGGTGTCGCAAGTTTACTCATAATAGAAGGAGAATCAAGTGCAGAGCCAGATGGCAGTTCCTTACCTCCCCTCGTAGTTGAGGGTAAGATCTTGGTTTTTGAGTCCTTCAAATTCTTCATAGTGATAAGCAGATATAAATCCCAAGTGACTTAAAGAATAGAGCTATGCCCCCCGGCAACGGCGCCAAAAAATAGTCTTGACAACCCACAAGTGTAGGGGATCGCAACAGTTTTCGAAGGTAAAGTATTAAACCCAAATTTGTTGATTCGACACAAGGGGAGCCAAAGAATACTCTTAAGTATTAGCAGCTGAGTTGTCAATTCAACCACACCTGGAAACTTAGTATCTGCAGCAAGATAGTTTAGTAGCACAGTAATATGATAGTGGCGGTAGCAGCAATAAAAGTAATGATAGTGTTTTTGTAGTTTTTGTGATAATAGCAACGGGAAAGTAAATAAGCAACTAGCAATATAGATAGAGCTCGTAGGCATTGGATCGGTGATGGGAAATTATGTCGGATGCAATTCATCATGTAGAAGTTATAACCTAGGGTGACACAGAACTAGCTCCAGTTCATCAATGTAATGTAGGCATGTATTCCGAATATAGTCATACGTGCTTATGGAAATGAACTTGCATGACATCTTTTGTCCTACCCTCCCTCGGCAGCGGGGTCCTATTGGAAACTAAGGGATATTAAGGCCTCATTTTAATAGAGTACCGTACCAAAGCATTAACACATAGTGAATACATGAACTCCTCAAACTATGGTCATCACCGGGAGTGGTCCCGATTATTGTCACTTCGGGGTTGCCGGATCATAACACATAGTGGGTGACTATAGACTTGCAAGATAGAATCAAGAACACACATATATTCATGGAAACATAATAGGTTCAGATCTGAAATCATGGCACTCGGGACCTAGTGACAAGCATTAAGCATAGCAAAGTCATAGCAACATCAATCTCAGAACATAATGGATACTAGGGATCAAACCCTAACAAAACTAACTCGATTACATGATAGATCCCATCCAACCCATCACCATCCAACAAGCCTACGATGGAATTACTCACACACGGCGGTGAGCATCATGGAATTGGTGATGGAGGAAGGTTGATGATGACGATGGCGACGATATCCACTCTCCGGAGCCCCGAACAGACTCTAGATCAACCCTCCCGAGAGAGATTAGGGCTTGTCGGCGGCTCCGTCTCGTAAAACGTGATAATTCTTTCTCCTTGATTTTTTTCTCCACGGAACGGAATATATAGGACATGGGGATACGTTCGGTAGAGCTTCGGGGGGCCTTCGAGGCAGGGGGCGCGCCCTGGGAAGGGGGCCGCGCCCCCACCCTTGAGGACAGACCGTGGGCCCCCCGGTGTGCATCTTCCTGCGGTTATTTTTTATATTTTCTGAAATAATTCTCCATTGATTTTCAGGCGATTTCGATAACTTTTTATTGCTGCACAAAAACAACACCATGGCAGTTCTGCTGAAAACAGCGTCAGTCCGGGTTAGTTCCATTCAAATCATGCAAGTTAGAGTCCAAAACAAGGGCAAAAGGGTTTGGAAAAGTAGATACGTTGGAGACGTATCAAGCATATGCTCGGCCTAATTGGTAGAATTGTTGACTGGTTGAACTAATGAACCGATTAATAGTGATGGATTATCGTCACCAAAATTAAATAGTCTTAGGTGACAAATCAGCCAATCAAAGGCGATAGGCTTAGTTGTCACAAAAATGGGCTTCCATGACAAAATTGGTTTCATTACCTAAGATACGATCTTAGGTGACAGAAAAATTGGAATCGTCAAGATTTAAGTTTTTGTTACGGTGCTTTAGTAACGATGGGGTGACGGCTAAAACCCGTCACCAAGAACATTTTCGGTGATTTAAGTTTTCTGTATCGTCCCTCTCGTGTGATTGATTGGTACTCGGTAAATCAATTGGCGCCTTGGATTATTCTTTTTCTTTTTTGAAACTCATATCAGATTTATTTAACCATCCCATGCAGGGATCTCGTCCGAGACAATATGCAAAATAAGATCTGGGGGCACATGCAGCCACACCTTGCATAACTTATTCGACACTCCTTCTCTTGCTAATATATGAGCCGCTCTATTGGCCTCACGCCGTACCCAAGAAACTTTCCAACTTACCCTAGAGGCCAACACTTTCTTGACATCCTCCATGATCGGCCCCTGCGCTGAGAGATCATGCTCCGTACTTTGAAGTTTGCATATGATCTCCCTGCAGTCCATCTCGATGTGGAGCTTGGCAATGTTCAATTCATCCGCGAGCTGGGCTGCTCTTCTGCAGTCCAGAAGCTCTACCCTCGCTTGGTCACTCCCCAATGGGAGGACGTGGCATGCTCCGCCCAAATAAGCACCGTCATGGTTTCTAAAGATCAACCCAACACCCCCGTTGTCACCCCCCTTCGAAGTGGCGCCATCGACATTGACTTTCACCCACCCCTCCTCTGGGGGCTGCCACCTTTCCTTCACCACCGGCTGAATCTGCTTTCTCTTGCGGCCGTGTATGGCCTACCTCTCGCCCATGAGGTGAAAAACCCTTCTCACAATTGCCTCTGCCTCTTCAATTCGATGGCCGTCACGTGCATTGTTCCTTTCAAGCTAGATAACATACGTCCCCTGGACCATGACAGCCCGCTCGTCATCTGACGCCTCCTCGAACCACGACAGTAATCATCTCGACAACGTAGTCTGGGGGCAAACTGACTCCAGCGGGATCACCACCGGTACCCCCACCTCCGACTACATTATCTTCAAGAACTTGGCCGAGTGACAACAGCCCTAGAATCTATGATATATCGTTTCCTCCCTGCCGCAAGCAACGCAAAAGACGCCCCGCCACATATGGATCTTAACTTTGCCCGACACTACTGTATCTCAGTGGTTCATCCACGCCCTATGATCCGCCACCGAGGATGATGACTCCGGTCGTCCGGAGCTCACCCTCTTCTGGCTCATCCGGAGATGGTACGCCGATCGGACAGAGAACATACCGTTTTTCGTATAGTTCCATGATAAGTAGTCATGTACACCTTGCCCCCCACCGGGATTTGTAGTATTTCTTGCGCTTCATCCAGGGCAAACATCTCCAGCACCTTGTTTCTATCCCAAGAGATGCCATCGTCCTCAAGTAGATTCCCTACGCGAATAATGTCGTTGATGTACATTTGGCCCAGTGGCCTCAGACTGCCCTTCCATGGAATCCAGTTGTCATGATGGATGGAGACTCGATAGCCGTCGCCGATTCGCCATATCAACCCATCATTGAGTAGGTCTCGATCGTGCAATATGCTTCGAAAGGTGTACGAACCCCTAGTGTGGTATGTAGCATTCAGAATTGATCCTTTAGGGAAATAACGTGCCTTCAGCACCCGTTCACACAGCGATTTCGACACCTGTAGCAATCGCCAAGCTGCTTTGGCAAGCATAGCTTGGTTGAAAGCCTCTCGGTCCCGAAAGCCTAGGCCTCCCTGATGCTTTCTCGTACACATCTTCTCACATCCAATCCACACTGACTTTTACCATGAGCAAAAGGGAAAGCCCTAAGCGAACGATATCTGGGAGTTCGCTCAGGGCTTCCCCCGGTATTTCAATCACCTGTTTGAGCTCCTCTTTATCATCATTCGGAGTATCCTGGCCGAAAAAATCGCAGATTTATGTAAGTTAACTTTTTGGCACGAGGCAACTTCGTAGTCCTACAAGATGGAGTGTAGCGTCTCAAAATTCACTCGTGAGCCCTCCAGGAAGACCACACTATCATCGGCAAAGAGGAGGTGGGTGACCGTAGGTCCGCCCCCTCCAAAAGACACCCCCTTGATATTATTCTCCCTTTGAGCATGCTTCAGCAATGCGGAGAAGCCCTCCACACAGAACAAGAACAGATATGGGGAGAGGGGATCCCCCTAGCGAAGCCAACGTGAGGGAAAAAATCGCTCAGATAGGTCTCCATTAAGCTTCACCGAGAACGTTGCAGATTTCACACATCTCATAACCATCTCTGTCCAGTGACAAGAGAACCCAAATTTTTGCAACATTTGTTCAAGGAAATCCCATTCAACTCTGTCATATGCCTTCATCATATCCAACTTAACCGCACAGATAGGCTTCCTTCGTTTCCTCTTCCTAATAGCATGCACACACTCATACGCCACCAAAACATTGTCAGTGATGAAGAACCACTTTAAGGTGATTGGCTAGTGCCTTCGCCGCAATCTTATAGAGCACGTTACATAGACTGATAGGTCAGAACTCTGACAAAGCTCTGGTGACTTCACTTTCAGGATCATTAGTAAGACCGTGTCATTAAAACCATTAGGAGCGGCCATCCCGGCAAGGAACTCACGCACCGCACCACAAACATCATCCTTAACCAGCACCCATTGGCGTTGGTAGAACATGGCCGGGAGTCCGTCCGGGCCTGGAGCCTTAGTAGGCCCCATCCGAAAGAGGGCCAACTCGATCTCATTATCTATGAAAGGAGCACATAATTTTGCATTCATATCATCAGTGACAGATGCGTCAATATACTGAAGCACCCTTTCCCCACTCCGCGATCCCTCAGATGCAAATAAGTGTGCATAGAACTGGGCCGCCATCGCTCTCATCCCCTCGTCGTCCGTGCACCTCGTCACATCTTCTCGCCGTAGCGCCTTGACGGTGTTCTTCCTTTTCCGGTGCGAGGACCAGTTTTGGAAGTACTTCGTATTCTGATCTCCATCCTGAAGCGAGTCGGTACGCGAGCGCTGCTTATAGTACACCTCCTTCCTCTCGTAGAGCTCATCTAAGTGGTCCTCTATCTCCTTGATCTCCTGTCGATAACCCGTCCGTGCAGCCCGCTCCTTTGCCTCCACCAGCTATGCTTTGAGATGCGCGATTTGCCTCTTAATAGATCCAACAACTCTTCGGCTCCATTCATGCATCGTCCTCGTCGTGGCTCTTAATGTGTTGCATGTTGTCTCAAGCCGCCCTTCCCTCTTATTGGCTACATGCGCCTCCCCCCATGCAGCGGCCACCATGGCCTCGTAATCATCATGTCGCGTCCACGCTGCCTCATATAAAAATTGTCGTTGACCCCTCGCGCAGACAGCCCCCTCCGTCATCAGTGCTTTAATAATTAGCGCTTGGTGGTCCGACTCTTCTGTCATCACATGTAGCACTTCAGTTGCTGGGAAAGCTTCAGCAAAATATCCATTGCATGTCGCCCGGTCCAGCCGCACTTGAACATTGTCTCCAGCATCCCGCTTATTATCCCATGTGAACGGATACCCAGAGAAGCCGAGATCTGCCAGCCCATAGCCGGTCAGGCATTCCTCAAACATTTCCATCTGCCCCCTGCTCCTTGGATTGCCTCCTTGCTGCTCATCCTGGCGAAGGGCTTCATTAAAATCACCCGCACAGACCCATAGGAGATTATCTTTGGCACGGAGATAGCGCGGAGCCTCCTAGGTCTTTGATCTCTTGTCGACACACGGCTCTCCATAGATTCCAGTGAACCTAAAGGAGACCCCCTCACAGACCATGGCCGCATCGATGTAATATTGGCACCACGGCCTAATAGTAACCTCGACATGGTCTCTCCACCATAGAGCTAAACCACCGCTCTTACCCTTGCAATCCACCGCTACACCTTTTTTGAAACCCAAACTCCATTTGAGTCTATCCATCGCTCCAGCTCTCTTTTTAGTTTCTGATAAGAACACCACCGATGGGTTGTATGACCTAATCAGGTCCCGAAGTTCGCCAACTGTCGAGTCCAACCCCAACCCCCGGTAGTTCCAGGCAAGGATGATCATTGTTCCCAGCGGCCCCGCTCCCTGACAGGGTCCGCCGTTAAATTTTCATGCTCTTCAATACGATCAAAAACGGAGGAGGTCTTCTGCCGAGTGTCCCGAATAAAAGATTCATCACCTTATTGCTTGTCACCATCCCCTTTTGGTATCCATATTTGTCTCGGTCGCTGTTTCCTAGAGTTAGGTGTGGTTTGGGGGCTGACTCCCCTCCTCCTTTTGTCCTCATAATCCTGCCTAGTCTTACGAACATAGTAGCCTCTCTTCCTTTTCGAGGGGTAGGATGGGTGGTAACCGTATATGTCATCAACCCCTCTGCTTGTGGACCCTCTTTCCCATTGACTCCTCGCCATGTATTATTCGTGGTCATACTCCCTCTGCCTCTGTTGCGCTTTGAGTTGATCCCTGAGGTCCCTCTCTTTCTTCCTCTCAATTTCATGTCTCAGGTGTCTTTCCTCTGGCCAGTCTCGCCTCTGCCTCCCCTTTGTGGGAGATATAACTATCCCTTTCTCCGCCCGGTTCTGCCCACCAGTGTGGGAATTGACGAGACGATCAAATTCTGCATGCAGGTTGCGCTTCACTGGGATGTCCCTAACATGAGCATGGTTGTCCTGCTCTTTGGTATTGCCGTCAGATTGTGAGCTCATGAAGCTGCTGCTATTTGCATTATTGTTCTTCACTCCATTCACCTCATTTTTGGAGCCAGTGCTCCTCCTAGGTGAAGCTCTTAGCCAGCCGCCCCACTGCGCCGATTTGTCCACAGGGGGACGCAGTGCCCACCTAAATGCACCAATCGTCCACACTCAAAGTAAAAATGCGGGATCTTTCCGTAATGAAAGTCGAACCACGTGCCCCACTTATCTTCCTATGAGGTCTTGAGGACAAAATCACGAACCAGAGGCTCGAAAAGAGGAATCCTTGCTCTAACCCGCAGCTGATTACCTCTGGACATGCCATCTTTGTCAACGTCCACTCTAACAACTTCCCCCAACCAATTGCCCAGTGCTCTGCCGAAAGCATCCGTCCTCTTTCCAGGTGGGAGATCCTTAGCTTTCACCCACACTTCAATACTATAGAAGACCATCTCGGATGGCCTAACATTGCTCTCATACTCCTTCAAAGCCAAGACACTAAAGTCATATTGCCAAGGGTCGTAGTTCATTGCGTGTCTCCAATCCCCCTCGCTCCCAAAGTGGACAACGAAGATGTTGTCGCCCATGTCATGGAACCTTGCCTCATGGTGAAACCCCCAAGCCCTCTGCATCATTTTCTCAAGCACTATCCTATTCAGCGGTCTCTGGGAGAAAGCCTTCCCCACCACTGACCACTTCATATTCTTGGGCAAGATCTGATCTGGTTCTTCATAGACGAAACCCTCCGCCTCCTTGTCCAACAACACCAGTGGCGGAGCTTGACGAAGTTCGTTGGGGGGCTAAATAGAATATATGAGCTAGTGGGGGGGGACACATAAAATATCATCATCTAAAATCTCTCTGAAAAGTTTAAGCATGCATGTGCCAATCCTTGGGGGGCCACAGCCCCCCAGCCATGCACTAAGCTCTGCCATTGAACATCACCATCCCTCCCAATCTCGCTGAGAGGCTCGCAGTGGGATCCAACATCTTGCACGTGATCGGGGACTTTGAGGACCCCGCACTATTTGCTTTCCCCGGGGCGCTGTCACCGCCGAGGTCACCTTCTTCGTCGGAGTCACCGCTGTAGTCGCCTTCGCCTTCTCCGCCATAGCGTCGCTCCGTGGAGGAGAGACTGCACCAGTCCGTGTTGAGGGAGCCGCAGTCGCCGCCCCAGACACCACCGTATTCACGCCACCCCCGTCACCAAAACCCTAACCCTAGCGCCAGCAGGAGATCGCCAAGCTATCGCCTCCCAGTCGCCCCTTAGGGTTTCACGCATGGTGGACCCAACCATCTCCAAGTACTCGGTAAATCAACTGGCGCCTTGTATTATTCTAACAGTGACATTATTAGTGGGCCACAAAAAACAACAGTGCCCTGCCCAAACATGGATTCACGTCTATTCCAAGTCCATAGGTTCCCCTTCATCACCCAGCGTATGCAGATCTTTACTAATGGGATTGATCGCAGGCAGCTTCTTCCGAAAGCATCCCTCTAACTCCGGTCCGGGTCGCTTTGTGTTGCCCTTTGAATCTGCACAGACCAAAGAAAGCCCCATGTATGAGTTTGGAAAAGACAAGTCTAAAAATCAAACAATCAACACTCAGCCTGCTGGTGCGAAATAGTTGAAAAATGCGCATCGTATCATAGAGTGGTGAAAAGGTAGAGGTACCTCGAGCGAGAAAGCTGGAGATGGTAGTGCGCGTGTACGCGAAGTCCATGCAGGCTTCTCTCTGTGTGGTGTATTTTGCGGCTCGCTCCATCGTCTTCGCCTTCATGTTAACGGCGATCACGTGTGACGCGCTGTCATCCATGCTGGTCTTGGTCATCAGGTAGAGAACGTCCTCATCATGGGAGTTGAGCGTGGGGTGAGCAACAAACAGGGACGGCTCCATGGGGGTGACCAAATCACAGGAATTAACTTCTCCGTCCTTGCTGAAACCCGAATCACCAGGCGCCATGCTCCATGTGACGGCCGTCCAACCATTGAGGGTGCGCGAGCCCGGGTTGGCATGGAGCTGAAGGTCCACGAACTTGATCCGACCGTTCACCACGGCGATGTCCCGGAAGAAGGACGAGAAGCCATGAAGACGGAGGTTGTTGTCCGGCTGCATTGGCTTCGGCAGCGGTATATAGCGGAGCGGCCTGGGGCAGCGGGATTCCTCCTCCTGAGCATGAGCAGGAGAGGGGACATGCACGTCACAGAGGATCATGCCATGCCATAGGTCGACCCGGCCCATGGTGCCTCCCACCGTGATGACCCTGTTGCAAAGATGCTCGGGAGGAGCGTCCCACGGCCGCGTGAAGGCGGCCGGTGTGCCGGTCCAAGCCTCGGACACAGAATCATAGATGTAGAGACCGTACTGATTAGTACCATAGTAGCAAAGTGTTGTGATCTTGTACGCATCACATTCAAAGTCGTCGTCACCGATGGTGCGGGATTTGAGACAGCGGGAAAGGGCGGGGGCAGGGTCGTTGTGAGAGAGGGTGGGGGTGGGCGGTGTGAAAGGGAGATGCTTGCTGCAGCTATTGGACCGGTAGCGCATGATGCCAATTTCGTTATGGCCCAATTGGCATTCAGATTGATAGTGCTCCGGAAACACTTCGGTGGGGGGTGCGGAAGCAGTGTGAGACTAGGAGAGTGGGTGCCAAGGATTGGAGCGCGGTAAACGAAATAGACGCAGCTTGGTAGACCCTTTTTGAATACTGCAGGGGCTGTTATTGATTGCAACAAGGGCAATGTCACTTTTCATGTTAATGGTAATGAGCATACGGTACACTTTCCGAAGAAACAACCTCAAGTTAATAGCATCAATTCTATTGGAAAATTTTAAACTATTGCTATCGAAGGTTTTGATTTTCTATTCCTAATGTCAAGAAGAAATATGATATTCTTATTGTTGGGGACATACATATCCCCCTTGAGATAACTTAGTGTTATTCAATAACAAAGCAGACGCAGTAGCCCTGCAAACAAGAGGAAAGGAAAGGGACAGACAAGAACAAGTCAGCACAAATCAGTCCATAACGGGAGCAGCAGGAATCAACCAAACAAAACAAGAAACTCACCCTAGCCAAATGCAACAGCAGCAGCGCGAAGAGCCATGGCGAAACAAGCCGACGACGGGCTAAGGAAACAACGAGCAAGTCGCCGGCGATCGATGACCAACGAGGACGAGCCACAATGGCGGCTGGATGGTGGATGAGAGCAAGACGAGGAGGCGTGGGCGGGGGGGAAGTGGGGCGAGAGAGGAGGCAGAGAGGCAGAGACGAGCAGAAGAAACCACAAACCCGGTCAGAAGCGCCTCTCCCAAGCACTGTAACTTCTAGAGAAACCTAGAGAGAAACCCAACCAGCCCAACACGTGGGACCAAGGATAGAAAGGGACCACCTGCAGCAAGACAAGGGCAGGCAACGCCGCGTAGCAGCACGCAGAGGCCAAAAACCCCCTTTTACCCAGTGGACCGAGCAGACCTGCACACAGGACCATTAACGACCAGAGTGGCGCGCACCCACGAGCACACACGAGACCGACAGATGGGGCTGGCCACTTTTGAAGTGGAAACACCACCGCCGGGTGCAAACGAGGATGGTAGAAAACGCCTTGACAGCCCACGATCGATTGGCCACAGCCCACGACCGACCCGCCCCTCCTTCATCGATAGAAGCAAGCACCGCCCATGTCGCTGCAAGGCTGGCCCACGCGCAAGGGCGGCCCACTCGGCAGCTATTCCTGGGCCGATCACGTGGCGTACAGAACAACGAGCAGCTGGATATTTACCAGGTCGACGAAAAGTACTGCAACGGTTGCCAGCCAGGAGAATCGTGCGCGCAGGATCGTTTTGAAACCGCGAGGGCGCTGAATCGGCAGGTACTCTAGGAGGCTTTATATGTTCAATAAGGACAACACCCAAGCACCGGTCCACCCACATATCAAATTATTAAAGTAGCAAACGCGAATCATATGAGCATGATGAAAACTAACTTGACAATAATTCACATGTGTCCTCAGAAGCTCTTTGCTTTATATGAGAGTTCATCCAGGCTTTTCCTTTGTTATAAAAAGGATTAGGCCACCTTGCTGCATCTTAGTTACACTTGTTACTTGTTTGTGTTACGAATTATCTTATCACAAAACTATCTGTTATCGATAATTTCAGTGCTTGCAGACAATACCTTGCTGAAAACCGTTTGTCAGTTCCTTCTACTCCTCGTTGGGTTTGACACTCTTACTTACCGAAAGGACTACGATAGATCCCCTATACTTATGGGTCATCACATGGCTGGATATTGCAATGTGTCACACAGTTTCTTTGACAATTGTCAATGTTGCCATTTAATCATAGATGTGAGAGCTAAATTTGCATTCAAATTCAAATGTTGAATAAATTCATATACAAATTCTCAAAAATATGAATATTATTCAAATATGGCTGCCAATTGCAATATAAAACAAATTGACCGCGTCTACAAAATGTAACAGTTGTGCATGTCTTCGTCACCTTATGAATCCACATGTAAGAATCCACATCATCCACGTCTGGACCCACTTGACAGCAACCACGTTAGCATCTCACTCGGCCCATATGTCAAAATTATTGACTAGTCAAGCACCATCATCGTAACTGTTGGTGATCACTGTCATATAAAAAATCATTTCTCGACCCACATGTAAGTGGCCACATTAGCATGTATTAGGCCCATATGTCAGTACCATTGACCGTCAAACCTGCACTCTATTGGTCGTCGGTAAAAAAACCCAGCCAAACACACATTGAAGCAGCCACGTCAGCATATGCTGGGCCTAATTGGTAGAATCGTTGACTGGTCGAACTAATGAAGCGATTAATAGTGATGGATTATCGTCACCAAAATTAAACAGTCTTAGGTGACAAATCAGCCAATCAAAGACGACTAGCTTAGTCGTCACAAAAATGGGCTTCCATGAGAAAATTGGTTTGGTTTCATCACCTAAGATACGATCTTAGGTGACAGAAAAATTGGAACCGTCAAAATTTTCGATGATGATAAAATTGGAACCGTCAAGATTTTCAGTAACGACGGGGTGACGGCTGAAACCCGTCACCAAGAACATTTTCGGTGATGAGAATCAGTTTTACATGACAGAAGTAAAGTTTGGCTAAAAGCCCTCTGTTTTTTTAGTGAAGGCTCACCACACTGCTCTTCAACATGTGCTATGAACTGGACGTCGGTGAAAGCGTGTTGCACGCCACTGTCGACGGTGAAGGCGATCGTCCCACGATCATGGATCTTCACCAACTGAGCCGTCACCGAAATGGACATTGTCAGTGATGGATTCGCCGAGCTCGGCGAAGACGCTCTGGTCTCCTGACATGTGGTTTGAGGCTCCGTTTCCAGGAACTAGATGGTCCCCGCATGTGGTTTGAGGCTCCATTGTCGATGAATCTCGTTAACAAATTTCCGTATCGTGCCTCTCGTGTGATTGCTTGGTACTCGGTAAATCAACTAAAGCCTTGGATTATTCTAACAGTGACATTATTAGTGGGCCACCAAAAACAACAGTGCCCTACCCAAACATCGATTCACATCTATTCCAAGTCCATAGGTTCCCCTTCATCACCCAGCGTATGCAGATCTTTGCTGCTGGGGTTGATCGCATGCAGCTTCTTCCGAAAGCATCCCTGTAAATCCGGTCCGGGTCGCTTTGCGTTGCCCTTTGAATCTGCACAAAGCCACAAACCAAAGAAAGCCCCATGTATGAGTTTGGAAAAGACAAGTCGATCTAAAAATCAAACAATCAACACTCAGCCTGCTAGTGCGAAATAGTTGAAAAATGTGCATCGTATCAGAGAGTGGTGAAAAGGTAGATGTACCTCGAGCGAGAAAGCTAGAGATGGTAGTGCGCGTGTACGCGATGTCCATGCAAGCTTGTCTCTGCGTTGTGTATTTTGCTGCTCGTTCCAGCTTCTTGTTCTTCATGTTAACGGCGATCACCTGCGACACACGGTCATCCATGCTGGTCTTGGTCATCAGGTATAGAAGGTCCTCATCATGGGAGCTGAGCGTGGGGTGAGCAACAAACAGGGACGGCTCCATGGGGTTGACCAAATCACATGAATCAACCTCTCCGTCCTTGTTGAAACCCGAATCACCAGGCGCCATGCTCCATGTGACGGCCGTCCAGCCATTCGGGGTGCGCGAGCCCGGGCTGGCATGGAGCTGAAGGTCGACAAACCTGATCCGACCGTTGACCACAGCAATGTCCCGGAAGAAGGACGAGAAGCCATGAAGACGGAGGTTGTTGTTCGGCTGCATTGGCTTCGGCAGCGGCACGTAGCGGAGCAGCCCAGCAGGAGCAGGAGCGGGGACATGCACGTCACAAAGGATGATGCCATGCCACAGGTCGACCCACCCCATGGCGCCTCCCACCGTGATGACCCTGTTGCAGAGATGCTCGGGAGGAGCGTCCTGCGGCCGCGGAAAGGCGGCCGGTGTGCCGGTCCAAGCCTCGGCCACGGAATCGTAGGTGTAGAGACCGTACTGATTAGTACCATAGTAGCAAAGCGTTGCGATCTTGTACGCATCAAGGCCGTCGCCGATGGTGTGGGACGATTTGGGACGGCCGACAAGGGACCGGTAGTGCAGGATGCCAATTTCGTTATGACCCAATTGGCATTCATGTTCATAGTGCTCCGGAAACACTTCGGTTGTTGGAATTTACTAGTATTTACCACTGTTCAAGATATCTTCCGATATGCCGATAAATCGGCCGATTTATCGCTTACCGCGGTCTGACCGATAAGATAAATCGGCCGATAAATCAGCCGATATGGCGATAAATTGGCCGATATGCCGATAAACTGGCTGATTTACCCCTTATCATGGGTCGACCGATAAGTTCCCGATAAGCGATATCCCCAACATTGGTATTTACTAGTCCAAATAAATTCAGAAATTCTCATTGACACATTATTATTTTGTTAATTGGGAAAATCAATGAGTCATTGATTAATTAGTAATGGTCGCGTTTATTGGGGCTATTTCTATTTCATTAACAGACGCGGTTATTACGACCGTTTCTGACTCATTAACAAACGCGTTTATTGTTACTGTTTTTATTTCATAAACAGACGTGTTAAGTACGGCAGTTTCTAAATCATAAACGGACGCGTTTATGGCGGCTGCTTTGACTCCCAACATACACTATATAAACCCGTACCAAGCCAGCCTTGGGTGCAGGTTGTTTTTGTATGGTTTCTCACCGTTCCAAAATATTGCGCCGCCACTCAAGCCTTCTCCATCCCTCCTTCCGGCGTGCACCAGAAGAAGGGACAGTAGGCCTCCGGAACCCCGCCTCTTGCGATCCTGTACGGGAGAGGGGCGATCAGGTTTTTGGGGAGAGCTCTCGCTCGACTGCTGACAGCGATCACTTCCCCAACGACGATTTCTTCCCCGACATCGGCAACCTCTTCCTCGACGACGACATGGCCCAGACCGGGGACAACACAGCCGCTACTACAGCTGCTGCAACGTATGCATCTCTCTCTCATCTGTATCAGATCTCGCTACAATTTCTATGTCTAGTACTTGCCGTAGATTGGATCTGTTTCCCCATTGTACTAGATATTTGCATGCTCGCTTTAGTTGCTTCTGTCATGATTAATTTTATGATATTTCGGATTAAACCATATGATGAATTGCTAATATATTCAACAATCCAAAAATCTGATTATAGGCAATTTGCCACACCTGGTTTTCTTACGTCGACAAAGCCCGATCGGTTCAAGGGTGTGAACTATAAGAGGTGGCGCACGAGAGCAGTGTTGTGGTTTCAATCCATGAACTGCTATGCGGCCACCAAGGGCATGCCTGAGGGCGATCTTGAACCTGCACAGCGGGAAGCCTTTGAAAGGGTTGATATTATGTTTAAGACAGCCCTCCTCGGTATTATTAATGATTCCATTGTGGATCCTTATATGTCGTTTGATAATGGCAAGGACATGTGGGCCGCGCTCGAGGCCAAGTTTGGGGTCTCGGACGCTGGTAGCGAGTTGTACGTCATGGAGCAATTCTATGACTACAAGATGACTGATGAGCGTTCTGTTGTTCAACAGGCTCATGAGATACAGTCACTCGCTAAGGAACTTGAGCACTTTAAGTGTAATTTACCGGACAAATTTGTGGCCGGTGGCATCATTGCCAAGCTTCCACCTTCGTGGGGCACCTTTGCTACTTCTCTGAAACACAAGAGACAGGAGTTTTCCGTTTTGGACCTCATCGGATCTCTTGATGTGGAAGAGAAGGCGAGAGCAAAGGATACACGTGCTCGGGTTGCTGAGGTAGGTTCTGCTGCGCACATGGTGCAGAAGAAAAACTACCAGCCCAACAAGCCTAAATATAACAAGAAGAAATACGAGGGTAAAGGCAAGCCTGACAACAAGTTTAAGCCATCGTCCTCTACCAACTTTAAGAAGAAGAAGGGATCATGCCACGTTTGTGGCGACCTGAGCCATTGGGCTCCGAGATGCCCCAAACGGCATGAGCTGCAGCAGCTGGAGAATAGCGCCAAGACCGCTAATGTTGTCATGGCTGACACCGAGATGAAGGATATTGGGTACGGTATAATTCCTACCATTCTTTCAATTTGTCATTCTCATGATTGGTTGATTGACACAGGTGCCAATGTACATGTTTGTGCTGATGCCTCCATGTTCTCTTCTTACCAGGTCACAGGGACTTCCCCCGTGCTGATGGGGAACGGGTCACATGCCACTGTTCATGGTGTTGGTACGGTCGATCTGAAGTTTACTTTGGGGAAGATCGTGCGACTGAAGAACGTGCATCATGTGCCCTCCATCAATAAGAATCTCGTCAGCGGTTCGCGTTTATGTCGAGATGGTTATAAGTTGGTTTTCGAGTCCAATAAAGTTGTAATTTCGAAGTATGGACAATTTGTTGGTAAAGGCTATGAGTGCGGAGGCTTGTTCCGCCTATCTTTGTCAGACTTATGCACTAAAGTTATTAATCATGTTTGCCACGATAATGAATCTGATATTTGGCATTCACGACTTTGTCATATTAACTTTGGTTGCATGATGCGGTTAGCAAATATGAGTTTAATTCCGAAATTTACTACTATGAAAGGTTCCAAATGTCAAGTGTGTGTTCAAGCTAAGCAACCTCGCAAGTCCCATAAGACTGCGGAGGTAAGAAATTTAGCACCACTGGAGCTTATACATTCTGATCTTTGTGAGATGAATGGCGTGTTGACAAAGGGTGGAAAGAAATACTTTATGACACTCATTGATGACTCCACTAGATATTGTTATGTGTATCTTCTGAAAACAAAAGATGAGGCTTTAACTTACTTCAAAAACTATAAGGCCGAAGCAGAGAACCAACTTGATCGTAAAATTAAACGGCTTAGGTCTGATCGTGGTGGAGAGTATTTTTCAAATGAATTCAATTTGTTTTGTGCGGAACATGGTATTATCCATGAGAGGACGCCTCCCTATTCACCTCAGTCAAATGGGGTGGCTGAAAGAAAGAACCGAACTCTGTCTGATTTGGTTAACGCCATGTTAGACACTTCGGGTCTCTCCAAGGCATGGTGGGGGGAGGCGCTAATGACTGCATGTCATGTCCTAAACCGAGTTCCCACAAAGAATAAAACCATTACTCCATTTGAGGAATGGGAAAGGAAAAGATTGAAACTCTCTTACTTACGTACTTGGGGTTGTTTGGCGAAAGTCAATATACCAATTCCCAAGAAGCGCAAGCTTGGACCTAAAACCGTAGATTGTGTTCTTCTGGGCTATGCTTTTAATAGCATCGGTTATAGATTTTTGGTAGTAAAATCTGAGGTATCCGACATGCATGTCGGTACAATTATGGAGTCGAATGATGCGACTTTCTTTGAGAACATATTTCCTATGAAGGATATGGCTAGCTCATCAAATCAGGAAATACCTATTTTATCGAGTCAGGAAATAACTGAGATTCCTGAACCCACCATTCCAATAGAATACGTTGAGTATCCCTTGGAGGATGACAATAAAGTTCCTGTTAGGAGCAAGAGACAGAGGATTGCAAAGTCCTTTGGTAATGATTTCATTGTGTACCTCGTGGATGACACACCTAGGACTATTTCAGAAGCCTATGCATCTCTTGATGCTGACTACTGGAAAGAGGCTGTCCGTTGCGAGATGGATTCCATCCTGGCTAACGGAACCTGGGAGATCACCGATCGTCCCTATGGGTGTAAACCTGTAGGGTGTAAGTGGGTGTTCAAGAAAAAGCTTAGGCCTGATGGTTCAATTGAAAAGTACAAGGCAAGGCTTGTGGCCAAGGGTTATACTCAGAAAGAAGGTGAAGACTTCTTTGATACTTACTCACCTGTGGCTAGATTGACCACTATCCGAGTGCTACTGTCTTTGGCTGCCTCGCATGGTCTTCTCGTTCATCAAATGGACGTTAAGACAGCTTTCCTTAATGGAGAGTTGGATGAGGAAATTTATATGGAGCAGCCAGACGGTTTCGTAGTGCCCGGTCAGGAAGGAAAAGTGTGTAAGTTATTGAAGTCATTATATGGCCTCAAGCAAGCTCCTAAGCAATGGCACGAGAAGTTTGAAAGGACTTTGACTTCTGAAGGCTTTGTTGTAAACGAAGCTGACAAATGTGTGTACTATCGCCATGGTGGGGGCGAGGGAGTTATTCTTTGTCTATATGTCGACGACATACTGATATTTGGAACCAATCTTGATTTAATTAAGGAATTTAAGGATTTCTTATCTCGTTGTTTTGAGATGAAGGATCTGGGAGTGGCTGATGTTATCTTGAACATCAAGCTGCTGAGAGATGATAATGGTGGGATTACACTGCTTCAATCTCACTATGTGGAAAAGGTCTTGAGTCGCTTCGGGTATAGCGACTGTAAGCCTTCTCCAACTCCATATGATCCTAGTGTGTTGCTTCGAAAGAATCGACGGATTGCTAGAGATCAACTGAGATATTCTCAGATTATAGGCTCGCTTATGTATTTGGCGAGTGCCAC
This sequence comes from Secale cereale, assembly GCA_902687465.1. Lineage (NCBI taxonomy): Eukaryota > Viridiplantae > Streptophyta > Magnoliopsida > Poales > Poaceae > Secale > Secale cereale. The sequence goes on along the minus strand of LR738710.1, from coordinate 47,578,897 downwards.
GAGGCCTGACATCTCTTTTGCTGTGAGCAAATTGAGCCGGTTTGTTTCCAATCCGGGAGATGATCATTGGCGTGCGCTTGAGAGAGTTATGCGCTATTTAAAAGGCACAGCGAGCTATGGAATTCACTATACCGGAAACCCGAGTGTTCTGGAAGGCTATAGTGATTCTAATTGGATATCTGATGCTGATGAGATTAAGGACACTAGTGGTTATTTATTTACACTTGGTGGTGGCGCTGTTTCTTGGAAGTCTTGCAAGCAGACCATCTTAAAGAGGTCAACTATGGAAGCAGAACTCACAGCATAAGATACAGCCATTGTTGAAGCAGAGTGGCTTCGTGAGCTTTTGATGGACTTGCCTGTGGTTGAAAAACCAATACCCGCGATCCTAATGAACTGTGATAATCAAACCGTGATCATCAAAGTGAACAGTTCTAAGGATAATATGAAGTCATCAAGGCATGTGAAGAGGAGATTGAAATATGTCAGGAAACTGAAAAACTCCGGAGTTATTACAGTGGATTATATCCAAACGACTATGAACTTGGCAGATCCCTTCACAAAGGGTTTATCACGTAATGTGATAGATAATGCATCGAGGGAGATGGGTTTGAGACCCACGGTATGAGTTGTCCACAGTGGTAACCTACTCTATGTGATCGGAGATCCCGTGAATTAGAAGTAAGAGACAAGCTATTGGTCAGCTGAGAGGAGAGTTTTCTTATATTTTATCCCACTCCGTGAAGATGCAATATTCTCCTAATCTGTATGGTAGGTTGACATTTGTCTTAATGTGTTCCAAATAGTTTACTTATATAAGCGGAGATGTGTCCTACAGAGCATCTCTTGAGGAACTCACCTATATGAGCTTGATTGTTGAACGTCGCAATCTGTGAGAATTGGGTGTTCTCTAATAAACTCATGAAAGGCCTTCGGAGTATGACGCATAAGCTCCAACCGCGAGGAAGCCTTGCGGCAGCCTAGTATCGGTCTAGACGTCGTGTGAAACTGGTATCACAGCAAACTTGTAGTTCAAGGCATAGTCCACTATCCAAGTTGTGAATTAGTGTAACATAACATTCTAGGTGGAAGTTCAACTTAACAGTCTCCACTAAGTACCGGTATATAAACAATGCTTTGGAACTTAAAAATGAGGGGATGTGTCTATGAGATTTTGTGGGGGATTGTTGGAATTTACTAGTATTTACTAGTCCAAATAAATTCAGAAATTCTCATTGACACATTATTATTTTGTTAATTGGGAAAATTAATGAGTCATTGATTAATTAGTAACGGTCGCGTTTATTGGGGCTGTTTCTATTTCATTAACAGACGCGGTTATTACGACCGTTTCTGACTCATTAACAAACACGTTTATTGTTACTGTTTCTTTTTCATAAACGGATGTATTAAGTACGGCAGTTTCTAAATCATAAACGGACGCGTTTATGGCGGCTGCTTTGACTCCCAACATACACTATACAAACCCGTACCAAGCCAGCCTTGGGTGCAGGTTGTTTTCGTATGGTTTCTCACCGTTCCAAAATATTGCGCCGCCACTCAAGCCTTCTCCATCCCTCCTTCCGACGTGCACCAGAAGAAGGGACAGCAGGCCTCCGGAACCCTGCCTCTTGCGATCCTGTATGGGAGAGGGACGATCAGGTTTTTGGGGAGAGCTCTCGCTCGACTGCTGACAGCGATCACTTCCCCAACGACGACTTCTTCCCCGACATCGGCAACCTCTTCCTCGACGACGACATGGCCCAGACCGGGGACAACACAGCCGCTACTACAGCTGCTGCAACGTATGCATCTCTCTCTCATCTGTATCAGATCTCGCTACAATTTCTATGTCTAGTACTTGCCGTAGATTGGATCTGTTTCCCCATTGTACTAGATATTTGCATGCTCGCTTTAGTTGCTTCTGTCATGATTAATTTTATGATATTTCAGATTAAACCATATGATGAATTGCTAATATATTCAACATCGGTGGGGGGTGCGGAAGCAGTGTGAGATTAGGAGACTGGCTGCCAAGGAGCGGGGCGCGGTAGACGAAGTAGACGCAGCTTGGGGGGTTCTGCAGGGTCCAGTTGTGTATCAGGCCGATGATGGCGAGGTTACCCTCTGTTGCGAATATGGTAGGCTCGCCGCGGAACTGGCTGGGGTCCCTGCTGGTGTAGGACATGCAGAAGTACGAAACACGTGGCGGCGGGGAGAGGCACAAGGTGACCTGCATCATGTCCTGCTTGACGCCGTCGCCCCTTACTTTCCTGGCGACCGGGCAGCGTGCGGTGGTGTGGTTGCACTCGTAGATCATGTAGGCGGCGTTGTCGACCAGGGCTTCGCGCCGGTCCCAGGGATCATCCTCACCTTCCCCGTCGTCGTTTTTTTCCGGCGGTGGACGCAGCGACTCGTCGTGATAGAACTTGCGGAACAAGGACTGAAGAAAACCGTCGTCTGACATCAAATCGATCGATGTGATCTAACACTACTGCTACTAGTATTTATCGGAGCTGCGGTGGAGTTGGTACTGGAATCATATAGACTCGCGTGCACACATCATAATCGGAGACGGAGCCTATTCCTGAAGGGAACAGGAGCGGAGGAGGAATAACCACACAAGCAAAAGCAGACTAGATTATGGTGGCGACGGTGGAAGCGGAAAACATGCAACAACGGATGGCTGGACGAGTGGACGTGGACGGTCCTCGTCTATCTATTTACTTGCATATTAGTTTGGGTGTGTCTAGGTCTCAGTCGACTGAGACTTAACCAAGTCTAAGTCGACTGAGACTTAGCAAAACTGTATTAGTTTTGTCTTGAGTCACCTTTTAAACTTTGATCTTTTTTTCCCGGAAAACATACCAGATCTGCCGGCTTCAGTGTTACAACATGTTGAATATATTAGCAATTCATCATATGGTTTAATCCGAAATATCATAAAATTAATCATGACAGAAGCAACTAAAGCGAGCATGCAAATATCTAGTACAATGGGGAAACAGATCCAATCTACGGCAAGTACTAGACATAGAAATTGTAGCGAGATCTGATACAGATGAGAGAGAGATGCATACATTGCAGCAGCTGTAGTAGCGGCTGTGTTGTCCCCGGTCTGGGTCATGTCGTCGTCGAGGAAGAGGTTGCTGATGTCGGGGAAGAAGTCGTCGTTGGGGAAGTGATCGCTGTCAGCAGTCGAGCGAGAGCTCTCCCCAAAAACCTGATCGCCCCTCTCCCGTACAGGATCGCAAGAGGCGGGGTTCCGGAGGCCTGTTGTCCCTTATTCTGGTGCACGCCGGAAGGAGGGATGGAGAAGGCTTGAGTGGCGGCGCAATATTTTGGAACGGTGAGAAACCATACGAAAACAACCTACTACCAAGGCTGGCTTGGTACGGGTTTATATAGTGTATGTTGGGAGTCAAAGCAGCCGCCATAAACGCGTCCGTTTATGATTTAGAAACTGCCGTACTTAACACGTCCGTTTATGAAATAGAAACAGTAACAATAAACGTGTTTGTTAATGAGTCAGAAACGGTCGTAATAACCGCGTCTGTTAATGAAATAGAAACAGCCCCAATAAACGCGACCGTTACTAATTAATCAATGACTCATTAATTTTCCCAATTAACAAAATAATAATGTGTCAATGAGAATTTCTGAATTTATTTGGACTAGTAAATACTAGTAAATTCCAACAATCCCCCACAAAATCTCATAGACACATCTCCTCATTTTTAAGTTCCAAAGCATTGTTTATATACCGGTACTTAGTGGAGACTGTTAAGTTGAACTTCCACCTAGAATGTTATGTTACACTAATTCACAACTTGGGTAGTGGACTATGCCTTGAACTACAAGTTTGTTGTGATACCAGTTTCACACGACGTCTAGACCGATACTAGGCTGCCGCAAGGCTTCCTCGCGGTTGGAGCTTATGCGTCATACTCCGAAGGCCTTTCATGAGTTTATTAGAGAACACCCAATTCTCACAGATTGCGACGTTCAACAATCAAGCTCATATAGGTGAGTTCCTCAAGAGATGCTCTGTAGGACACATCTCCGCTTATATAAGTAAACCACTTGGAACACATTAAGACAAATGTCAACCTACCATACAGATTAGGAGAATATTGCATCTTCACGGAGTGGGATAAAATATAAGAATACTCTCCTCTCAGCTGACCAACAGCTTGTCTCTTACTTCTAATTCACGGGATCTCCGATCACATAGAGTAGGTTACCACTGTGGACAACTCATACCGTGGGTCTCAAACCCATCTCCCTCGATGCATTATCTATCACATTACGTGATAAACCCTTTGTGAAGGGATCTGCCAAGTTCATAGTCGTTTGGATATAATCCACTGTAATAACTCCGGAGTTTTTCAGTTTCCTGACATATTTCAATCTCCTCTTCACATGCCTTGATGACTTCATATTATCCTTAGAACTGTTCACTTTGATGATCACAGTTTGATTATCACAGTTCATTAGGATCGCGGGTATTGGTTTTTCAACCACAGGCAAGTCCATCAAAAGCTCACGAAGCCACTCTGCTTCAACAATGGCTGTATCTTATGCTGTGAGTTCTGCTTCCATAGTTGACCTCTTTAAGATGGTCTGCTTGCAAGACTTCCAAGAAACAGCGCCACCACCAAGTGTAAATAAATAACCACTAGTGTCCTTAATCTCATCAGCATCAGATATCCAATTAGAATCACTATAGCCTTCCAGAACACTCGGGTTTCCGGTATAGTGAATTCCATAGCTCGCTGTGCCTTTTAAATAGCGCATAACTCTCTCAAGCGCACGCCAATGATCATCTCCCGGATTGGAAACAAACCGGCTCAATTTGCTCACAGCAAAAGAGATGTCAGGCCTCGTGGCACTCGCCAAATACATAAGCGAGCCTATAATCTGAGAATATCTCAGTTGATCTCTAGCAATCCGTCGATTCTTTCGAAGCAACACACTAGGATCATATGGAGTTGGAGAAGGCTTACAGTCGCTATACCCGAAGCGACTCAAGACCTTTTCCACATAGTGAGATTGAAGCAGTGTAATCCCACCATTATCATCTCTCAGCAGCTTGATGTTCAAGATAACATCAGCCACTCCCAGATCCTTCATCTCAAAACAACGAGATAAGAAATCCTTAAATTCCTTAATTAAATCAAGATTGGTTCCAAATATCAGTATGTCGTCGACATATAGACAAAGAATAACTCCCTCGCCCCCACCATGGCGATAGTACACACATTTGTCAGCTTCGTTTACAACAAAGCCTTCAGAAGTCAAAGTCCTTTCAAACTTCTCGTGCCATTGCTTAGGAGCTTGCTTGAGGCCATATAATGACTTCAATAACTTACACACTTTTCCTTCCTGACCGGGCACTACGAAACCGTCTGGCTGCTCCATATAAATTTCCTCATCCAACTCTCCATTAAGGAAAGCTGTCTTAACGTCCATTTGATGAACGAGAAGACCATGCGAGGCAGCCAAAGACAGTAGCACTCGGATAGTGGTCAATCTAGCCACAGGTGAGTAAGTATCAAAGAAGTCTTCACCTTCTTTCTGAGTATAACCCTTGGCCACAAGCCTTGCCTTGTACTTTTCAATTGAACCATCAGGCCTAAGCTTTTTCTTGAACACCCACTTACACCCTACAGGTTTACACCCATAGGGACGATCGGTGATCTCCCAGGTTCCGTTAGCCAGGATGGAATCCATCTCGCAACGGACAGCCTCTTTCCAGTAGTCAGCATCAAGAGATGCATAGGCTTCTGAAATAGTCCTAGGTGTGTCATCCACGAGGTACACAATGAAATCATTACCAAAGGACTTTGCAATCCTCTGTCTCTTTCTCCTAACAGGAACTTTATTGTCATCCTCCAAGGGATTCTCAACGTGTTCTATTGGAATGGTGGGTTCAGGAATCTCAGTTATTTCCTGACTCGATAAAATAGGTATTTCCTGATTTGATGAGCTAGCCATATCCTTCATAGGAAATATGTTCTCAAAGAAAGTCGCATCATTCGACTCTATAATCGTACCGACATGCATGTCGGATACCTCAGATTTTACTACCAAAAATCTATAACCGATGCTATTAAAAGCATAGCCCAGAAGAACACAATCTACGGCTTTAGGTCCAAGCTTGCGCTTCTTGGGAATTGGTATATTGACTTTCGCCAAACAACCCCAAGTACGTAAGTAAGAGAGTTTCAATCTTTTCCTTTCCCATTCCTCAAAGGGAGTAATGGTTTTATTCTTTGTGGGAACTCGGTTTAGGACATGACATGCAGTCATTAGCGCCTCCCCCCACCATGCCTTGGAGAGACCCGAAATGTCTAACATGGCGTTAACCAAATCAGACAGAGTTCGGTTCTTTCTTTCAGCCACCCCATTTGACTGAGGTGAATAGGGAGGCGTCCTCTCATGGATAATACCATGTTCCGCTCAAAACGAATTGAATTCATTTGAAAAATACTCTCCACCACGATCAGACCTAAGCCGTTTAATTTTACGATCAAGTTGGTTCTCTGCTTCGGCCTTATAGTTTTTGAAGTAAGTTAAAGCCTCATCTTTTGTTTTCAGAAGATACACATAACAATATCTAGTGGAGTCATCAATGAGTGTCATAAAGTATTTCTTTCCACCCTTTGTCAACACGCCATTCATCTCACAAAGATCAGAATGTATAAGCTCCAGTGGTGCTAAATTTCTTACCTCCGCAGTCTTATGGGACTTGCGAGGTTGCTTAGCTTGAACACACACTTGACATTTGGAACCTTTCACAGTAGTAAATTTCGGAATTAAACTCATATTTGCTAACCGCGTCATGCAACCAAAGTTAATATGACAAAGTCGTGAATGCCAAATATCAGATTCATTATCGTGGCAAACATGATTAATAACTTTAGTGCATAAGTCTGACAAAGATAGGCGGAACAAGCCTCCGCACTCATAGCCTTTACCAACAAATTGTCCATACTTCGAAATTACAACTTTATTGGACTCGAAAACCAACTTATAACCATCTCGACATAAACGCGAACCGCTGACGAGATTCTTATTGATGGAGGGCACATGATGCACGTTCTTCAGTCGCACGATCTTCCCTGAAGTAAACTTCAGATCGACCGTACCAACACCACAAACAGTGGCATGTGACCCGTTCCCCATCAGCACGGGGGAAGTCCCTGTGACCTGGTAAGAAGAGAACATGGAGGCATCAGCACAAACATGTACATTGGCACCTGTGTCAATCAACCAATCAGGAGAATGACAAATTGAAAGAATGGTAGGAATTATACCGTACCCAATATCCTTCATCTCGGTGTCAGCCATGACAACATTAGCGGTCTTGCCGCTATTCTCCAGCTGCTGCAGCTCATGCCGTTTGGGGCATCTCGGAGCCCAATGGCTCAGGTCGCCACAAACGTGGCATGATCCCTGATACGTCCAAAACGTATCTATAATTTCTGCTTGCTCCATGCCACTTTTGGGTGATATTGCTATGATATTCATACACTTCCATACACTTTTGATCATATTTTGACTAACTTACTAATCCAGTGCACCCCAGTGCCAGTTTCTGTTTTCGGCTGTTTTTGTATTTTAGGTTTTCACGTTTCGAGAACTGCCCACAAAAATCCAGAAAAATTATATAAAAAATCAGCGATCCGGAAACAACACTGCGTCCGAAGGGCAGCCTGGGGGGCCACAGGGGCTCCAGGCGCCCTGTGGGCGCCCCCCCCCCCCCCCTGGGCCGCGTCGGGGGGGGGCGCCTGGGCCCACCGAGGCTCCCCCGGTGCCCTACTTTGGCATATATTTAAAGGACCCTCCGTAACCCTCAGAACAGGAACTCTTTTCGCGATCCCATCTCTGTTCCGCCGCCGCCGCCGCTTCCAAGATCGGGAGCACCAGGAGAACTCTTCCCGGCACCCTGCCGGAGGGGAGGATCACCACCGGGAGCTTCTCCACCACCATGGACGCCTCCCGGATGACTCGTGAGTAGTCTCCCTTGGACCATGAGTCCATGACCAGTAGCTATGTGATGTTCTCCTCCTGTTCTTGTGCTTCACTAATTAGTCCTCGTGAGCTGCCCTACATGATCGAGGCACCTATGTAATCCTTATGTTGTTGCTATGTTGAGTTTGCTGGGATCCGATGGATTATGAGATTATGTTCAGATTGATCTTGAGTAATATATTTGATTCACCTCTTTTATATTTTAGTTCATAAGTAATTCTTGCATGTTCTCCGTTGTTATTTATTGCTTTTGCCGAGTAGTAGGTAGTGACTCCAAGAGGGAACGTTATGCTCGATTGTGGGTTCATGCCCCTCGATGACTAGCTTGAGTGACAGAAACATGAGTCTAGGGGATGTGATGTTGCCACAAGGGGGAAAACAACAGTGCTTGTGCCCGCGGGTGCAAGGATTGTTTACTTTACGCAAAGTTCTTTTAATGCAGTTGTCTGTTGCATTGAGTTTACACTATGGGTGGGACTCGCAACTTAATACCAGCGAGATGTTCTGGATAGATATCTCAAGGTGGATGATTAGTAGTAGATATTGATGGATTTCGGTCTACGTACTTTGGCGTACCGCCCATGCTTTGAACCTCAACCTTTCTTGCAATGTAGTCAGCATTGGTTTGCGTTCGTGGTCCTGTCAATTGCCCAGCTGTAATTTGTTTACCTCACATAGCTATTTTATCGTCTTTTGGGAGAGAGACATCACTAGTGAACATCATGAGACTCCGGTCCATATTACCATCATTGATCACATCCACTATTTACTTTTCGCTATTTACTTACTATTGCAAACACTATCTATCACTACTATCATATTGCTTTTAACCCTTTGTGAACTACAAGGCCGGAGAGATTGACAACCTCTCTGTACTCGTTGGGAGCAAAGTTACTTGTATCTGTGTGCAGGTCCACGTTGATTGCTAATTGCGCCGTTAGCAGTTGACACCTACTTGTTGAACCTAGGAGTCTCTAGGGATTCGATCCTTGGCATCTTTGCTAAGGGGAAACACTTCTACTTACTACATCTTACACCTTCCACTTGGGGTAACCAACGAGGGGTTCGAGGCCCATCAAGGAGTATTTTCTGGCGCCGTTGTCGGGGACTCCACTCTTCAGGATAGGGGAGTTGCATGCTATCTTTTACCTTTGCTTTTTAGTCTTGTTAGTTTACCTTTCATTTTTTGCTTTAGTTCCTTTTATCGAAAATCACAAAAATAGTTATCTTGCTTGCTTGCTACTATGGCTTCCACCGAAAACACCAAGTTGTGTGACTTCACTAGTCACAACAACGATGACTTTATCAGCACACCTATCACTACACCTGCCACTTCAGCACCTTCATATGAAATTAAACCTGCTTTACTGAACTTAGTCATGAAAGAACAATTCTCCGGTGCTGGAGATGATGCTGCTTTACACTTGAAACAACTTTGTAGAACTTTGTGATATGCAAAAGTACCAAGAAATAGATGGTAATATTGTTAAGCTTAAGCTTTTTCTTTTCTCCTTGAGAGGAGGAGCTAAAATTTGGTTTCAGTCTTTGCCTAGAAATAGCATAGATTCATGGGACAAGTGCAAAGATGCTTTTATCGGAAAATACTATCCACCTGCTAAAATTATCCAACTTAGAAGTAACATCATGAATTTTAAACAATTGGATAATGAACACGTTGCCCAAGCTTGGGAACGTATGAAATCTCTTATCAAGAACTGCCCTACTCATGGTTTGACTACTTGGATGGTTATCCAAACTTTTTGTGCAGGCTTGAACTTTACCTCGCGGAACTTGTTAGATTCGGCCGCGGGAGGAACTTTTATGTCAACTACACTTGGTGCTGCCACAAAGCTTCTCGATGAGATGATGACCAACTATTCCCAATGGCACACCGAACGCGCTCCAACAGATAGGAAGGTAAACTCTGTCGAGGAGATTTCCTCCCTTAATGAAAAAGTTGACTTGATCATGTCTCTACTTTCGAAGCAATCTACTGCTGATCCTCGTGATGTTCCTTTAAATTCTTTGATTGCTCAAGAACAAGTAGATGTGAACTTTATCTCTAGAAACAATTTTAACAACAATGCTTATAGGAGTAACCTTGGTAACAATCCTAGACCGTTCCCCTCTAACTCTTATGGGAACAACAATGCTTATCCTAGTACCAAGAACTCCAGTACTGAACTAGAGACTATGCTTAGAGATTTCATCACTACCCAAAAAGCCTTTAATAAGAATGTAGAAGAGAAACTACATAAACTAGATGATCTTTCTTTTAAGGTAGACCACTTAGCCAATGAGGTAAAATTGCTAAAAATTGAAACTTCTCCTCTTAAGGAGAGGGAAGTCATCCCTATTAATGCTACTCAAGTACAAATTAATGAAAATATTAGGATGATGGCTAAGCTAAAAGAAAGATGGACTAGAGAAAGGGAGGAAGAGGAAAGAATTAAGAGCCTTCCTACCCACCACACTGTTGCTACTATCCAAGTTATTGAGGATGTTCACACTCTTAGCACCCAATGTACTCCTGGTCCCAATGGACCTATTAATGGTGATGCTATGACTTTAGAAGCTACTAAACAAGAGAACCTTAAGGACACCACTACCACTTTACTTGATGCTCGTGACCTTGATTTTGATAATTGCACTCTTACCGAAGTTATTGATTTCCTTCGCAAGATGTCTAGAGATCCCCGCACTAGCACGCTTAACCTTGCCTTCACAGAGCATATCACTAATGCTCTCATCAAAGCTAGGGAGGAGAAACTTAGAGTAGAAGCCTCCATACCTAGAAAGCTAGAAGATGGTTGGGATCCTATGATAAAAAATTATTTGAATGACTTCTCTTGTTATGCATTATGTGATGTTGGTGCTAGTACCTCTGTTATGCCCAAAAGGATATATGATATGCTTAAATTGAAACCTTATGATTCTTGTTCTTTTGGTGTTCGTCTCGTTGATTCTTCCATAAAGAAACCTTTGGGGAGGATCGACGATGTTCTTATTGTTGTCAATGATAATTATGTGCCCGTTGATTTCACTATTATGGATATTGAATGTGATCCTTCATGTCCAATTATTTTGGGACGTCCCTTTTTGCGCACCGTTGGTGCTGTCATTGACATGAAAGAGGGTAATATAAAATTTCAGTTTCCTCTCAAGAAAGGGATGAAACACTTCCCTCGTAAGAAGATCAAGTTACCTTTTGAGTCCGTTGTACGGGCTAGATATTCTTTTACTCTTGATAAAACTTGATCTATGCATTATGCCTAGCTTAAAGGCATAAAAGAAAGCGCTTTTGGGAGGCAGCCCACATGAATAAAATTTTTGCTTTTGTTGTGTCTTGATGTTGTTTACTGCTGTAGCATCATCATTGTATCTTTGCTTTTCATATTTGTTCCAAGTATAGCCTCCGATTGCTAGAAAGTTCAAAAGTTGTGAGGTGCTGTCCAGGAAACAGATTCTGCCCTTGGATAGAAAAATTCGTATAAAATCACCAGATCATCTTTTTGGTCTGAATTTTTTCGAAAGCGTTCTCTATATAATTGTCTTTCGTGCGTAAATTCTGAGTTTTTTTATTTGAGTTGCAGAAGTATCCCGAACAGGTCAATTACTGCCTGCTGTTCTGTTTTTCACAGATTCTGTCCTGTTTTGCCTTACCTTCACTTTGCAAATTAAGAACTTGCTTTTTCTTTGCATGAACCTTTTGGCAATCTTGAGAAACAGTAGAACTTCAAGAATATCCTTATTTCCAGCAAGGTATAATTATTTTATTAAGGGTACTAACCTCGCTAATCAGATTATGATGAGTTATGTATGAAGGGAGTTTTCAAGTGTGCGAGGGAAGATGATAAAAAGATTCAGGAGTGTCAAGCGCTCAAGCTTGGGGATGCCCCCGTGCACCCCCAAGAAATATTCAAGGAGACTCAAGCGTCTAAGCTTGGGGATGCCCCCGTGCATCCCCTTCTCCATCAACATTATCAGTTCGTCTTTCGTTTCGCTATATTTTTATCACTTCATGTGTTATGTGCTATGCTTGGAGCGTCTTGCTTTTAGTTTTCTTTTTCGTTTTTCATAACGAGTCGGAACCCAGCATTCCTTTATGTGGGAGAGAAACACGCTCCACCTCTACCTAGAACATTACATAGAATTTTCATGTCTATCTATGTTGTGTGTGTTCTTTGTCTTTTAATAGCTACTATCGTGCTCTGCTCTTAGTATTCATGCTTATCTTTTCAAGAGCCTTTATTTAGTTGGTTGCTTGAACTCTCTTTAATTACCATGCTCACTTTATTAAGAGAGTTTGCTTCCGTTGCATGGGTTAATGTGTCTATGATAAAGATGCTACTTTCATGATGGTGCTTAGTAGTTCAGGTTTTCTTATGGTTAAATCTCAAATAGCTGGGAGGTTCCTAATGTGTTATTGGAGTACCAACTTGGTTTGTTTGCCTATGATATGGTATGGTTTAGTAATATCTTCCTTCGAGTTATTTTGATTGACTTGGCGTATGCTCACGCATATTCAAGACTGTAAAGAAAGTCTGTCAAGCCTTGATGATCTTTTGTTTCTAAGTAGCGATATAACTACCATGCCTGATTCAATATTGCTTTGTCGCTCTGCATGATTATGACCATCATTGCTCTCTTAGTTGGTCGCTCCCAGTCTTTTGCTAACCTCCACATGCACTAAGCAAACTAACCATGCAATACATAGCTCATGGGAAAGTAGCCTAAAAACTATTGTGGTGAAGAATATGTTGCTTATGTATCTTATTTCTTATAAGTTGCTTGCTGAGCGGTAACCATGTTTCTGGGGACGCCATCAACTGTCACACTTTTGTTGAATATCATGTGAGTTGCTATGCATGTTCGTCTTGTCTGAAGTAAGGATGATTTATCGTGGGTTGAATTAATATGCATATTGTTAGAGAAGAACATTGGGCCGCCAACCAAAGCCATGCATCATGGTGGAAGTTTTAGCTTGGACCTTAATCCTCAATCTCTCATGAGAATATGCTTATGCATTAAAGAAGAGTCCATCATCTATTTTCTATGTTGTCCCGGTATGGATGTCCTCAAGTTGAGATCTATCAAAAACGAGAAATCAAATGCGATCTATCTCCTTGGACCTTTGTACAGGTGGCATAGAGGCACCCCTTTGTGACACTTGGTCAAAACATATGCAATGCAATGATAACCCATGGGGATCCGAGCTAATTAGGACAAGGAGCGAGCACTATTGGTATTCGATGCATGAGGCTTGCAACTTATAGGATGTTTTATACATGACACATACGAAGTACTACTACCGTTGACACAATTGCTTCCATGTTTTCAAAATAAAAAGCTCCAGCACTTAACCTTTTTTTTACCTTTATGTTGAAGCACCAACTACTGAGAGCATGATTGTCATTCTGAGTGTAATGTGCATTGTCCCAAAGTAGCATTGTCTTTTGCATGATTGTGATATCGTTTATTCTGAAATGATTGTATCTAGTCATCACTTAAACCTTGAAGGTGCCCCTGCATTTATGTTTTGCATCACTAAAGGGGGCAAGCTAGATATAACTTTGTCATATTTGCACATCATGTTCATTGCAAATATTTTTGATGTTTCAGTTTCATATTGTAAAACTTTCAGTCATTTGTGATTTTCTCTTGAGACAACTTAATTACTATAGAATCATTGTCTCAGTAAGATTTTGTCATATGACTATGAGAAAGTCCTATATGGTTAATAGCATGTCACCACAGAAATTATTCTTGTTATCATTTACCTACTCGAGGACGAGCAGGAATTAAGCTTGGGGATGTTGATACGTCCAAAACGTATCTATAATTTCTGCTTGCTCCATGCCACTTTTGGGTGATATTGCTATGATATTCATACACTTCCATACACTTTTGATCATATTTGGACTAACTTACTAATCCAGTGCACCCCAGTGCCAATTTCTGTTTTCGGCTGTTTTTGTATTTCAGGTTTTCACGTTTCGAGAACTGCCCAGAAAAATCCAGAAAAATTATATAAAAAATCAGCGATCCGGAAACAACACTGCGTCCGAAGGGCAGCCTGAGGGGGGCACAGGGTCTCCAAGCGCCCTGTGGGTGCGCCCCCCCCCCCCCCTGGGCCGCGCCGGGGGGGGCGCCTGGGCCCCCCGAGGCTCCCCCGGTGCCCTACTTTGGCATATATTTAAAGGACCCTCCGTAACCCTCAGAACAGGAACTCTTTTCGCGATCCCATCTCTGTTCCGCCGCCGCCGCCGCTTCCAAGATCGGGAGCACCAGGAGAACTCTTCCCGGCACCTTGCCGGAGGGGAGGATCACCACCGGGAGCTTCTCCACCACCATGGACGCCTCCCGGATGACTCGTGAGTAGTCTCCCTTGGACCATGAGTCCATGGCCAGTAGCTATGTGATGTTCTCCTCCCGTTCTTGTGCTTCACTAATTAGTCATCGTGAGCTGCCCTACATGATCGAGGCACCTATGTAATCCTTATGCTGTTGCTATGTTGAGTTTGCTGGGATCCGATGGATTATGAGATTATGTTCAGATTGATCTTGAGTAATATATTTGATTCACCTCTTTTATATTTTAGTTCATAAGTAATTCTTGCATGTTCTCCGTTGTTATTTATTGCTTTGGCCGAGTAGTAGGTAGTCACTCCAAGAGGGAACGTTATGCTCGATTGTGGGTTCATGCCCCTCGATGACTAGCTTGAGTGACAGAAACATGAGTCTAGGGGATGTGCTGTTGCCACAAGGGGGAAAACAACGGTGCTTGTGCCCGCGGGTGCAAGGATTGTTTACTTTACGCAAAGTTCTTTTAATGCAGTTGTCTGTTGCATTGAGTTTACACTATGGGTGGGACTCGCAACTTAATACCAGCGAGATGTTCTGGATAGATATCTCAAGGTGGATGATTAGTAGTAGATATTGATGGATTTCGGTCTACTTACTTTGGCGTACCGCCCATGCTTTGAACCTCAACCTTTCTTGCAATGTAGTCAGCATTGGTTTGTGTTCATGATCCTGTCAATTGCCCAGCTATAATTTGTTTACCTCACATAGCTATTTTATCGTCTTTTGGGAGAGAGACATCACTAGTGAACATCATGAGACTCCGGTCCATATTACCATCATTGATCACATCCACTATTTACTTTTCGCTATTTACTTACTATTGCAAACACTATCTATCACTACTATCATATTGCTTTTAACCCTTTGTGAACTACAAGGCCGGAGAGATTGACAACCTCTCTGTACTCGTTGGGAGCAAAGTTATTTGTATCTGTGTGTAGGTCCACGTTGATTGCTAATTGAGCCGTTAGCAGTTGACACCTACTTGTTGAACCTAGGAGTCTCTGGGGATTCGATCCTTGGCATCTTTGCTAAGGGAAAACACTTGTACTTACTGCATCTTACACCTTCCACTTGGGGTAACCAACGAGGGGTTCGAGGCCCATCAATCCCTTCTTCTTCTTAAAGTTGGTAGAGCACGATGGCTTAAACTTGTTGTCAGGCTTGCCTTTACCCTCGTATTTCTTCTTGTTATGTTTAGGCTTGTTGGGCCGGTAGTTTTTCTTCTGCACCATGTGCACAGCAGAACCTACCTCAGCAACCCGAGCACGTGTATCCTTTGCTCTCGCCTTCTCTTCCACATCAAGAGATCTGATGAGGTCCAAAACGGAAAACTCCTGTCTCTTGTGTTTCAGAGAAGTAGCAAAGGTGCCCCACGAAGGTGGAAGCTTGGCAATGATGCCACCGGCCACAAATTTGTCCGGTAAATTACACTTAAAGTGCTCAAGTTCCTTAGCGAGTGACTGTATCTCATGAGCCTGTTGAACAACAGAACGCTCATCAGTCATCTTGTAGTCATAGAATTGCTCCATGACGTACAACTCGCTACCAGCGTCCGAGACCCCAAACTTGGCCTCGAGCGCGGCCCACATGTCCTTGCCATTATCAAACGACATATAAGGATCCACAATGGAATCATCAATAATACCGAGGAGGGCTGTCTTAAACATAATATCAACCCTTTCAAAGGCTTCCCGCTGTGCAGGTTCAAGATCGCCCTCAGGCATGCCCTTGGTGGCCGCATATCAGTTCATGGATTGAAACCACAACACTGCTCTCGTGCGCCACCTCTTATAGTTCACACCCTTGAACCGATCGGGCTTTGTCGACGTAAGAAAAGCAGGTGTAGCAAATTGCCTATAATCAGGTTTTTGGATTGTTAAATATATTAGCAATTCATCATATGGTTTAATCCGAAATATCATAAAATTAATCATGACAGAAGCAACTAAAGCGAGCATGTAAATATCTAGTACAATGGGGAAACAGATCCAATCTACGGCAAGTACTAGACATAGAAATTGTAGCGAGATCTGATACAGATGAGAGAGAGATGCATACGTTGCAGCAGCTGTAGTAGCGGCTGTGTTGTCCCCGGTCTGGGCCATGTCGTCGTCGAGGAAGAGGTTGCCGATGTCGGGGAAGAAGTCGTCGTTGGGGAAGTGATCGCTGTCAGCAGTCGAGCGAGAGCTCTCCCCAAAAACCTGATCGCCCCTCTCCCGTACAGGATCGCAAGAGGCGGGGTTCCGGAGGCCTGCTGTCCCTTCTTCTGGTGCACGCCGGAAGGAGGGATGAAGAAGGCTTGAGTGGCGGCGCAATATTTTGGAACGGTGAGAAACCATACGAAAACAACCTACTACCAAGGCTGGCTTGGTACGGGTTTATATAGTGTATGTTGGAAGTCAAAGCAGCCGCCATAAACGCGTCCGTTTATGATTTAGAAACTGCCGTACTTAACACGTCCGTTTATGAAATAGAAACAGTAACAATAAATGCGTTTGTTAATGAGTCAGAAACGGTCGTAATAACCGCGTCTGTTAATGAAATAGAAACAGCCCCAATAAATGTGACCGTTACTAATTAATCAATGACTCATTAATTTTCCCAATTAACAAAATAATAATGTGTCAATGAGAATTTCTGAATTTATTTGGACTAGTAAATACTAGTAAATTCCAACACAACACACCCCAGTGGTCCCTGGAGGCCCACCACAGTGCGCACTCTCACATGGGTTGAGGACATGCCGCTGCACCAGCGCCACCGCTCCCTCCAGGAGGCGGCGAGACCTTGGACTCAGCGGCCGGTCTTGTCATAGACGGGAAGTCGTCAACCTCGGTTATGGCATGCCCACACGACGAAGAGCGACGAGACGAAAAAACATCGAGGCCCAACCATCGTATCCCTTGCTGGCGTGCGCGAGAGAGAGAGAACTGGCAGACGTACCTCATATACACCACCACACTAGCCCCGCACCACCACTGGAGGAGGCGACAACACAACGAAGACAGGCCGGATGACGAGATCCCCAGCGCATGCAACCGACAACATCGCCGCGCCAACCACCCGTAGGGAATGGAAGTTCGACGGAGATACAACGATTTTACGCGCACGCACGAATTTGAGTGATCATTATTGTTGCTTGCGGGTTCATTAGCAACAATAGACACATGTACCAGGAGGTTTCAGCTGCATCATTTGCCGTCAGAAAAGAATTAAGGTTCCCCACACACAATAAGGGAATCAAGGTGCCTTGCAACAAGTAGTACACAGTGGATATTCGTAGCCCAGATCCAGATGCATATGGTATATGGAAAGCATAATCTGCGTTAAGGTGTCTTCTACAGCTCTACATTAGTAATAATCAATTGAAAATTACAGTAAGCAGTTAAATTTGCAGGGCAGACTGAAGAAAACGAAAGACCATCCTTCTGCAATCATCTGATCTGCATATTGCTCAGGGTAAAGTGTTTTGAATATCTCGATACATGTTTAGTTTGCCATCAAACTTGTAACCGGTCATTAAGAAGTGAACGCCTTACATGCAGCAAATGTCTTGATCATTCATTCGAAATGACTCGGACCTCTAGGATTTTGATTCAACAAAGAATGTTACACTAGCAGGCTATCGAGATGATAATAGTTAAATAGCGAAAGACAAGCATCATGATGATTATTCATACAACCTATGTTATTTATGGCTATGTTTAGTACTCCCTCCGTTCCAAAATAGATGACCCAACTTTATACTAACTTTGATACAAAGTTAGTACAAAGTTGGGTCATCTATTTAGGAACGGAGGGAGTACAAACCATTGGTAAAAAGGTAGGCCGTAGGTACTGTAAGAGACCTCATAGGAAACATATCAAAAGAAAAAGAATTGGTGAAGGCATTGGATCACCATATATCCAACACTACATATATGTGGCTAAACAGACCAACAAGGTGCAATGTTCTACGATATAATTCAGAAGTACTATTTTACAAAAGAAGAAAATATTAAATGTTTTCTAAAAATTCTGATTTTCTTGTAGATTATTGTATTAGTATCGCAAACATGCATGACAATTTTCATGCGAAACAGAGCGGCGGTGTTTCGTCGGCAAAAAAAAAATTTGGGGGTAACTTTTGGTGTTCGATTGTTTTTTTTTCACAAGCCAAAATGTTTAATCTTTTTGCCTCAAAATTTGCAGGTAGCATTTGGATGTGACCAAGTACACAAAAAGATTTTGTCTTGATTTTTTTTTTATTTCAAATTTTTTTTATCCCGCGAGCCAAATTGAATTTCCGATGCATGTCCTCTTACTTGTGATAGATTAGCTCCTAAATGAATTTGAAAAGCTCCAAATGATTAGAGAATTAGACCAACACTACCAGCAAAACAATATCAGAGGAATATCACGTAACTGTTGGAGTTGCGCATACCCTGCGTTGCTTATACTTTTGTCTTGAATTGCTGGTAACGATGGACCCTTTCTATTTAGCTGCAAATCATGTATGGCAATAATGCAGTCCTTCAGCTCCGATGCCATGTACCATATCATGTTCTGAATTTCCTTGCTCTGCAACCACATAATCACGCGATGGTTTTAGTCTTGAGAACTTGAAATATCAACGCAACATTTTGAGCTTTGAGAATCTACTTCTCCGCTCTTACCTGAGGATTAGTGTTTGATCCAATGGTCAGCCAAGCAAGAAAAAACTGATGAAGCAGAAATCACTGATAGCAAGGACAGGAGACAGCTCTAGTCCCGAAGACTCAGCTCAGCAAGATAGCTACCCAGGAACTCCACTACTCCAGAACGTTTTCGCATGAGCAAGCCAGTATTTAGGCTAGTAATGATTCTTCAATTGAGAGCAAAGCAAAAAAGCAGAACATAAAACAAGGACCGAATTAGTCGAAAGAAGCATGAAAAAATCACAATGCATCAGGGAAGAGTATGAGCTTTATCTCAACGTTTGCTAGTGTAGAGCGGGAGAAAGAGATAAAGCTACAGCTATATGAATTTGAAAGTTTTAATTTCCAAAAGTAGGAGATCTAGCATTTCACTCATGAGACATAGATAGAAAAATGTGTAAAAGTAGCTCACAAGGCACAAAAAGGGTTGGCAATACAATTGTTAGTATCAACGCAATCCATCTATAAACAAGGGGAAATGTTTTGCATTTCCTAAAGAGATCGCCTTTTACTAATTATACTTGCTTTTTATGTTTTAAAACAAAAACACACAATAAACATTACAAAAATATAAATGGTCATGATGGGCCCTCCTTTTTTTATCCGGGCTTGGGACCGGCTATGCATAGCATAGGTAGAGTTACCCACCCACCCTCCAAAGTGAGCAAGACAATCCTTAATTTTGAGGGAGAGCAATGCTCTCCCCTACTAGCAAGGATTGTGTCACCCTTAAGTATCATTAAGAAGCAAGGATTTCCCCTTGCATGTTTTTTTAACAAATGAGCAAGGCAATCCTTGCTTTTGATGGAGAGAAAAATTTTCTTTCCAAAACAAGCAAGGATTGCCTTACCCATTAAGTAGCATTAAGCAATAAGGATATCCCCCCTGCATAGGCCTTTTTTTAACCAAATGAGCAAGGCAGCCATTGCTTTTGATGGAGAGCAAAATTCGCTTTCCAAAACAAGCAACGATTGCCTTGCCCCTTAAGTAGCATTAAGCAACAAGGATTTCCCCCTTGCATAGGCCTTTTTTTAATCAAATGAGCAAGGCCATCATTGCTTAACAAAATTTGCTTTCCGCCATTAGCAAAAATTGACTTGCCCTCTTAAGTAGCCTCAAGCGAGTAACGATTTTGTTTGATTTTGAGGGAGGGCCAAAAGGCTCTACTCCACTAGCAAGGATTGCCTTACCCCTTGCTTTGATTTAAATTTGTGTAATTGAGCAAAGATTGTCTTTAATTTTAGAGCAAAATATGCTCTTCCACCTAGCAAAAATTACTTTGCCTCTTGCATAGCTTTATCTTTGCACCAAGTGAACAAAGCAATCATTGTTTTTGATGCGGAGCAAAATTTGCTCTCCTCCACCAACAAAGATTATCTTGCCCTTAAGTAGCTTATAGGGAGTCAATTCCCAAGAGAAAGGATTGCCCTTGGCCTACGCAGTTTTTTGCGCAATGTGCACAAGACTTTCCTTGTGTTTGCGGGAAGTTAACCTTCCACGAGCAAGATTGACTTGCCCCTGGAGTAGCCTTAAGTGATTAAGGATTGTTTTTCCTTAATTATAAGGAAGGCCAGCAAAATCCTCTCGCTTTTGTGGAGGGATCAATTCTCCACAAGTGAGGATATGCCTAACCACACTTTGAGCAAAGTGAGAAAAACTCTCTTATTTTCTTGGGGAGTCAATCCTCAAGAGTAAGGATTGTCATTTGGCTAGACAATATTTTGTGCAATGTGCACAAGACTTTCCTTGCATACATGGGAAGTCAACCCTTCACGACAAAGATTTTTCTGCGATTAAATTTGCATTTATTATCACCAGTAGCAAGAAGTTATGACGAAATGATTAACAGTGGCAATATTTGGGAACCATGTTTTAGTGAGAATGAAAAGATTTTCATAAATGTGTAGCTGCACATACAAATTAAACTTATGAACTCGGCGGCGAACAATAAGAAGAAGAAAAATCATTGACTCGCAAACT
This sequence comes from Secale cereale, assembly GCA_902687465.1. Taxonomy (NCBI): domain Eukaryota; kingdom Viridiplantae; phylum Streptophyta; class Magnoliopsida; order Poales; family Poaceae; genus Secale; species Secale cereale. Next base: position 47,557,835 of record LR738710.1, on the reverse strand, counting down.
CAAATGTGCCCATCTTGCCATAATCATGATCAGGGAACTAAATCGGTTTATCTAGCACTTACCACGGTGCTGAAGAGGGATAGGACGAAAGGTGGAGCGCGCGCAGAACGCAACGCCGGGGTCCGGATCTAGCAATCCAACCCCCCTGCGGCGAATCCAGGAGACGATGAAGCAGGATGGACCGGACGATGAAGCTAGGGCATGGGGGAGAGAGCACGCAGTGGGAGACGATGAAGCAGGGTGGACCGGACGTCGAGGGTCAACCAACCAATCAGCACCGCCGCCAGCCGGCCGGCCGGTTGAAGTGGGGAACGTTTGATCGGAGGCGGATCAGAGGTAAGTGGGTACAATTGTTCTTCCTCCCCTCAAGTGGTAACTAACCAAGTTAATTTAATTATTTAGTCGTGATCAAGTACCTCGTGCTTAAGAGCCTTATGTCCTTCGCTATGGCGTCGTTGAGAGAAGCAAAAAATCAAGCTGCTACATGCTTATATCTTCGTGAAAATTCTGAATTTTTTAATGATTTTATATATCTGATATTTTGAAGGCCATCTACAACAAAATGGGTGCACTATTTGTTTGCGGACAGTCCGTACCAGGAGCCGACCATGCAATGGTGTCTGCATCCATTTAAAATAAATTTAAATGAGTTGGACGAATTTCATCAATTCATTAAAATTTGGATATAATTTACATAAATGGACGATATTTCGCACGTTGAACTAAAAACTAAAAAAACTGGACTAACTTAGCGGACGGTGACGTCGTAGACATGGCTGCCTTGGCTGGCAGCATCGTCGTCGTCATTGTCCTTTCAGTGAACGAAGGGTGCGGGGGTGCGGAGCGCCGCCATGGCCAATGCCGACCTCGGACATTGTGCCCTGGCGGCAGCCTTGTCTCTGCCGCCACCGGCGGAGGTGTCGCTTAGCAACAACTCCTTACCGATCTTGATGAGCTCCCCGTTGAGGCGGCAGCGGTGCCATGCGTCCATTTTCGCGGTGGTGACGGACCGATTGCGAGCCCAGTCTACGCCAGGTTGGGGTCCTCACGAACCCACGCTAGCGCCTCATCCGACTCGGCCAGCGTGGAGCGGCACGTCGTGTCACGCAAACCTGTCGTGCCTCCTACCTGGGTACCTTGACCTTGCCTGACAAGATGGCCCGTGACAACAAGGAGCCGCCACCGCTGCGGCCACTGAGTTAGTGGATGAGGCGCATGCGTGCCTTCGCGATAGCCGGCGACACCTCTTCCTTGTAGCCTTGTCATGCCAGGCGCGGCACGGCGGTGATGCGGACCTGTCAATCCAGGCGTGACAACTGTGCGGCGATGAGGGCAGCTCCGCCTTCATGTGACGCTCGATTTGGACATCGCAGTTGCATGGGGGCGCCTTAGTGTGGCGGAGAAGTGGCGACGCTGACTCTTGCTTGACACAATAGCGCTGCAGCGAGGGCGACCAGTCCTTCACGCGTGTTGGCAGCAGCGAGGGAAAATAAAGCCCCGAACCCACCAGATGCTGCCCTAGTAAGCAAGATGCAACGACTCCCGACATGATCTATTACAATCGCGGGGGGCAGCACTACCGAAATTAGATCCGAGATAACATGTGCCGCCGGATAGCTAGGTTAGCCGCAGCATCAAATAACGATAGATGACCTGCACACAACCGACGCCAACCCACACTACCTCAACCCTAGACATATTTGGGAACCATGTTTCAGTGAGAATGAAAATATTTTTATAAATGTGTTAAACTTATGAACTTGGTGGCGAACAATAAGAAAAAAAATCATTGACTCCCTGAGCTCAAATGTGCCCATCTTGCCATAATCATGATCCGGGAACTAAATCGGTTTATCAAGCACTTACCACGGTGCACTGTCGGTGAAGAGGGATAGGACGGAAGCTGGAGCGCGCGCAGAACACAACGTCGGGGGTCCGGATCTAGCAACCCAACCCCCCTGCGACGAATCCAGGAGACGATGAAGCAGGGTGGACCCATCGGACGATGAAGCTAGGGCATGAAGAGAGAGCGCGCAGTGGGAGACGATGAAGCAGGGTTGACCGGACGTCGAGGGCCGACCCACCAACCAGCACCCCCGCCGGCCGGCCGGCCGGTTGATGTGGGGAACGTTTGATCGGAGGCGGATCAGAGGTGAGTGGGTACGAGTCTTCTTCCTCCCCTCAAGTGGTAACTAACCAAGTTAATTTAATTAATTTAGTCGCCATCAAGTACCTCGTGCTTAAGAGCCTTATGTCCTTCGCTATGGCGTCGTTGAGAAAAGGCAAAAATCAAGCTGCTACATGCTCATATCTTCATGAAAATTCTGGATTTTTTAATGATTTTATATATCTGATATTTTTAAGGCCATCTCCATCGCTTACCCCAAAATGAATACACTATTTATTTGCGGACAGTCCGAACCAGTACACGAACACATGAGCCGACCATCCAATGGTGCCTACATCCATTTAAAATAAATTTAAATGAGCCAGACGAATTACATCAAACATGATGGAATTTATTAAAGTTCAGATATAATTTACATAAAACAAATAAAACGAACAATAATTCGCTCGTTGAACTTAAAACTAAAAAAACTAGACTAACTTGTAGCGGATGGTGGCCTTGTAGACATAACATGGCCGCCTTGGCTGGCCGCACCGTCGTCGTCTGTGCGGAGCGCTGCCGTGGCCAATGCCGACCTCGGTCGATGTGCCTTGGTGGCGGAGGTGTCTCTTAGCAATAACACCTTGCCGATCTTGACGAGCTCCCGGTTGAGGCGGTAGCGGTGCCATGCGTCCATCTCTGCGGTGGTGACGGACCGATTGCGAGCCTAGGCTACGCCAGGTTGGTGTTCTCACGAACCCACGTCGGCCCCTTGTCTGACTTGGCGAACATGGAGCGGCACGCCGTGTTGCGCACACCTGCCACGCCGCCTACCGATGGCCCGTGACAACAAGGAGCCGCCGCCGCTGCGACCACTCAGTTAGTTGATGAGGCGCCTACGTGCCTTCACGATAGCTGGTGATACCTCTTCCTTATAGACCTTGCCGCGCCAGGAGGGGCACGACGGTGATGCCGACCCATCAATCTGGGTGTGAAAGTTGTGCGGCGATGAGGGCAGCTCTGCCTTCATGCGGCGCTCGATTTGGACACCACAGTTGCATGGGGCGCTTGCTCCGCCTTAGCGCGGCCGAGAGGTGGCAACGCCGACTCTTGCTTGGCACAGTAGCACGGCGGCGAGGGCAACTAGTCCTTCACGCATGTTGGCGGTAGCGAGGGCGCTGCCGATGGAGAACGAAGAATGAAAATAAATAAAAAACCTACGAACACCCAAGATCTATCAGGAGAAGAGTAGCAACAAAAAGGAAGAGTATGTCTACGTACTCACGTAGACCGAAAGCGGAAACGTATATAATGTGGTTGATGTAGTCGTACTATTCATGATCTTATCACGATCCAACCGACGACATCTTTCGCCGGCGGACGGACGCGCCCAGATTTGGATCCGGCTTGCCTGCTCCCTCCGCACGCTCCCATCCATGCTCCCACTTCATCTTACGGCAGTCTTTTTTCCTTTTTTCTTTCTAATCTAATCATCTCCCTTCCTGATTTTAAGGGGGTGAGGCCGGGTCTTATTTTGTTCCAATCAAATCAAGTCACGTACGCGGGAGCATGGATGAACGCATGTGCGGGCCCAGATTTGACAAGTACGCCGTCGATACTCGGAGCAAAAACAAGTTTCCTGATCAGGACACACATCAATGACTGCGGACGTTTTTACATGCGTCCAATGCATTCACGGTGCACGCATGAATGCATGGCGTGCTCGTTGTGCCGGCGGCAGAGTGCATGCAGGCACTTTGTCGAGCTAGAGCATGACATGGCAGGATCCTGGGATCTCTTGCTCCTTGCATGGCAGCAACCGTAGTTCCTTTGGAGGCTTTTGACTTCGGGTGCAACATATCCCACCAACCCCTGGCTTCCATCCACGTTTATAGATACATCCTGCATTTCCACGCTTCCGCCATCTCCATGACCATGATACGGTGATCGATCCGTGAAGTCAGATAAGGCCGGGCACGGTCAGGGCAAGAAAATAAAGCCCCAGACCCAGAGGATGAGATGCGACCTGCGACCGGCGCGCTCAGGAGACAGAGAGATATCTCTGGCTCTCTCGTGAGCCAACGGGGACGTCGCCCAGACACACGTCGAGGCAAGCGGGAACAACGTGCTCATTCGCGGACGTACGTGGCGTAGCCAGGCGCCACGCCCCATGCATGCGTGCGCGCACGCGCCATTAACAAACAGAAAGAAAACCAGCTAAGCTCCATACCATGACCATACACCGCTCTCGCTCGTACACGAACCACCACCAAAAAAGAACGAAAGAAAGGAGAAATGAACGGACGATCTAGCTCAGAGAAAACGATATACAAACAAAAACCGCCGGGAACGTGCACCCGCCGGGCCACCGTACGTGCGTGCGTGCCGGTGCACGACGCACGGACACGCGTCCGTATGCCGTACAGGTGCTCGGGCGCGGCATGGGGTCATGGCCTCATGGGTGGGTGGGTGATCACGGCGACCAGAACCATCTGCCGCCGCCGCCGCCGTGCACGTACGCCATGAGCAGCAGCAGGTCCGAGTCCAGGTCCTCCGCATCCTCCTCCTCCACCGGCGGCGCCGTCAGCAGGCGGGAGCGGCAGAGCGGGCACGTGGCCGGCGGCGTCGCCAGCCACCGGTCGAGGCAGGCGCGGTGGAACACGTGCCGGCACCGCAGCTCCCGCACCTCGTCGCCCTCCCCCACGCCGCTCAGGCAGACCGCGCACTCCACGGCCGCGCACCCGCGGTACCGCGACACGCGCAGCTCGTGGTCCGGCTGCTCCGGCGCGGCCGTCCTGCCGCACTTCCGCGCGGGCACGAACGGCGACGCCGCCGGCCACGCGTAGTGCGCGCGCGCGAGCGCACCCACCCCGCGCGCCGCCGCCCGGCCAGCGAACGCCACGAGCAGCGCGGCCACCGGAGGCAGCACGGCGGCCAGCAGCAGCGCGCACACGCCCGCCATGGCCTGGTCGATCTCGTCTTCTCTCCTCTCCTTGATTGTTCACGCACGCACGGTACGTGTCGCCTCGTCGCTCTGCGCGTGCGTGCGGCAATGCCGAGAGCAAGCTAAGCCTCGCGATATATGCAGGCGGGCAGGTAAGTAGCTACGCCGAGGCCGCGCGTGCAGCACCTGGGCATGGAGCATCGATTTGACTTGGGGTGCGTGACACGACGCCAGCATTCACTCCGGGCACCTCTCATCGACAAAGACGGCAACCCAAAAGAGAGAAATAATACTCTACGTATTGGTCAGAGCTCGCGTGATCTTGAGTTTCAATGCAACTACTACTAGGCAAGTGTCCAGGCCCCCCACATGTTCACAAAACCAATTTTCCTTTTGAAACTGTTAGATATTTTTTAAAGGTTTTTTTTCCTTGTGGTGACGGATTGGTACACAGATCGTATTATCCAGAACAGTGAAGTTGCTCACAATCACGCATGCCAGATGCAAGTTGCGTCAGGTACCTCTCAAACGCGAAGGCAGGATGTAAATGCAGTCCATGCGTGTAACTTTCAAAACATCAACCTCCGCTGGGCAATAATAAATCGTGACAAATGAAAAGTTTACGGCCAGCCATGTCCATGTGTACAGTAACCAAGCGAACAAGAAAAAATTGACACAAATAAGGGATGATAGGTACACACATCACATCATCATCTACTCCCTCTGTTCCTAAATACAAGTGTTTTTAGAGATTCTATAATATCAACTGCATACGGAGCAAAATATGTGAATTTACACTGTAGAATACGTCTATATTCATTCGTATGTGGTGCATATTCAAATCTCTAGAAAGACTTACATTTAGGAACGGAGGGAGTACATATTGTAGAAACTAAGACTGTCATACCAAAGTTTTCATACAGCCTGCGACATATGCGTGCATTGCTTCAGCAAAAGGTGTAACGTAACGTTCAGCTGGAAAAACTAGCCATGGATACAGCGACAAGTGAACAAGAGGAAATCGAAAGCCAAAGAAAGGGACGATCCGTTCACAGTGCCATCGCCACATCACAAATTCATAGTACAGAAAACTTAAGAAGGCGCGGCAACGCCATCACAGGTTGTGATGCACGCATCGCTTTACAGAAGGTACAGTAAACTTCGGTTGCAAAACAAACCACATTATCTTTTTTTCAAACCATGCAGGGGCCCTGCACGGGTTCGAAAAATAGACACTGCGATAAAAGCATATGAACACAGCCTATGCGGCGCAGGCCACATCTATATCTGTCCATGCAGGTGTAAAAACGCTATATATGTCCCAAGAGCTCTCTGCTGTAAAAGCCCTTCCTTTGCTTACTTTCCCTCTGTGCATGCGGCAGCAAACCTTTCATTCCATGCCGAACTGCTTCATCGTCCTGGGGCTGCAGATGAAGTCGAGCGGCGGCTTGTAGACGTTGTCCTGTAGGATCGAGATCTGCCCCTCCTTGACAAGGATGTCCTCTTCCAGGGATTCGATCTTCTTCTTTAGCGACGCGACCTCGCTCTGCATCATGCTGGTGGTTTTGCGGAGCTGCTTCGCTTCCTGCCACGACAGGTCCCTTTCGTCGGTCACGATTTTCAGCTGTCCTCTCAGCGCGCTGAGCTCCTTGGCAGATTCTTGGAAATCCTGCTGGATCTGGTCGATGGACTCGTCTTTCTTTGAACCCTGTTAGGTGCAAAAGAATATGTAAACAGAAGAAAAATACAGGCTGCAGATGCTCAAGGTCTTCAACATCCATCAGTAAAACATAAGATATTTCCAAATCCACCTTCTACCAGGCAAAATTAATGAAGTACCTGAAGCTCCAAATGTTTAGCCTTGTGGGTGATGCAGGATAGTTCATCTTGGACTCTCTGGACCTCATTCCTCATGACATCTTGGATACGAAGCAAAGATGCCACATCTGACCGCAACTGTTCAAGGTCAAGTTCCTTTGACAAAAGTGCCTCCTTCAGTACTCTATTCAGAAGAGCCTCTTCTTTCAGCTTGAATTCAAAATTAACCTACATTAAGAACAAAAAACAGGAATATTGGATCGATGATACTGGAATATTTTGAGTTCTCATAAAAGTTTAAGCAGCTTCTGATTTGGCTCATCTCACTAGAGATATCTCATATTACAAAAACTCAAGTCATGGTTTCCTTACAAAAACATTCTGAAGAGTTGCTCGACAAAAACATTATAAAGACATGTGACTCTCGAAATCAATCCATGGTTCTTGTTTTATCCAGACGCAGAAAGAAACACAGCAGCATAATGAAAAATAAGTTCTCATGGAATGCGTGCTTTTGTACCAGATATCATAATATTTCAAGTTTTCATAAAAGTTTAAGCAGGTACTGTTTTGGCTCATCGCATAGAGATATCATATGAAAAATGACAAGCCGTGGTTTCCTTATAAAAGCAATCTTAATACTTGCTCAGAGAAAAACATTACAATGACATGTGACCCTCGAAATCAATCCATGTTTCTAATCCCAACAGAAAAAGAAACACGGCAGCATATAATGAAAAATAAGTTCTCGTTGGACGTGTGCTTCCGTACCTCATCCGCTTGCTCCATGAGAGGACTACCTCCGACCGCAGCCTCTCCAGATTTTTCTTTCAAATTCTGCTTTTCAGCAAGCACAGCACTGGTTGCCCGCAAGCTTCGTTTCAGATTCTCGATCCCTCCTTTGATGCTCTGGAACTCCAGTGTATAATCTAATGCATCAATATCTCTGTCATGTTCACTTTCATGCCTCCTGCATTTCACGAGGTCCAACAATTTGGTGCAAAGTTGGCTACTCTTGTCAAGCAACGACAAGCCTTGTGTCTGCAAGTTGTCCACTTTAGCCTGAAGCTCCTGGCCAAGACGAATTGAGGAAAAGCTTGATCCATTTTCAGTGCTTTGTAGACGATTTAAGAGTGCAATGTTCTCTTGCCTAAGAGATTCTACTTCAAGACGACAAGATTGAACTTCACCTCTCAACTTCTGCTCCACTCCTGACAATCTGATAAGTTCCATCTGCATCCTATTCTTTCTCTCGCTGCTGGACCGAACAGATTCCCTATCCAATTCAGCACTGAATCCCTGTCTCAAGCCAGCAATTGTTTTTTCTTGTTCATTGCATATTGTCTGTAGCCTTGCAACCACTTGGTGCAATGCCTTGTTATCACCCTCCTTATCTTTCAAGAATCCCCTGATATGTTCCTTCTCCTCTGCAGCCTTAGAAAATTGAGCGTGCAACTCTATTGAAGAATTGTGGAGATTGTTGTGCTCATTTTTCACTTTCTCTAGCTCATCAGTTAGTTTTATGTTTTGCATTTCCAAACTTGCAACCTTATCAGATGCATCAACTTTGTATGCTTCAAGAGAAGTGAGTTCTCTCTGAAATGAGACATTTTTCTCAGCAAGTTCTCTCACCCGTTCACGTAGTCTCTCTTCTTCAGATTGAAATCTCAACAGCCTGGCTGACCAATCGTTTGACCTTCTGTCAATCTCTCTCTCCAAAGTACTCTGTACTTCAGTCTTCTCCTTCTCCAGCCTTCGAGCTCTGACCTCAAGTTCTTTCACTGATTGTTTGTACTTCTCTTTGGCATTAAACCTTTCTGCAAGGCGTGCCTTAATCTGTGAGGACAATTCATCTGCTAGTTGTTTCCTGTCTTCAGTCAAACACTGTATCAACTGGAACATTTCATTTGAGCTTAAACGCTTATATCTGGACATGTTAAGCTGATGATTGTCTCCAGAAGGTTTTGTAAACCTCTCTTCAACTTCTTTTGCCCTTTGAAGCAACTTATCATCAGTTTCCTGCCCTTCTGGGACGAAATCCAAGTCATGATCATGAAAATATTGGGGTGCATCATGAATAACTTTTGAAGGTTGCATATCTTGGAAATCCTCATAGATATCTTCAACAGATGGAATACTTTCTGATCTGTAATCTTCTAAATGTGGAAACCTCCCAAAATCATCCAGAACACTTGCATGGTTTTTACTTCCATAGGCATCCTTCGCATCCACATTTGGGTAGGTCTCAACGTTCTCTTTCATTGACTTTTGCAAAGATGGCATTGCATAATGGGGTCGAGGCGGGCGTCTTGAATTCGAAACCACAGATCTAGTGGGAGAGTTCTGCCTCAGCTTCTCATTTTGGATGGCAGCTTCTTGCTCTCCATCAATGTATCGGTCTAGCACTTCATTCTTGTTCAATAAACTGCCTAGCCTCGTAGACCTGCATCGTAGGGCAACAGGAGAGGTAGGAGGAGAGTGCCCTGTTGAGCATGAGTAGCATCTTGAACGAGGAGAATCACTTTCCAGGACTGAACATGGTTTTGGAACCTTTATTGAGGATTCTCTCAAGACTGGATGCCTTTCTGGTGACCAGGCATAGTGACTGCAAGGAAATAATCAGAATGAGTTAGGTAGAACATTTTATCAGACAACTGATACAGTAGAACTGTTGTCGATAAAATGGAGCTCAAACACAAGACAATTCCTTAACTATGAAGTAAAGATTGAAAAAAAGGGGCATGAGATTATATCAAGTACAAGCAATGGAGTGGTGAACGATGCCTAAAAGAAAGCTGCATGTTCACTAAAACTGAACATTTTGCAAGAAGGGCCTCTGCCAAACAAATAACTGAGCATTTATAGTAATGCCTCATGAGCTAAAATGAGTAAACTTGACAGATGAACATAACGAACAATTGAGCATATACTGAGGAGTTTTTAATTTTCCGTTTCTTCTCTTCAGCATTGATCAACAAGACTATGGTGTGTCAATAAAAAATACTGGTTTGATCACGGTAAAACAGCCTATATATATGGGAGTATTATGTAATCAGATTCATAACATTTCTCACAAAAAATAGTGTAATCAGAACAACTCACTTGACATCTTCGGCGTGATGAGGCACATCAGATTCGTCATAGAAAGAGCCAGGGACATCACCCGAGAAGCTAAAGCTCCGTTCCTTGAGGCCATTGTTGGCGGCGGCGGACGAGAACGACATGCACCTCCTGAGCTGCTTCGGATTGGGCGGTTCCTCGTTGCTCAGTCTTCCACGGCGGCTCCTCGACCTAGACGTCCTTGCGCCGTGGTCATGGGACCTGGAGCTAGAGTTGCAACTGCCCTCGCCTTCCTCCAATGCCTTCTTACTCCTGTTCTTGCTCTTGCCGTCGTCGCCTGGCGTCCCGTCGCAATTCCCGTCCTTCGGCGTGGGGGACCCGAAGAAGAAGAATCTTCTCATCTTTTGACGGGACCGTTGTGATTTGAAAATTCAGTGCCCCACCAATGAGCCCCTGCATGGATCGGATCTTGCTCAGATAAGAAAACCATGAAAACTAAGCTGACAGCAAGTTGACCTGCTGAAATAAGAACACTAGTTGATCTGCAAATAGATTCTAGGGAAGCCAGATGCTGCACCGAATCAAAATTTTTTCTTCGGGAAGTGGACAGGGTCAAATCAGCGGGGGAGTTCGGAACCAGACACAACGAGGGGATTATAATCTGCGAGAGATCTCTAACCGCAGCAGAGTTCCAGGAACTACGCACGACCTTTGCAAGAACCCTAACCCGCACGCCACTGCCGGCTGCCGCATCTACCGAGGTTTGGCCAGGAAATCGGTCGAACAGGTTGCATACGTACATGACCAGCAAAGCAAGAACCGAACCAAGAACCCCAGAATCCAGAGCCTCCGAGCAGCGAGCGGGGCACCAAACCCAACCCGGAATTCACGAACCAGACAAGGAGGAGGCCGACCGGCGAGAAACGGAGCGGGCGGCGAGAGGAGGGGGGCCGGCGGGAGCGGGGAGCAGGACGCGCACCTGCGGGGAGGACTGGAGGAGGGCGGTCCGCCTGCAACGGTCGAGAGAATCTGGGTGGGCGCGCTGATTGATCGCGCTCACTGATTGCTGCGGATTTGCAGAGGGAGCAGCGGAAAGGGGGGGAGAGAGAGAATGATGATTGCGGACGGCAAAAGGGGAGGCGAATCCGGGAGGAGGGTTGGAGGGTTTTGAATCGAACGAACTGGGAAAGAAAGAGTGGGAGGAGATGAGTGTGGGAGCGGGCTTGTCTGGGCCGTGGCTCTCTCGGTGGGCTGGGCTTCTCGATCTGTGGTCTCATGGGCATCGTGTGCTTAAATGCGCGAGCGGAGGATATCCAGGGGTGAGATCT
>LR738710.1:47383868-47546543 GCA_902687465.1 Secale cereale | reverse complement strand
TAAAAAAACTCAAAAAAAAAAAAAAAAACAGGGGTGAGATAGTCCCACATGGTATGGGGTATGGGTAACACGCGCCCAAACCCGCAGCCGTCTCGATGTTTTTCGCCCAAACATGTACCCATACCCGCATCTCGGGATTCAGATTGTTCCCGTACCCGTGGGCAGATGGTGTGGGCTGAAAGATGACGAACTAGATGATGTGATCTTTGAGGAAAAGGAGCCGCCAATACCCGAGTCGATTCTTGGATGGCTTTGTGTATGGCTCATATAGACAAAATTTATAGAGAGCGGCGTTACTGTGTTGGGCGGCAGCTGAACACTTTATCTAGTTCATTGGTCCAACTATAGGGATGAGCGCTAGTGGGTCCATGTCAGACAATACGGTCGGATTAAAATGATGTCCGGCGGCAGAATACGATGGTGAACAGTTGTGTACGCCAGCTCACGAGCATGGCGTGGGATCGTCCAGTGACGTCGACGAGCCGGTCCGTGGCTCAGGTCTGTCACAAGAATGTTGTCCCACGTACAGACACGTAAGGGCGCCGTCTGATGGAAAAACACGTCGTCACCGCTGCAGTAAATGTTGTACGCGTAGGACAGGTGTGGAGCAGCCGGAGATATGATGGTCTCCCTGCTTGCAGGAGTGAGCAATTCCCCTCCACGCCGCCCGCACGCCCTTCTCCCCATACCTACCAAGCAAATACGGCAAAAGGTGGAGAAATGGTTGCGGATGGAAGTGCCGACGTTGAGCGGCCAGATCCACTGGTGTTGATGGACGTCCGGCGGTCGGCGCCGGCAACTGCGGACTCTTCTTGTGCGATTGTATTTGGTCACATCGGCGATTCATCTCAGCATGTCAGATCCCCTTGCAAGAGGCCGCTTTCACCAACCAAATCTGCTGAGTCCACTGGGAAGGTTAACCCAGAGGCACCAGGGTGGACAAGGAGGTACATAACTGACTCAATGGAACTTTTTCATAAATTGCACAAATCCAGTAGAGTTGTGGGTAATTCTCTGAAAAAATAGATAGTGCCAGCTAGTGTGATGCAAAACAAAAATATGTTAGATTTATATTTAGGCCAGTGATAAACTCCTGGGATAATACATATACTTCACATACTGAAAAGTAAACATCCCTCAAATTTCAGGATTCGAATTGGGCGCGCTCCGCCCGATAGAGTGCCATGTGCTGGTAGAGTAAGTCCATTGGAAGAAACCATAAGGAGATATGCTGACAAACCTTCAGATAGTGACAAACCTTCAGATAGTGTAATAAAGCCAGATATTGGGATGAGTTTTGATTCACTTGGAGAAGCGTACGATTTTTACAATCTATATTCATGGGAGCTTGGCTTTGGTATACGATACGACAAGAGTCGTTTGAATGTTGAGAGGATTAAATGTATGCAGGAGATTGTTTGTGGATGCTCGGTGAGCACCTTGTAACTCATGCCCTTCTGTATTTTTATATTTCACGAATTGTCGTGACCTCCATATTTTCAGCTGGTAATGGCTGACAACTGGAAAAAAAATGTTTGCAGGGGAAACCTGAGCAGCAGAATAGCAGGTCTTGCCGTTGCGAGTGCCCTGTGATGATCAGATTACTAAGAGCTGCGGACAATGGATGGTACATTGCTGAGCACCGGTCGAGCCGCAATCATTCCCTGTCTCTAACATGTGGAGAAAAGGTTCACTGGCCATCCCACAAACACATAGATGTGTACACAAAGGATCTGGTGAAACAGCTTAGGGCAAACAATGTGAACCTCAACAAGGTGTATAGCATAGTTGGTAGCTTCTTCGGTTCAACACAGAACATTCCTTTTACAAAAAGGTCATTGCGCAATCTGTGCAGAAGAATAAGCCGGGACCAAGCTGATGATGATGTCAACAAAACACTTGCCGTGTTCAAAGAAATTCAGCAGAACGACCCGGAATTCACATATAGGGTCCAGGGCGATGAGGAAAGCAGAATAAAAAACCTTATGTGGACAAATGGAAACAGCAAGTTGCAGTACAAGTTCTTTGGCGATGTTGTCACGTTCGATATGACGTATCGGACAAACTTGTATGACATGCCCTTTGGTTTGTTCGTTGGAGTGAACAATCACTTTCAAAGCATAATACTTGCTGGAGTGTTGATGCGTGATGAACAAGTCGAGAGCTTCTAGTGGGTATTTTCTGAGTTCATCAACATGATGGGCGGCAAACACCCCCAAACAATAGTGACAGGTTTGTGCCATGCTAAGCAAATTGATGCATATGTAGGTGTCTATTAATACATAATTGCACATATTTGGCTCTGTTTTCACATATTTTCTCCATATTATAGACCAAGCAAGAGCCATGGAGGTAGCAATTAGAAGCGAGTTCCCTAATACTGTCCACAGGTGGTGCAAGTGGCATGTTCTTGAAAAGCAAAAGAAAGACTTGGCCCACCGTACACAAGCAAGAGCGAGTTCAGGGCTGAGTTCCACAAAGTGGTGAATCACATGATAAGTGAGGAGGAATTTGAGACAGCATGGGCTTCGCTTGTTGAGAAATACAATCTGAAATCCCACAATTACATGACAAACCTGTACGAGATACATCACAAGTGGGCGAAGCCATACTTATAGGGAGTCTTCTGTGCAAAAATGACCAGCACTCAATGTAGCGAGAGCGCCAACAACATGCTGAAGATTTACATGCCGCCAGCTAGCCCAATGCATGTATTCGTGCGCCAATACATGAGGCTTCAATTCGACCGTGAATCAGATGAGAGCTACCAGGAAAAAAGAACAAGGATTGTGAGCTAGATTTACTTATGTTTGTAGCATGTGTGATTGTAGTCCATAGAAAAATACTAATTATCTCTTTTTTGTTTTTGGTCCTTTCGCAGAGTGGTGCCGTGATGAGAACAAACATTGTTGTCGAAAGGCACGCAAGTAAGGTTTATACAAGAAAGATGTTTGAATTATTTGGTGATAATCTGTTCGAGGGTGGATCATACCAAGTTGAAGAAGTGGAAAAGAAAAAGAAGTACATTGCAAGGCACATTGACGCTGAAAAACGAGAAAGGTGGAGCAAGGTAGAATATGTGGTGACCATATCTGACGATGGGGATTGGTTTGATTGCGAATGCAGGCAGTTTGCACACATGGGGATGCTTTGCTGCCATGCCTTGAAGGTTATTTTTTGCTCGCTGCTAAATTACATGGTATCTAGTGGCAAGTATGTTTTCGTAACACTTGTGGAGACTTACTCGTATTTCGCGTTTATTCAGGTGATGGATCACATTGGCGTGCAGGAGATACCTAATCGGCACATTCTGAAAAGGTGCACAAAGGATGCTAGTGACATCTTGCCACAACACATTGCTCACTTCCAGAAAGACCACGCTGCTAATCAGTCATTTACCTGTCGAAGTTCAACTCTGTACCTACATGCTATGGAACTCGTGAAGATTGGAGACTCGTCAGTCGCTACCTACGAGCTGGTACTAGCAAGAATCAAAGACCTGATCGTGGAGGCATCTCCGTTGGCTGAAAACAGAGATGGTCTTGGGATTGATGATATGATAGCTGTAGAAGCAAGCAGAAAGAACAATGGTTCGGGAATGACATTGGGTATCATCGATCCGGAGGCGGTCGCCAATGAGAATAGCATGACCGCATCTGGCAATTGGGGTGCGCTCGCAGGACTATTAGCTCCGGCCAAAAAACGCGGTGTGGGGCGACCATGCTCAAGCAGAGAGAAAGCACCGTATGAAGGCCTGAGCAAGAGGACGAGATTCTGCAGTATATGTAAGCTCCCAGGGCACAAGAGGACTACATGCCCAGACCGCGAAGATGTTCCTAAACAACCTCGCAAGCCTGTCACTTGCAAGAATTGCGGCGTTACAGGTCATCGGCGCACCTCGTGCACTAGGCCTCTCGTGCCTAACGCGTCTTAGAATTTACGTTGCGCCCATGTACAAGTAGGTTAATGGAGGATTTTCCCCTGTGTGTTACATATGGATGAATTTCCATGCTTGATCCTACTGACTATAAACTTTGTTGTGGTGAAGCTGTCATGTTTGAACCGATACCTATCTAAAAACCACAAGGATTGTACGAACATTTCTTGTGAAATGGCTAGATAATATTAGACCCTTTAGATCTACAGGCTGTGTGGCAACAATGTTCGTAGAGCATCTAATTGCGTCTTCGGCTGCGCTGTGCGGTGGTAGTTGACCGTAGAAGGATAATTTGTTTGGCTGATGGTGCCTGAATTTCGGATACAGAATTGGCAAGGGTGAGTGCTTGCCGGCTGGCATTTTTTGAAACAATGGGCTACTGGTAGGAACTTAAATGAGTCATTACACGCATCAATGATTCTGCCCTCGTGTGAGCACATGTATGCGCCCCGTGCTTTCAAATTTCAAACCGCATATGGCGCTTCCGCTAGGTTGGGCTCGCAGTACTTAAAATCATAGACTGCAGAGACTTGTGGCCAAAAACAGGGCATATGTTGTACCTCTCACAACTGGGTGGAGCATCCATGGCGCCGGCGTTCAACGACTACCATGGATACGTATCAGCAAGCGTTCTTGATGAGGCGCCCACTGCGTTCGTTAACTCCAAAGAAGTAAGTGACATATCTGGCGGTCTGTTTTCTTGTGGAAACAACTCCTCTTTGCCTGTAGTCCTGTGATTGAATCTTAATCTGCTTTCCAGGATCAATCTCAGGAGACACCACCCCAAGTGGTTCATGTAGCATCGGATGCTATGAGCTGCAATGCATAACAGGGCGCACCCCTGGGTGATCAGCCGGAGGCAAGTTTATCAATGTTCTGCACGGACAACCCAAATCTGGTGGTCATGATCTGAATCTTGGACTAAAAATGTTAACATGTAGGCCGTGGTCATCGACGCAACAGTGGCAGCAACAGGGGGCAACGATGGGATCCTCTTCCACTTTGGCCCCTGTGAAGTCGTCGCAAATACTGCTGGTCAAGAGGAGGGGTTTGGCGAGCATGACCCGGGTGCGATGAGCGAGATGTCTGATCTTGGTTCAGGTGAGGTGGAGGATGGTGAATACTTTACTGCGGAGAGGAACACACATAGTGACTCCGGTGGAGAAGATGAAGTCTGCAGCCACCCCCCTAAGCGTGCGCGTGTGTCTCATGAGGACCACGTGGCAAGTAACTACGAGTACTATGTTGAGCCACATGTGCATGCATGGTAATATCTCATTACCAAAAATGTCTGTACGATTTCTGTCGACTACGTTGTGTGTGGTAATCCTAGAATGTGTGGGTCTTGTTGGAAAAAAAATGTCGTTGCATGTGGTAGAGAATGGCAGTGCGTCTGCTTTTTTTCATATGGTGTTGAACTGCTATGAGGCGAATGAAAAAAACGAAGACAACGCATATGAAAACAGGGGCAAAATAATGGATTGTTTCAGGAGTCTTCTGAAAAAAACTGGTATTTGAGCGAAAGTGATGTCCTCATGAGCTCAGACTTGCTAAGTGCGGGCGTGGAGCCAATTATCAGCTCAACTTGCTTCGGCGATTATTGATGTTTTCATCTTATGAGGTAGGAAGTAAACAAAGTTTTTGTGAATAAAAGATGGGTACGGGCAATCATGGCATGCCACACGGATCAGAATGGTCGTGTGGCATTAAAAAGTGTCAGCTCGAGATTGCTTCTTTGAAGTGAGTTGAACCGACAATCGGTAGCCCTCATTGGTAGGTAGAACGAGAGTTCTATCTCATGGGTGCGACCTGTTGACCTTTTTAAACGATAGAGTGAGCGATCTCTTCAAAAAATGTCTCCTAAACTAGTTTTCACAAAGGGAAAAGAATGTCGAAGTCAGCTCAGATGTTTTGAAGTGCGGCAGTGGAGCCAACGATCGTTGCTACTTGGTCCAAGCGATTATTGATGTTTCAATCATATGAGGTCAAGAGTAAACAAAGTTTTGGCGAATAAACGATGGTATGGGCGATCGTGGCATGCCACGCGGTCAAAAATGTCTGTGTGGCACTAGAAAGTGTCGACTCGAGATTGCTTCTTTGAAGTGGGTTGAACTGACGATCGGTAACTCATTTGTAGGAAGAACGGGGGTTCAACCCCGTGGGCGCAAACCTCTTGGCCTTTTTGAAACGATAGCAGTGAGGGATCTCTTGAAAAAAACTACTTTTCACATCGAGAAAAAAATGTCCTCGTTAGCTCAGAGTTGCGAAGTGCGGCCGTGGAGCCAACGATCACCTCTATTTGCTTCAGCGATTATTGATGTTTTCATATTATGAGGTCGGAAGTAAACAAAGTTTTTGTGAATAAGAGATGGGTACCGGCAATCATGGCATGCCACACGGATCAGAATGGTCGTGTGGAATTGAAAAGTGTCAGCTCGAGATTGCTTCTTTGAAGTGAGTTGAACGGACAATCGGTAGCCCTCATTGGTAGGTAGAACGGGAGTTCTATCTTGTGGGCGCAGCCTCTTGACCTTTTTGAAATGATAGCAGTAAGCGATCTCTTCAAGAAAATGTCTCCTAAACTAGTTTTCATGAAGGGAAAAGTATGTCAAAGTCAGCTCAGATGTTTCGAAGTGCGGCAGTGGAGCCAACGATCATCTCTACTTGGTCCAAGCGATTATTGATGTTTCAATCGTATGAGGTCAAGAGTAAACAAAGTTTTGGTGAATAAACGATGGGCACGGGCGATCGTGGCATGCCATGCAGTCAGAAATGTCCGTGTGGCACTAGAAAGTGTCGGCTCGAGATTGCTTCTTTGAAGTGAGTTGAACTGACGATCGGTAACTCATTTGTAGGAAGAACTGGGGTTCAACCCCGTGGGCGCAAACCTCTTGGCCTTTTTGAAACGATACCAGTGAGGGATCTCTTGAAAAAATGTCTCCAAAACTAGTTTTGACGTCGGGAAAAGAATGCCATATTCATCTCAGATGTTGTGCTGCAGTGGAGCCAACGATCACCTCTACTTGCTTCAGCGATTATTGATGTTTTCATCGTATGAGATCGGAAATAAACAAAGTTTTAGTGAATAAAAGATGGGTACCGGCAATCATTTCATACCAGACGGATCGAAAATGGTCGTGTGGCATTAAAAAGTATCAGCTCGAGATTGCTTCTTTGAAGTGAGTGAAGCTGACAATCGGAAGCCCTTATTGGTTGGAAGAACAGGAGTTCTATCTCATGGGTGCAGCCTCTTGACCTTTTTGAATCGGTAGCATTGAGGGGATCTCTTCAAGAAAAAGTGTCTCCAAAAAAAGTTTTCACTTCGGGGGAAGAATGTCCTCGTCAGCTCATATGTTTTCGAAGTGCGGCAGTGCAGCCAACGATCATCTCTGCTCTGTTTTCCATATAGTCTCGTCCTTCGACTGAGAGGGGCAACAATAAACAAAAGAAAAAATATTGGAAAGGGAGACATTGCTGGGGTGGTTGACAATTAAAGAAAAAACACCGGGCGGAAAAATCCAAGATGGCACTATGTTGGTTTCGCAAGTCCACGGACGTGGACCAACGAGTAAAGAAAAATAATTGGCGAGCAGTAAGCGCGGCGCTAGAAAAAATGATGTACTATGACAACCATGCCAACGTGGCGCTTGATTCGTGACAAAGTTGTCTCTAACGAAACAGTAAGTATCCCCTACGACCAGCAGGCGTCGGCCTCGCATAAAAAATGATGTGTTTAGTATTGCTCGGTAAGAGTTGCGGTCTTAGATTAATGTAATCCGACCACTGTAGCCCCATGTGGCAATTATTTTAATGTGCATGCATGCAGATTCTGTCCCCACCACCAGCCATCCGTGCTCCCTCCCATGCTCCCTTCGCGCTTCCATCCGTGCTCCCTCCTCATGCTCTCATCCGTGCTCCCACTTCATCCTACGACTGTCATTTCTCCTTTTTCCTTTCTAATCTATTCATCGCCCCCCTGATTTTAAGGGGGTGGGGCCGAGCCTAATTTTGTTCCAATCAAATCAAGCCACATACGCGGGAGCACGGATGGGCACACACGAGGGGAATATGCAAGTCTCGTCCCTCCCTCCCCCTGCACCACACGGCTGATTCCCGAAGCGGAGACATCCCTTTTTTGGATCCATATGCGGAACAGAGCACGGATCATTGGCTAATTAACCACTTTGTAGATCGTGTCGGGCATAGACGCTGGTCCCAGAAAAATGCACTATGTTGCTGGAGCGACCAGTCTATGGAGGACCGGACATAGAAAATGTCCAGATTACTGTAGCGTACAACGCCATGCATCATTGGTCGCTTTCTACTTGGAAGGGAAAATGTCCGGGCACACATGGACATGCTGCCATTACCTTTTTGGCGCTACGAAAAAATGTTTAGCTATACTGACTGGCAAACCATTTCTTGGCAAGATCAGATTCTTGTGAGCTAGTATGCATGTGCGCATGCACGTTGGGGATGAACCGGCCGGCCCTAATGTGGTAACAACTGTGTCGCACTTCACTGCTCCGCGCGGGAGATCTCCCGCCATAGCAACCCAAAAATGGGTAAGTGTGTACACGCCCGAGGGGTAGCTAGGTAATTAATGGTTGTTACTCCCCGTGTGGTCGTGTAGCCGCATATATCTACACGCTCCCCTGCTCACCTCTCACTCACTCAGTCCGCTCTTCTCCCCACTCTTCCTCCTCAAGAACCGAGCTCCCGCAGAAACACCAATGTTCATCGGCTCATCCGCCGATGGAAAAGGAGGGGAAAAGCAGATCTGATGATAGGAGCGGCTGCAGAAAGTCCATCGACCGGCGGATAATACGGTACACGGCCGATCAAGATTCTCCTATCTCTTTCCTCTTTCCATAGTGTCGTATCTTTCTTTTTTGGGGAAATCCATGCTTACGCGTCCCCTGTTTTCGCATGCAGCCCCAGCTGGCGTACGCACACGACGGATCCGTCGAGCAGGAAGAGGAAAGCTTGTAGATCGGCCGTAGAAAATGACCCTCCGTACGCGCTGAAGAGAGAACGCTCTCGAAGGGGGCGAGATGCAGCTTCCGCACACAGCGCGTGGGGGAGCGGCGCCATCGTTCGTGCGGTTGACCACCATTCTGGCCGGCGAGCAGATGTACATTTCCTCCGCGGTAAAAGTTGTAAGAGCACATTCAACATGCGATCATTCGTTGGTCTAGGTGCAGCTTACTACCCTACAGGCTACAGTTGCCGATTTAGGCAGGGGGGCTGCTGACCACGCAGATAGCAAACGAAGCAAAGAAAAAACACTACGCCTGGATTCTGTCACGATTCAACCCCCATGACATGAGTTTTAGGTTTAGGGATGAGCAGATCTGTAGGTTTAGAGTCTCTGACATGGTTTCTATCATGGGGTTTAGAAATTCCGGTAGATCTGTAACGTATGAAACTCCTGAAGACCGGGCAACACTTGTTGAACAGATACATGACATGGTTTGTCTGGAGAGGAAAATAGTAGGGGGCCTAGTTGTGAATGACATTTTGTATGCATTTGAGCAGATGAACCCCATGACCCTAGAACCAGATGAGCGTAGGGCAATGTCAGTTGCATTCTCTTTGTTGGGGTCTGCTTTGGTCATAGCACCAAACCAAAGATATGTTGTTGTACCAGATGAGATCCTACAGTGCGCTGTGCATCCACAAGGCACTGGGTTCTACAACATTGCAAAGTATGGATTTGAACAACTTAGGGAAGCAGTACGGAAATTCCAAGCAGATGTTAGTGGAGGCAAGAAATCTATAGAGCTTGGAGGATGCCAGATATCAGCATAGACAAAACATAAAAAAAAGAAATAAAATTTTCAAATCATCCTTGTTGTACACTGAATTTATCAGACCTTCAGTTATGTACAATATTGCATTGAATTCTGAAAAAACAAAATGTGATTGCAGATTTGGGTCTTGGACAATATTGACTTTGGCAGCTCAAACGTGACATCTCGACGCCTGCCGAGGTTATCAACATACACTGGTAAGAAGATAAAAGGACTAATTGGGCTTGATGAGCGATACCCTGGACAGTCCAAGGTGATGTCTCTCTCACAAAGTTTTTTAACTGTTGTTACCAACCTTGTGGATCATGATCTCATTTTTGATTTATGCCCTCATTCTTCATTGTCGCAGACTAAACCAGAAGGCTGGCAGGACAACATCGACTGGGTTTGGCACCCCATGATGTCAGAGCATCCACCAGTCCTTGGCATTGACAGCATAAGCTGCATTGAGCTCGTTGATCCCCAATACCCTTGTTTGTAAAAACTTAACTATCTAACGATGTCATCATGTTCAACCTTGTGCAACCACCAGTAGAGCTTGGGGCCATTGTGGATGACGGGCTTGAAAAGATCTTCCGAGATACGGTTACAACATGGTGTAACGAACACCCAGGCACCATTGGTGATAGCCATGCCGGGGGGGGGGGGAGGATGATGTCACCGTGGATAAGTTCCTGCAAGCGATCAAGGACAACAAGAAAGATTTTGTTAGAAAGCTAATGAATGAATTTGCTGCTCAAAGATCAAATGCAATGAGGACGTTAGCTACAGCAGGTATTGGAAAAAGATATTTCCTAAGAATTTCAATCGGCACCCCCGTTTAAAAAAATGTCTTCCTAACCAAATGTCCCATGTGACAGCTGCAGTAGATAGGGGCACGCATGACGGTATGCGCCCGATGGCAATTCAAACGACAATTCCAGCCACTCAAAGTAGTACGGTTGTTCATGATGCATCAGGTTAGTAAGCAAAAAAAACTATACTGGTAGCGACCAACTGACTTGTTGGAGCTTTGAGAAATCAGTAAACTAATTTAGAGATGAATATAAAAAATGCAGCAGCTACAGAAAGCTTGAATCTGGAGGGTGAATTACCACTAGTGTCAACAGGGGTTGTAATTCTTGTAACTATAGCTGCCAATGAAAGCTGTGCAGGTACAGTAAAATGTTATCCCCCCATTCTCGCATACACATATTGCTTTATTTTTAAGATGATACATTTTGACTCATGGAAATGAATTGTTCAGGAGTTGTGGATCCAGCGCCTCATCGATTGCCTACTGACCCACTAGCAGCAGGTGAGAAAAATGATAAAACCATCCCATCCAGCATCTCACACAAACAGATGATGTGCTATGCATGCAACTGATTAAATGTACTATGCACACAGCTCCAGGTATCAATATCCGTGTAGATCATGACCCCCCCCCCAATGACAGGGCAAGATGTAATCCCAGCCCCCGAGTCTGGAAGTGGCGCCCAAGTGAGTGGTGGTACCAGGCGACGCCTAACTCGCGAATAGTTGGGCAAGCTGCCACTGGATGCACCATGTTGTGAACCTCCAGCAGATATGATAACCAGAAATGAGGATCAAATAGCAAGAGACAACATGCTGGCATGGGAGATGCACCGCAAGTAGACACGGAGAACAGATCTAAAAAAACTATACTCAATATGCTTATATAATTTGAGCTATAACATGAACATGGTTTTACTCGCTGATTGGTTTAATTCATGTTGTACATGTCAGGCGCTGATCTGGAGGCTCAACATCCTTTAGCAGGCGGAGGGATTGTCGTTGGGATTGCCGGCCAAATAGGTAATTTCGCCATCATGATTGAAACAGTTGGTGCTCCGATAACCAATAGAAATGTTCAAGAATTCACCAAACTGATCCCGTTGGTACAAGCGGAGATGCAAACAGAAGTTTCTTTGCTTGATTCCAAAGGGGGAGTCAGAGTTTATCACTGATTAACAATATAGCTGGAAGCTTGTCCATGCCTGCGCTAACAACAAGCCATGATGAAATTGTAACAGCAGAGGCAGTTGAACTGTGCCACTTCCCTGGTCCATTGGTAAAAGCTGAGCACCCCGGAGATAGGGTCCTATATGAACCACAATTGTCAAGAGCTGCTACAGGTGCCGCAACGATTGCTTTCACAAAACACTAAATATGCATTACCTTTTAGTGCTTCATTTTTTGATTTCTTCGTAATTGTCCTCTTTTCTGTATGTAGATCTACTTCTACCAGACCATGTGCACACTAACCCGTCAACAGGGCACGATACTTCTCCAGGATGTACTACCTTTACTTTTCATGAATTATATTCTATATCTTCCAAGGTTTACCTTTCAGAAAAAGAACTAATAGGTGTTCTTGCTTGTTTGTCCTGATGACATACGATCAAGTGGCTGACGCTGACGATGCTTATGCTTTACGCCTACAAGCTGAAGAATATGCTGTCGATGGTGAGTTGCTGAAACTTCCACATGCTGATTGCAGATAAAGAATTTATACTACATACTAACATTTAATCGTGGTTGTGACAGTTACATCTATAGAGGCTAATGCAGAGGGGTTGGAGGAGAATACCGATGTTATTTCAGAACAAGTAGAATCTCCCATTCGTACGTGTGGTGCTTATAGCTTTATTGAACAATGAGAATTCATATATTTTTTAGCTTTGTGTAACCATAATGACATATTCTTTTTGTTATAGGCAACAATGAATATGTAGGAGAAGAGCCATTCATTGATGACTCAACAAGTGGAGGGTCATTTGGTTCATGGAGTAACTCTGATAGTCCTTCAAGCGGTGGTGATTTCAATTGGGATGCATACGTGGAGGATCTGGAGATGAACTTGCAGCATGAGCAAACCCCACAGGAGACAGCTGACCACAGATTCGCTGAAAACCTCCAGGCATTGTATGAGGGGAACGGTTAGTGGCTCGCATCCATGACCATCCTATAAATTTGCCCTATTTTTAAATAGAAATCACAGGATGATACCTTGGGTTTTTCCTCAGCTGTTGCAGCTGACGGCGTCAGCAACACCACTACCCCAGCTATCACGGCTGACGTCGTGAACAACACCACTACTCCAGCTGCTGATGAACTAGATACCGAAGGACATAATGAAATAAGTGCTCCAGCTATAACAACCAGACGCTGGCTTACTGTTGTTGATGGTAAGTACTCACTATATGTCGAGCTGATAACAATCAAATGCATGCCCCATGCATCCCAGAAACCTAAGAATGACCTTTTGTGTGGCAGGACTAGTGGCAGTGGGGTCTAGTCCAAGCGATGGAAAAACCATCGTAGAACATCGAGGCGGTGATGGCGGAACCCAGGCCAATGAAGATGAAAGGCACACTAATGGTGATTCCTTTATTAACACTATATTATGTGAAGATTACAACCAGCTCCCCTGATACTAATTCCCATTAAAACCTATTCCATCTCATGTTTTCAGTGAACAACATGCATACAACAGCTGCACCTGGGAGTAGCACTGCTGTGCCGGGTGATGAGGACATCACTAACAAGGTTACACCCACAGCTCCAACTAACACATATACAGGACCAATTACTAGAGCTCGCGCACGCCAATTAAATTACCAGGTACTTTTGCTTCTTGGTAATGAATCTAATGTTCATGAGAATATGATGCTGCCTAAATTGGATACATTTGTATTCGTTACAAAAGAAGGGCCTAGCTTGGACAAGAAGGATGAACATTGGATCAAGATCAAGCATGGAGATGATGGCATGCGCAAGGGGAACAAGAATGGAGTTTCAATTGATGATTTCAGGACTTTGAAGCCACCATAATGAGTGCGAGAAGCCTTGGACGAAATATACAAGATGCCACTTCATAAATTTCGTCCAGAGGCTATTATAGGTGCTGCGTCACCTTATTATTGGGCCAGGCCCATGTAATTTCAAAATACTTGAGTATAGGCTGTTTTTAGAGTCCGTATGTGTGGGGAAACAAGAGTTAGGGTTGGTTTCGGACCCCTCCATCAAGGGCCACGAAATTCCCCCCTCTTTCCCCCATATATACAGCCCTTAGGGCGTCGTTTAGACTTTGGGTTTTGTTTAGATTAAAATTTCTCCATAGCTGCAACTTCGCGTACTTCGTTTGTGTTCAACGACCAGACAAAGGCGTCACAGAACCCCACCTTGATCAATAAAGCTTTCCTCTTAAATTCGCAATATCCAGATTGCAATCTTAGTTTCTTGCTTGTTCTTCGTTTGCCTGCAGGAAACAGACCTTCGTGGTCAGGTTGATCGTGCTCCGGTGTGGTCGATAACCTCTCGGAGTTGGTTTAGCGATTGCTAAGGCGCGACGTCCACGCACGTTCATAGTCGGATCGTCAAAGTCGACTTCATCCAAACGATAGCCACCATCTCATCGAAAGACGGGACACCTTTGCCTCTATCACCGGGGCTCGCAGCTCATGAAATTATTCCCAGCATCAGCCCGGAGTATGTCCTGGTGCGTAGTGGTGAAGACCACAGAGGTAGTTCTATCAGAAGGATGGTAACTTTCAATGAACACTTGGAGCACACACCCCCACAACGCAGGGGGGCGGGTGATGATGCGATTGCTAATGACAGTGGTGTGCTGCTGTTGGGACGGCACGCTACACACCATGGAGTGATGGCTTGTCGCCCCTTGTTGGTTACCCCAAGTGGAAGGTTTGAGATGCAGTGTAGCGGAAGTTTTCCCTTGGCAAAGATACCAAGGATCGATTTCCCCTGAGACTCCCAGTTTCAACAAGAAGGTGTCAACTGCTAACGGCGCCAGATATTAGCAATCAACGTGGACCTGCACACAGATACAAATAACTTTGCTCCCAACGAGTACAGAGAGGTTGTCAATCCCTCCGGCCTTGTCGTTTACAAAGGATCAAACGCAAGTGATAATAGTAATAGGTTTTGCTGCAAATAGTAAATAAAAGCGGAAAGTAAATAGCGGATGTGATCAGTGATGGTAATATGGACCGGGGTCCCATGATGTTCACTAGTGATGTCTCTCTCCCAAAAGACGATAAAACAGCTATGTGAGGTAAACGGATTACAGCTGGGCAATTGACAGAATTATGTGCGCAAACCAATGCTAACTATGTTGCAAGAAAGGTAGAGGTTCAAAGCATGGGCAGTACGCCAAGGCAAGTAGACCGAAATCCATCTGCATCTACTACTAATCATCCACCTTGAGATATCTATCCAGAACATCTCGCTGGTATTAAGTTGCGAGTCCCACCCATAGTGTAAACTCAAAGCAACAGACAACTGCATTAAAAGAACTTTGTGTAAAGTAAACAATCCTTGCACCCGCGGGCACAAGCACCGTTGTTTTCCCCCTTGTGGCAACAGCACATCCCCTAGACTCATGTTTCTGTCACTCAAGCTAGTCATCGAGGGGCATGAACCCACAATCAAGCATAACGTTCCCTCTTGGAGTCACTACCTACTACTTGGCCAAAGCAATAAATAGCAATGGAGAACATGCAAGAATTACTTACGAACATAAATATAAAAGAGGTAAATCAAATATATTACTCAAACACAATCTGAACATAATCTCACAATCCATCGGATCCCAGCAAACTCATCATAGCAACAGCATAAGGATTACATATGTGCCTCGATCATGTAGGGCAGCTCACGAGGACTAATTAGTGAAGCACAAGAAGGGGAGGAGAACATCACATAGCTACTGCTCATGGACCCATGGTCCAAGGGAGACTACTCACAACTCATCCGGGAGGCGTCCATGGTGGTGGAGAGGCTCCCGGTGGTGATCCTCCCCTCCGGCAGGGTGCCGGGAAGAGTTCTCCTGGCGCTCCCGATCTTGGAAGCGCGGCGGCGGCGAAACAGAGATGAGATCGCGAAAAAGGGTTCCCGTCTCGAGGGTTTCGGGACACGATATAAATATATGCCAAAGGGGGGCATCAGCGGAGGCCTGGGGGGCCCAGGCGCCCCCCCGGCGTGGCCAGGAGGGGGGCCGCGCCACCAGGGCGCCTGGAGCCCTGGTGGCCCCCCTCCGGCTCTACTTTGGCTACCGGGAAGCTTCTGGAACGCTGATTTTTTATATAATTTTTCCGGGATTTTTCTGGCAGTTTACGTAATGGGAAAACCTGAAATACAAAAACAGCAGAAAACAGAAACTGGCACTGGGGTGCACTGAGTTAATAGGTTAGTCCAAATATGATCAAAAGTGTATGGAAGTGTATAAATATCATAGCAATATTACCCAAAAGAGGCATGGAGCAAGCAGAAATTATAGATATGTTTTGGACGTATCAACATCCCCAAGCTTAATTCCTGCTCGTCCTCGGGTAGGTAAATGATAACAAGAATAATTTCTATGGTGACATGCTATTAACCATATAGGACTTTTCATAGTCATATGACAAAAGCTTACTGAGACAATTAATCTGTAGTAATTAAGTTGCCTCATGAGAAAATCACAAAGAACTGAAAGTTTTACAATATGATACTGAAACATCAAATAGATTTGTAATGAGCATGGTGTGCAAATATGATAAAGTGATATCTCGCTTGCCCCCTTTAGTGAAGCAAAACATAAATGCAGGGGCACCTCCAAGGTTTAAGTGATGACTAGATACAATAATTTCAGAATAAACGATACCACAATCATGCAAAAGACAATGCTACTTTGGGACAATGCACATTACACTCAGAATGACAATCATGCTCTCAGTAGTTGGTGCTTTAAAAGAAGGTGGAGACTCTCGAACCGTGGCTTTTGTTGGCAAGGTTGAAAACCCGTAGTCGGAAACAAAGACAAAACATGTACCAGAGCTCTTGATTTTAAAAACAGAGGTAATAATTATTATTTTTGATTATGCATGTTCTGTCAACGAATGCTAGCAGATAACTCAATCACTTCTTGAGATGGACAAGTTTCGAGGAACGGCTCCCGAATGAGGACGATCACATCCTCTTAATCTCCTTTGTTTATCACTGCCAAAGTTTTCTGATTTCTCATGAACAAAGCGTGAAGGAGGGTTTGTTTGTTATATTAATTTTGAGCCGGGCGCACTCAATGCCAATTCCTTCTCGTGTTATGGGTTTGCACATTAGACATGCAATCCCGGGGTGAAGCTTGTCCAACTTAAAAAGATCATGAATTAACTACTACTTCCTCATGAACTAAAAACAGAGGCACAAAACAGAAATGCATTTTTTTTGAATAATTTCGAGATGGTACATGAAAGTCTCCGTTAGGAATGGCAGGTAAATACCATGTAGGAAGGTATGGTGGACTCATATGGCATAACTGGTTTAAAAGATTTTGGATGCACAAGCAGCAGTCCGCTTAGTACAGGCGAAGGTTAGGAAAAGACTGGGAGCGACCAACTAAGAGAGCAATGACGGTCATAATCATGCATAGCGACAAAGCAACATTGAATCAGGCATGGAAGTTATATCGCTACTCAGAAATAAAAGATCATCAAGGTTTGACAGACTTTCTTTACAGTCTTAAATATGCGTGAGCATACGCCAAGTCAATCAAAATAAATTCTTGAAGGAAGATATTACTAAACCATACCACATCATAGGCAAACAAATCATGTTGGTACTCCAATAACACATTGGGAACCCCCCAGCTATTTGAGACTAACCATAAGAAAACATGAACTACTAAGCACCATTATGCACGTAGCATTTTTATCATAGACATATCAACCATGCAACATAAGCAAACTCTCTTAATAAGATAAGCATGATAACTAAAGAGAGTTCAAGCAACCAACTAAACAAAAGCTCTTTAAAAAGATAAGCATGAAAACTAAGAGCTAAGCATGATAGTAGCTATTGAAAGGCAAAGAACACACACAACAAAGATAGACATGAAAATTCTATGTTATGTTCTAGGTAGAAGTGGAGCGTGTTTCTCTCCCACACAAAGAAAGCTGAGTTCCGACTCGTTATGAAAAGCAAAAGAAAACTAAAATGGAAACTAAAAGCAAGACGCTCCAAGCATAGCACATAACACATGAAGTGATAAAAATATAGTGGAACGAAAGACGAACTGATAATGTTGATGGAGAAGGGGATGCACGGGGGCATCCCCAAGCTTAGACGCTTGAGTCTCCTTGAATATTTCTTGGGGGTGCATGGGGGCATCCCCAAGCTTGAGCGTTTGACACTCCTGAATCTTTTTATCATCTTCCCTCGCACACTTGAAAACTCCCTTCATACATAACTCATCATAATCTGATTAGCGAGGTTAGTACCCATAATAAAATAATTGTTCCTTGCTGGAAATAAGGATATTCTTGAAGTTCTACTGTTTCTCAAGATTGCCAAAAGGTTTTCGCAAAGAAAAAGCAAGCTCAAGGTTTGCAAAATGAAGGAAAGGCAAAACAGGACAGAATCTGTGAAAAACAGAACAACATGTAGTAAATGATTTTTTCGGGGCACTTCTGCAACTCTAATCAAAAAACTCAGAACAGACGCACGAAAGAAAATTGTATAGAGCACGCTGTCGAAAAAATTCAGACCAAAAAGATGATCTGCTGATTTTATACGAATTTTTCTATACAAGGACAGAATCTGTTTCCTGGACAACACGTCACAACTTTTGAACTTTCTTGCAATCAGAGGCTACACTTGGCACAAAGTTGAAAAGCAAAGATACAATGATGATGCTACTGTAGTAACAACATCAAGACACAACAAAAGAAAAATAAAATTTTATTCATGTGGGCTGCCTCCCAAAAGCGCTTTCTTTTATGCCTTTAAGCTAGGCATAATGCATAGAGATCAAGTTTTATCAAGAATAAAAGAATAGCTAGCCCGTATAACGGACTCAAAAGGTAACTTAATCTTCTTTCGAGGGAAGTGTTCCATCCCTTTCTTGAGAGGAAATTGGAATTTTATATTCCCCTCTTTCATGTCAATGATGGCACCAACGGTGCGAAGGAAATGACGTCCCAAAATAATTGGACAAGAAGGTTCACATTCAATATCCATAATAGTAAAATCAACGGGAACGTAATTTTCAGTGACAATGATAAGAACATCGTCGATCCTCCCCAAAGGTTTCTTTATGGAAGAATCAACGAGACGAACACCAAAAGAACAAGAATCAAAAGGTTTCAATTTAAGCATATCATATATTCTTTTGGGCATAACGGAGGTACTAGCTCCAACATCACATAATGCATAGCAAGAGAAGTTATTCAACTTAATTTTAATCATAGGATCCCAACCATCTTCTAGCTTTCTAGGTATGGAGGCTTCTACTCTAAGTTTCTCCTCCCTAGCTTTGATGAGAGCATTAGTGATATGCTCTGTGAAGGCAAGGTTAAGCGTGCTAGTGCGGGGATCTCTCTAGACATCTTGTGAAGGAAATCAATAACTTCAGTAAGAGTGCAATTATCAAAATCAAGGTCACTACTATCAAGTAAAGTGGTAGTGGTGTCCTTTAGGTTCACTTGTTTGGTAGTTTCTATGGTCATAGCATCACCATTAATAGGTCCATTGGGACCAGGAGTGCATTGGGTGCTAAGAGTTTGGATATCCTCAACAACTTGGATAGTAGCAACAGTGTGGTGGGTAGGAAGGTTCTTAATTCTATCTTCTTCCTCCCTTTCTCTAGCCCATCTCTCTTTAAGTTTAGCCAACATCCTAATGTTTTCATTAATTTGCACTTGAATAGCATTCATAGGAGTGACCTTCCTCTCCTCAAGAGGAGAAGTTCTAATTTTAAGCAATTCTACCTCATGGGCTAAATTGTCTACCTTCGAAGAGAGATCATCTAGTTTGTTTAGTTTTTCTTCTACACTCTTATTAAAGGCTTTTTGGGTAGTGATGAAATCTTTAAGCATAATCTCTAGTTCAGTAGTGGAGTTCTTGGTGCTAGGATAAGCATTGTTGTTCCCATAGGAATTAGAGGGGAACGGTCTAGGATTGCTACCAAAATTACTCCTATAAGCATTGTTATTAAAATTGTTTCTAGAGATAAAGTTCACATCTACTTGTTCTTGAGCAATCAATGAATTTAAAGGAACATCACGAGGATCAACAGAAGATTGCTTCGAAAGTAGAGACATGATCAAGTCAACTTTTTCATTTAGGGAGGAAATCTCCTCGACAGAGTTTACCTTCCTACCTGTTGGAGCGCGTTCGGTGTGCCATTGGGAATAGTTGGTCATCATCTCATCGAGAAGCTTCGTGGCAGCACCAAGTGTAGTTGACATAAAGGTTCCTCCCGCGGCCGAATCTAACAAGTTCCGCGAGGTAAAGTTCAAGCCTGCATAAAAAGTTTGGATAACCATCCAAGTAGTCAAACCATGAGTAGGGCAGTTCTTGACAAGAGATTTCATACGTTCCCAAGCTTGGGCAACGTGTTCATTATCCAATTGTTTGAAATTCATTATGTTACTCCTTAGTTGGATAATTTTAGCAGGTGGATAGTATTTTCCAATAAAAGCATCTTTGCACTTGTCCCATGAATCTATGCTATTTCTAGGCAAAGACTGAAACCAAATTTTAGCTCCTCCTCTCAAGGAGAAAGGAAAAAGCTTAAGCTTAACAATATTACCATCTATTTCTTGGTACTTTTGCATATCACAAAGTTCAACAAAATTGTTTAAGTGTAAAGCAGCATCATCTCCAGCACCGGAGAATTGATCTTTCATAACTAGGTTCAGTAAAGCAGGTTTAATTTCATACGAAGGTGCTGAAGTGGCAGGTGTAGTGATAGGCGTGCAAATAAAGTCAACATTGTTGTGACTAGTGAAGTCACACAACTTGGTGTTCTCGGTGGAACCCATAGCAGCAAGCAAGCAAGATAACTATTTTTTGATTTTCGATAAAAGATACTAAGGCAAAAAAACTGAAAGGTAAACTAACAAGACTAAAAAGCAAAGGTAAAATATAGCGTGCAACTCCCCTATCCTGAAGAGTGGAGTCCCCGGCAATGGCACCAGAAAACTTTGCTTGATGGCTTCTCACCCCTCGTTGGTTACCCCAAGTGGAAGGTTTGAGATGCAGTGTAGCGGAAGTTTTCCCTTGGCAAAGATACCAAGGATCGATTTCCCCTGAGACTCTCAGTTTCAGCAAGAAGGTGTCAACTGCTAACGGCGCCAGATATTAGCAATCAACGTGGACCTGCACACAGATACAAATAACTTTGCTCCCAATGAGTACAGAGAGGTTGTCAATCCCTCTAGCCTTGTCGTTTACAAAGGATCAAACGCAAGTGATAATAGTAAGAGTAAAATGCAAGCGCGGTCCTAATTCTTTTCTGGAAGTGTCACTTGGGTCCTAATTCTTTCAAAATGCATATCTGGGTCCTAAATCTTTCTAAGTTGTTCACGCGAGGTCCTATTTTCGTCTGATCGCCGCTGACCAGCTCGCGTGGCACTTTGACCGCCGCCACGTCGACTGGAGGGCCCACGCTGGTGATTTCCCGTGGCTGGCGGTTGGGAATTCAAGCAATGTGGCCCCTGGAGTTTATGCTTTCCTCATTCCCCGGTCCCTAGGTCTTCTGCTCGCTCTCTCCCTCTCTCTGGCGCTGTCGCCGCCATGTCCGCCGCCGCGAGCTCGTCTGTCGTGAAGCACCACGGGAAGACGGTTGTCCAAGCGCCTCTTCCACCTCCGGCATTAGCCCTTTTCTCCATGCCCATCTCATCGCCGGCACTAGCTGGTCTGCTGCCATTGGTACCATGCCCTAGCTGCCGCATTCGATCTACAATTCATCTTCTGTCAAAATCGGTCTGGCAGGATTTTCTACAAGTGCCCCAATCACCATGTAAGATTTTCTACAAGTGCCCCAATCGATTTGATGTTTCTGTGTTCCTGTGTTTCTTTTTTGCTGAATTTTGTTACTCAATTTCTGTCAGATTCCACCAAATCCTTGCCAACATTATTACTGGGAAGATGGACCGAACAACTATTTTAATTTTTTGGTGAGAGGTGGGTACGTCAGCCATGGATTGAGGGAGAGAGCGAGCAGAAGACCTAGGGACCGGGGAATGAGGAAAGCATAAACTCCAGGGGCCACATTGCTTGAATTCCCAACCGCCAGCCACGGGAAATCGCCAGCGTGGGCCCTCGAGTCGACGTGGCGGCGGTCAAAGTGCCACGCGAGCTGGTCAGCGGCGATCAGACGAAAATAGGACCTCGCGTGAACAACTTAGAAAGATTTAGGACCCAGATATGCATTTTGAAAGAATTAGGACCCAAGTGACATTTTTAAAAAAGAATCAGGACCGCGCTTGCACTTTACTCTAATAGTAATAGGTTTTGCTGCAAATAGTAAATAAAAGCGGAAAGTAAATAGCGGATGTGATCAGTGATGGTAATATTGAAGGAAATATGCCCTAGAGGCAATAATAAAGTTATTATTTATTTCCTTATATCATGATAAATGTTTATTATTCATGCTAGAATTGTATTAACCGGAAACTTAGTACATGTGTGAATACATAGACAAAACAAAGTGTCCCTAGTATGCCTCTACTAGACTAGCTCATTGATCAAAGATGGTTATGTTTCCTAACTATAGACATGAGTTGTCATTTGATCAATGGGGTCACATCATTAGGAGAATGATGTGATGGACAAGACCCATCCGTTAGCTTAGCAACTTGATCGTTTAGTTTTATTGCTATTGCTTTCTTCATGACTTATACATGTTCCTATGACTATGAGATTATGCAACTCCCGAATACCGGAGGAACACTTTGTGTGCTACCAAACGTCACAACGTAACTGGGTGATTATAAAGGTACTCTACAGGTGTCTTCGAAGGTACTTGTTGGGTTGGCGTATTTCGAGATTAGGATTTGTCACTCCGATTGTCGGAGAGGTATCTCTGGGCCCACTCGGTAATGCACATCACTATAAGCCTTGCAAGCATTGCAGCTAATGAGTTAGTTGCGGGATGATCTATTACGGAACGAGTAAAGAGACTTGTTGGTAACGAGATTGAACTAGGTATTGAGATACCGACGATCGAATCTCGGGCATGTAACATACCGATGACAAAGGGAACAATGTATGTTGTAATGCGGTTTGACCGATAAAGATCTTCGTAGAATATGTGGGAGCCAATATGAGCATCCAGGTTCCGCTATTGGTTATTGACCGGAGACGTGTCTCGGCCATGTCTACATAGTTCTCGAACCCGTAGGGTCCGCACGCTTAAGGTTTCGATGATAGTTTTATTATGAGTTTATGAGTTTTGATGTACCGAAGGAGTTCGGAGTCCCGGATGAGATCGGGGACATGACGAGGAGTCTCAAAATGGTCGAGACGTAAAAATCGATATATTGGACGACTATATTCGGACATCGGAAAGGTTCCGAGTGATTCGGGTATTTTCGGAGTATCGGGGAGTTACGGGAATAGAGGAGAGAGGCCAAAAGGAAGGAGGCGTGCACCCCCCTTCTGGTCCGAATTGGACAAGGGGTGCAGCCCCCTTTTCCTTCTCCCTCTCCCCCTCTTTCCTTCTCTCCTACTCCGGAAAGGAAAGGGGAATCCTACTAGGACTTGGGAGTCCTAGTAGGACTCCCCACACTTGGTGTGCCACCTCTAGGGCCGGCCTCTCCCTCCCTCCTTTATATACGGGGGCAGGGGGCACCTCTAGACACAACAATTGATCTCTTAATCTCTTAGCCGTGTGCGGTGCCCCCCTCCACCATAGTTCTCCTCGATAAATATTGTAGCGGTGCTTAGGCGAAGCCCTGCGACGGTAGAACATCAAGATCGTCACCACGCCGTCGTGCTGACGGAACTCTCCCTCGACACTCGGCTGGATCGGAGTTCGAGGGACGTCATCGAGCTGAACGTGTGCTAGAACTCGGAGGTGCCGTAGTTTCGGTGCTTGATCGGTCGGGCCGTGAAGACGTACGACTACATCAACCGCGTTGTTCTAACGCTTCCGCTTTCGGTCTACGAGGGTACGTAGACTCACTCTCCCCTCTCGTTATTATGCATCTGGTAGATAGATCTTGCGTGATCGTAGGAAAATTTTAAAATACTACGTTCCCCAGCAGTGGCATCATGAGCCAGGTCTATGCGTAGATGATATGCACGAGTAGAACACAATGAGTTGTGGGCGATACTAGTCATACTGCTTATCAGCATGTCATACTTTGCTTCGGCGGTATTGTGAGATGAAGCGGCCCGGACCGACATTACGCGTACGCTTACGCGAGACTGGTTTCACCGTTACGAGCACTTGTTGCTTAAAGGTGACTGGCGGGTGTCTGTCTCTCTCACTTTAGCTGAATCAAGTGTGGCTACGCCCGGTCCTTGTGAAGGTTAAAACAGCACATACTTGACGAAACATCGTTGTGGTTTTGTATGCGTAGGTAAGAACGGTTCTTGCTAAGCCCGTAGCAGCCACGTAAAACTTGCAACAACAAAGTAGAGGACGTCTAACTTGTTTTTGCAGGGTATGTTGTGATGTGATATGGTCAAGACATGATGAGTTATACGGTTTTGTATGAGATGATCATGTTTTGTAAAGTTATCGGCAACTGGCAGGAGCCATATGGTTGTCGCTTTATTGTATGAAATGCAATCACCATGTAATTGCTTTACTTTATCACTAAGCGGTAGCGATAGTCGTAGAAGCAATAGTTGGCGAGACGACAACGATGCTACGATGGAGATCAAGGTGTCGCGCCGGTGACGAAGGTGATCATGACGGTGCTTTGGAGATGGAGATCAAAAGCACAAGATGATGATGGCCATATCATGTCACATATTTTGATTGCATGTGATTTTTATCTTATTATGCTTCTTATTTTGCTTAGAACGACGGTAGCATTATAAGATGATCCCTTACTAAATTTCAAGGTATAAGTGTTCTCCCTGAGTATGCACCGTTGCGAAAGTTCGTCGTGCCGAGACACCACGTGATGATCGGGTGTGATAAGCTCTACGTTCAAATACAACGGGTGTAAGCCAGTTTTGCACACGCAGAATACTCGGGTTAAACTTGACGAGCCTAGCATATGCAGATATG
The DNA here is from genome assembly GCA_902687465.1 of Secale cereale. Taxonomy (NCBI): domain Eukaryota; kingdom Viridiplantae; phylum Streptophyta; class Magnoliopsida; order Poales; family Poaceae; genus Secale; species Secale cereale. The sequence continues at coordinate 47,521,765 of LR738710.1, read as the reverse complement.
GCCTCGGAACACTGGAGACCGAAAGGTCGAGCATGAATCATATAGTAGATATGATCAACATAAGATGTTCACCATTGAAAACTACTCCATCTCACGTGATGATCGGACATGGTTTAGTTGATTTGGATCACGTGATCATTTAGATGACTAGAGGGATGTCTATCTAAGTGGGAGTTCTTAAGTAATATGATTAAATTGAACTTTAATTTATCATGAACTTAGTCCTGATAGTATTAGTATATCTATGTTGTAGATCAATAGCTCGCGATGTTGCTCCACATTTTTTTTATATGTTCCTAGAGAAAACTAAGTTGAAAGATGTTAGTAGCAATGATGCGGAATTGTTCCGTGATCTGAGGATTATCCTCATTGCTGCACAGAAGAATTATGTCCTTGATGCACCGCTAGGTGACAGACCTATTGCAGGAGTAGATGTAGACGTTATGAACGTTTTGACAAAAGCTCGGTATGATGACTACTTGATAGTTTAAGTGCACCATGCTTTACGGCTTAGAACCAGGACTTCAAAAACGTTTTGAACGCCACGGAACATATAAGATGTTCCAAGAGTTGAAATTAGTATTTCATACTCATGCCCGTGTCGAGAGGTATAAGACTTCTGACAGTACTTTGCCTACAAGATGGAGGAGAATAGCTCAACCAGTGAGCATGTGCTCAGATTGTCTGGGTACTACAATTACTTGAATCAAGTGGGAGTTAATCTTCCAGATAAGATAGTAATTGACAAAGTTCTCTAGTCACTATCACCAAGTTAGTAGAACTTTGTGATGAACTATAATATGCAAGGGATGACGAAAGGAATTCCTGAGCTCTTCGCGATGCTGAAGTCGGCGAAGGTAGAAATCATGAAAAAGCATCAAGTGTTGATGGTTAACAAGACCACTTGTTTCAAGTAAAGGGCAAAGGGATAGAAGGGGAACTTCAAGAAGAATGACAAGCAAGTTGTCACTCCCATGAAGAAACCCAAAGCTAAACTCAAGCCTGAAACTAAGTGCTTCTACTGCAAAGGAAATGGTCACTGGAAGTGGAACTACCCTAGATATTTGGCGGATAAGAAGGATGGCAAAGTGAACAAAGGTATATTTGATATACAAATTATTGATGTGTATTTTACTAGTGTTCATAGCAACCCCTCGGTATTTGATACTTGTTCAGTTGCTAAAGAGTAGTAACTCGAAATGGGAGTTGCATAATGAACAGAAACTAGTTAAAGGATGAAGTGACGATGTGTATTGGAAGTAGTTCCAAGATTGATATGATCATCATCACACACTCCCTATACTTTCGGGATTAGTGTTGAAACTAAATAAGTGTTATTTGGTGTTTGTGTTGAGCATGAATATGATTTGATCATGTTTATTGCAATACGGTTATTCATGTAAGTTAGAGAATAATTGTTGTTCTGTTTACATGAATAAAACCTTCTATGGTCATACACCCAATGAAAATGGTTTGTTGGATCTCGATCGTGTGATACACATATTCATAATATTGAAGCCAAAAGATGCAAGGTTAATAATGATAGTGCAACTTATTTGTGGCACTGCCGTTTAGGTCATATTGGTGTAAAGCGCATGAAGAAACTCCATAGTGATGGACTTCTGGAATCACTTGATTATGAATCACTTGATGCTTGCGAACCATGCCTCATGGGCAAGATGACTAAAACTCCGTTCTCCAGAACTGTGGAGCGAGCAACAGAGTTGTTGGAAATCATACATACTGATGTATGCGGACCAATGAGTGTTGAAGCTCGCGGCGGGTATCGTTATTTTCTGACCTTCACTGATGATTTAAACAGATATGGGTATATCTACTTAATGAAGCACAAGTCTGAAACATTTGAAAAGTTCAAAGAATTTCAGAGTGAAGTGGAGAATCATCGTAACAGAAAATAAGAGTTTCTACGATATGATCGTAGAGGTAAAATATTTGAGTTAGCGAGTTTGGCCTTCAGTAAAAACAATGTGAAATAGTTTCACTACTCACGCCACCTGGAACACCATAGTGTAATGGTGTGTCCGAACGTCATAACCGTACTTTATTAGATATGGTGCGATCGATGATGTCTCTTACCGATCTACCACTATCACTTTTGGGGTTATGCATTAGAGATTGCTACATTCACGTTAAATAGGGCACCATCTAAAACCGTGGAGATGACACCGTATGAACTGTGGTTTGATGAGAAACCTAAGCTGTCATTTCTTTAAGTTTGGGACTGCGATGCTTATGTGAAAAAGTTTCAACATGATAAGCTTGAACCCAAATCGGAGAAGTAAATCTTCATAGGATACCCAAAAGAAACTATTGGGTACACCTTCTATCACAGATCCTAAGGCAAGGTCTTTGTTGCTAAAAGTGGATCCTTTCTAGAGAAGGAGTTTCTCTCGAAAGAAGTGAGTGGGAGGAAAGTAGAACTTGATGAGGTAATTGTACCTTCTCCCGAATTGGAAAGTGGAACATCACAGAAACTAGTTCTAGTGATTCCTACACCAATTAGTGAGGAAGCTAATGATGATGATCATGAAACTTCAGATCAAGTTTCTGCTAAACGTCGTAGATCAACCAGAGTATGTTCCGCACCAGAGTGGTACGGCAACCTAGTTCTGGAAGTCATGTTACTAGACCATGATGAACCTACAAACTATGAGGAAGCGATGATGAGCCCAGATTCTGCAAAATGGCTTGAGGCCATGAAATCTGAGATGGGATCCATGTATGAGAACAAAGTGTGGACTTTGGTTGACTAGCCCGATGATCGGCAAGCCATCGAAAATAAATGGATCTTCAAGAGGAAGACTGACACTGACGGTAATGTTACTGTTTACAAAGCTCGACTTGTTGCGAAAGGTTTTCGACAAGTTCAAGGAGTTGACTACGATGAGACTTTCTCACCCGTAGCGATGCTTAAGTCTGTCCGAATCATGTTAGCAATTGCCGCATTTTATGAAATCTGGCAAATGGATAACAAAACTGCATTCTTTAATGGATTTATTAAAAAAGAATTGTATATGATGCAACCAGAAGGTTTTGTCAATCCTAAAGGTGCTAACAAAATGTGCAAGCTCCAGCGATCCATCTATGGACTGGTGCAAGCATCTCGGAGTTGGAATATACGCTTTGATAAGTTGATCAAAGCATATAGATTTATACAGACTTGCAGTTAAGCCTGTATTTACAAGAAAGTGAGTGGGAGCACTACACCATTTCTGATAAGTATATGTGAATGACATATTGTCGATCGGAAATGATGTAGAATTTTCTGGAAAGCATAAAGGAGTGTTTGAAAGGAGTTTTTCAAAGAAAGACCTTGGTGAAGCTACTTACATATTGGGCATCAAGATCTATAGAGATAGATCAAGACGCTTGATAAGACTTTCGATGAGTACATACCTTGATAAGATTTTGAAGTAGTTCAAAATGGATCAGTCAAAGAAGGAGTTCTTGCCTGACTTGTAAGGTGTGAAGTTGAGTAAGACTCAAAGCCACACCACGGCAGAAAAATATAGAGAGAATGAAAGTCATTCCCTATGCCTCAGCCATAGGTTCTATAAAGTATGCCATGCTGTGTACCAAACATGTTGTGTACCTTGTCATGAGTTTGACAGGGAGGTACAATAGTGATCCAGGAGTAGATCACTGTACAGCGGTCAAAATTATCCTTAGTAACTGGATGACTAAGGAAATGTTTCTCGATTATGGAGGTGATAAAGAGTTCATCGTAAAGGGTTACGCCGATGCAAGCTTTGACACTGAATCCAGATGACTCTAACTATCAATCTGGATGCGTATTGAAAGTGGGAGCAATTAGCTAGAGTAGCTCCATGCAGAGCATTGTAGACATAGAAATTTGCGAAATACATACGGATCTGAATGTGACAGACCCGTTGACTAAACTTCTCTCACAAGCAAAACATGATCACACCTTATTACTCTTGGTTATTAATCACATAGCGATGTGAACTAGATTATTGACTCTAGTAAACCTTTTGGGTGTTGGTCACATGGAGATGTGAACTATGGGTGTTATTCACATAACGATGTGAACTATCGGTATTAAATCACATGGCGATGTGAGCTAGATTATTGACTCTAGTGCAAGTGGGAGACTGAAGGAAATATGCCCTAGAGGCAATAATAAAGTTATTATTTATTTCCTTATATCATGATAAATGTTTATTATTCATGCTAGAATTGTATTAACCGGAAACTTAGTACATGTGTGAATACATAGACAAAACAAAGTGTCCCTAGTATGCCTCTACTAGACTAGCTCATTGATCAAAGATGGTTATGTTTCCTAACTATAGACATGAGTTGTCATTTGATCAATGGGGTCACATCATTAGGAAAAAGATGATGTGATGGCTTAGCAACTTGATCGTTTAGTTTTATTGCTATTGCTTTCTTCATGACTTATACATGTTCCTATGACTATGAGATTATGCAACTCCCGAATACCGGAGGAACACTTTGTGTGCTACCAAACGTCACAACGTAACTGGGTGATTATAAAGGTACTCTACAGGTGTCTCCGAAGGTACTTGTTGGGTTGGCGTATTTCGAGATTAGGATTTGTCACTCCGATTGTCGGAGAGGTATCTCTGGGCCCACTCGGTAATGCACATCACTATAAGCCTTGCAAGCATTGCAGCTAATGAGTTAGTTGCGGGATGATGTATTACGGAACGAGTAAAGAGACTTGTTGGTAACGAGATTGAACTAGGTATTGAGATACCGACGATCGAATCTCGGGCATGTAACATACCGATGACAAAGGGAACAATGTATGTTGTAATGCGGTTTGACCGATAAAGATCTTCGTAGAATATGTGGGAGCCAATATGAGCATCCAGGTTCTGCTATTGGTTATTGACCGGAGACGTGTCTCGGCCATGTCTACATAGTTCTCGAACCCGTAGGGTCCGCACGCTTAAGGTTTCGATGATAGTTTTATTATGAGTTTATGAGTTTTGATGTACCGAAGGAGTTCGGAGTCCCGGATGAGATCGGGGACATGACGAGGAGTCTCAAAATGGTCGAGACGTAAAAATCGATATATTGGACGACTATATTCGGACATCGGAAAGGTTCCGAGTGATTCGGGTATTTTCGGAGTACCGGGGAGTTACGGGAATAGAGGAGAGAGGCCAAAAGGAAGGAGGCGTGCACCCCCCTTCTGGTCCGAATTGGACAAGGGGTGCAGCCCCCTTTTCCTTCTCCCTCCCCCCTCTTTCCTTCTCTCCTACTCTGGAAAGGAAAGGGGAATCCTACTAGGACTTGGGAGTCCTAGTAGGACTCCCCACACTTGGTGTGCCCCCTCTAGGGCCGGCCTCTCCCTCCCTCCTTTATATACGGGGGCAGGGGGGCACCTCTAGACACAACAATTGATCTCTTGATCTCTTAGCCGTGGGCGGTGCCCCCCTCCACCATAGTTCTCCTCGATAAATATTGTAGCGGTGCTTAGGCGAAGCCCTGCGACGGTAGAACATCAAGATCGTCACCACGCCGTCGTGCTGACGGAACTCTCCCTCGACACTCGGCTGGATCGGAGTTCGAGGGACGTCATCGAGCTGAACGTGTGCTAGAACTCGGAGGTGCCGTAGTTTCGGTGCTTGATCGGTCGGGCCGTGAAGACGTACGACTACATCAACCGCGTTGTTCTAACGCTTCCGCTTTCGGTCTACGAGGGTACATAGACTCACTCTCCCCTCTCGTTGCTATGCATCTGGTAGATAGATCTTGCGTGATCGTAGGAAAATTTTAAAATACTACGTTCCCCAACAAATATGGACCGGGGTCCCATGATGTTCACTAGTGATGTCTCTCTCCCAAAAGACGATAAAACAGCTATGTGAGGTAAACGAATTACAGCTGGGCAATTGACAGAATTATGAGCGCAAACCAATGCTAACTATGTTGCAAGAAAGGAAGAGGTTCAAAGCATGGGCAGTACGCCAAGGCAAGTAGACCTAAATCCATCTGCATCTACTACTAATCATCCACCTTGAGATATCTATCCAGAACATCTCGCTGGTATTAAGTTGCGAGTCCCACCCATAGTGTAAACTCAAAGCAACAGACAATTGCATTAAAAGAAGTTTGCGTAAAGTAAACAATCCTTGCACCCGCGGGCACAAGCACCGTTGTTTTCCCCCTTGTGGCAATAGCACATCCCCTAGACTCATGTTTCTGTCACTCAAGCTAGTCATCGAGGGGCATGAACCCACAATCAAGCATAACGTTCCCTCTTGGAGTCACTACCTACTACTTGGCCAAAGCAATAAATAGCAACGGAGAACATGCAAGGATTACTTACGAACATAAATATAAAAGAGGTAAATCAAATATATTACTCAAACACAATCTGAACATAATCTCACAATCCATCGGATCCCAGCAAACTCATCATAGCAACAGCATAAGGATTACATATGTGCCTCGATCATGTAGGGCAGCTCACGAGGACTAATTAGTGAAGCACAAGAAGGGGAGGAGAACATCACATAGCTACTGGTCATGGACCCATGGTCCAAGGGAGACTACTCACAACTCATCCGGGAGGCGTCCATGGTGGTGGAGAGGCTCCCGGTGGTGATCCTCCCCTCCGGCAGGGTGCCGGGAAGAGTTCTCCTGGCGCTCCCGATCTTGGAAGCGCGGCGGCGGCGGAACAGAGATGAGATCGCGAAAAAGGGTTCCCGTCTCGAGGGTTTCGGGACACGATATAAATATATGCCAAAGGGGGGCATCAGCGGAGGCCTGGGGGGCCCAGGCGCCCCCCCGGCGCGGCCAGGAGGGGGGTCGCGCCACCAGGGCGCCTGGAGCCCTGGTGCCCCCCCTCCGGCTCTACTTTGGCTACCGGGAAGCTTCTGGAACGCTGATTTTTTATATAATTTTTCCGGGATTTTTCTGGCAGTTTACGTAATGGGAAAACCTGAAATACAAAAACAGCAGAAAACAGAAACTGGCACTGGGGTGCACTGAGTTAATAGGTTAGTCCAAATATGATCAAAAGTGTATGGAAGTGTATAAATATCATAGCAATATCACCCAAAAGAGGCATGGAGCAAGCAGAAATTATAGATACGTTTTGGACGTATCAACATCCCCAAGCTTAATTCCTGCTCGTCCTCGAGTAGGTAAATGATAACAAGAATAATTTCTGTGGTGACATGTTATTAACCATATAGGACTTTTCATAGTCATATGACAAAAGCTTACCGAGACAATGAATCTGTAGTAATTAAGTTGCCTCATGAGAAAATCACAAAGAACTGAAAGTTTTACAATATGATACTGAAACATCAAATAGATTTGTAATGAGTATGGTGTGCAAATATGATAAAGTGATATCTCGCTTGCCCCCTTTAGTGAAGCAAAACATAAATGCAGGGGCACCTCCAAGGTTTAAGTGATGACTAGATACAATAATTTCAGAATAAACGATACCACAATCATGCAAAAGACAATGCTACTTTGGGACAATGCACATTACACTCAGAATGACAATCATGCTCTCAGTAGTTGGTGCTTTCAAAGAAGGTGGAGACTCTCGAACCGTGGCTTTTGTTGGCAAGGTTGAAAACCCGTAGTCGGAAACAAAGACAAAACATGTACCAGAGCTCTTGATTTTAAAAACAGAGGTAATAATTATTATTTTTGATTATGCATGTTCCGTCAACGAATGCTAGCAGATAACTCAATCACTTCTTGAGATGGACAAGTTTCGAGGAACGGCTCCCGAATGAGGACGATCACATCCTCTTAATCTCCTTTGTTTATCACTGCCAAAGTTTTCTGATTTCTCATGAACAAAGCGTGAAGGAGGGTTTGTTTGTTATATTAATTTTGAGCCGGGCGCACTCAATGCCAATTCCTTCTCGTGTTATGGGTTTGCACATTAGACATGCAATCCCGGGGTGAAGCTTGTCCAACTTAAAAAGATCATGAATTAACTACTACTTCCTCATGAACTAAAAACAGAGGCACAAAACAGAAATGCATTTTTTTTAATAATTTCGAGATGGTACATGAAAGTCTCCGTTAGGAATGGCAGGTAAATACCATGTAGGAAGGTATGGTGGACTCATATGGCATAACTGGTTTAAAAGATTTTGGATGCACAAGCAGTCAGTCTGCTTAGTACAGACGAAGGTTAGCAAAAGACTGGGAGCGACCAACTAGGAGAGCAATGACGGTCATAATCATGCAGAGCGACAAAGCAACATTGAATCAGGCATGGAAGTTATATCGCTACTCAGAAATAAATGATCATCAAGGCTTGACAGACTTTCTTTACAGTCTTAAATATGCGTGAGCATACGCCAAGTCAATCAAAATAAATTCTTGAAGGAAGATATTACTAAACCATACCACATCATAGGCAACCAAATCATGTTGGTACTCCAATAACACATTGGGAACCCCCCCAGCTATTTGAGACTAACCATAAGAAAACATGAACTACTAAGCACCATTATGCACGTAGCACTTTTATCATAGACATATCAACCATGCAACATAAGCAAACTCTCTTAATAAGATAAGCATGATAACTAAAGAGAGTTCAAGCAACCAACTAAACAAAAGCTCTTTAAAAAGATACGCATGAAAACTAAGAGCTAAGCATGATAGTAGCTATTGAAAGGCAAAGAACACACACAGCAAAGATAGACATGAAAATTCTATGTTATGTTCTAGGTAGAAGTGGAGCATGTTTCTCTCCCACACAAAGAAAGCTGAGTTCCGACTCGTTATGAAAAGCAAAATAAAACTAAAAAGGAAACTAAAAGCAAGACGCTCCAAGCATAGCACATGACACATGAAGTGATAAAAATATAGTGGAACGAAAGACGAACTGATAATGTTGATGGAGAAGGGGATGCACGGGGGGCATCCCCAAGCTTAGACGCTTGAGTCTCCTTGAATATTTCTTGGGGGTGAATGGGGGCATCCCCAAGCTTGAGCGTTTGACACTCCTGAATCTTTTTATCATCTTCCCTCGCACACTTGAAAACTCCCTTCATACATAACTCATCATAATCTGATTAGCGATGTTAGTACCCATAATAAAATAATTGTTCCTTGCTGGAAATAAGGATATTCTTGAAGTTATACTGTTTCTCAAGATTGCCAAAAGGTTTTTGCAAAGAAAAAGCAAGCTCAAGGTTTGCAAAATGAAGGAAAGGCAAAACAGGACAGAATCTGTGAAAAACAGAACATCAGGTAGTAAATGATTTTTTCGGGGCACTTCTGCAACTCTAATCAAAAAACTCAGAACAGACGCACGAAAGAAAATTGTATAGAGCACGCTGTCGAAAAAATTCAGACCAAAAAGATGATCTGGTGATTTTATACGAATTTTTCTATCCAAGGATAGAATCTGTTTCCTGGACAACACGTCACAAGTTTTGAACTTTCTTGCAATCAGAGGCTACACTTGGCACAAAGTTGAAAAGCAAAGATACAATGATGATGCTACTGTAGTAACAACATCAAGACACAACAAAAGCAAAATAAAATTTTATTCATGTGGGCTGCCTCCCAAAAGCGCTTTCTTTTATGCCTTTAAGCTAGGCATAATGCATAGAGATCAAGTTTTATCAAGAATAAAAGAATAGCTAGCCCGTATAACGGACTCAAAAGGTAACTTAATCTTCTTTCGAGGGAAGTGTTCCATCCCTTTCTTGAGAGGAAATTGGAATTTTATATTCCCCTCTTTCATGTCAATGATGGCACCAATGGTGCGAAGGAAATGACGTCCCAAAATAATTGGACAAGAAGGTTCACATTCAATATCCATAATAGTAAAATCAACGGGAACATAATTGTTAGTGACAATGATAAGAACATCGTCGATCCTCCCCAAAGGTTTCTTTATGGAAGAATCAACGAGACGAACACCAAAAGAACAAGAATCAAAAGGTTTCAATTTAAGCATATCATATATTCTTTTGGGCATAACGGAGGTACTAGCTCCAACATCACATAATGCATAGCAAGAGAAGTTATTCAACTTAATTTTAATCATAGGATCCCAACCATCTTCTAGCTTTCTAGGTATGGAGGCTTCTACTCTAAGTTTCTCCTCCCTAGCTTTGATAAGAGCATTAGTGATATGCTCTGTGAAGGCAAGGTTAAGCGTGCTAGTGCGGGGATCTCTCTAGACATCTTGTGAAGGAAATCAATAACTTCGGTAGGAGTGCAATTATCAAAATCAAGGTCACTACTATCAAGTAAAGTGGTAGTGGTGTCCTTTAGGTTCACTTGTTTAGTAGTTTCTATGGTCATAGCATCACCATTAATAGGTCCATTGGGACCAGGAGTGCATTGGGTGCTAAGAGTTTGGATATCCTCAACAACTTGGATAGTAGCAACAGTGTGGTGGATAGGAAGGTTCTTAATTCTATCTTCTTCCTCCCTTTCTCTAGCCCATCTCTCTTTAAGTTTAGCCAACATCCTAATGTTTTCATTAATTTGCACTTGAATAGCATTCATAGGAGTGACCTTCCTCTCCTCAAGAGGAGAAGTTCTAATTTTAAGCAATTCTACCTCATGGGCTAAATTGTCTACCTTCGAAGAGAGATCATCTAGTTTGTTTAGTTTTTCTTCTACACTCTTATTAAAGGCTTTTTGGGTAGTGATGAAATCTTTAAGCATAATCTCTAGTTCAGTAGTGGAGTTCTTGGTGCTAGGATAAGCATTGTTGTTCCCATAGGAATTAGAGGGGAACGGTCTAGGATTGCTACCAAAATTACTCCTATAAGCATTGTTATTAAAATTGTTTCTAGAGATAAAATTCACATCTACTTGTTCTTGAGCAATCAATGAATTTAAAGGAACATCACGAGGATCAACAGAAGATTGCTTCGAAAGTAGAGACATGATCAAGTCAACTTTTTCATTTAGGGAGGAAATCTCCTCGACAGAGTTTACCTTCCTACCTGTTGGAGCGCGTTCGGTGTGCCATTGGGAATAGTTGGTCATCATCTCATCGAGAAGCTTCGTGGCAGCACCAAGTGTAGTTGACATAAAGGTTCCTCCCGCGGACGAATCTAACAAGTTCCGCGAGGTAAAGTTCAAGCCTGCATAAAAAGTTTGGATAACCATCCAAGTAGTCAAACCATGAGTAGGGCAGTTCTTGACAAGAGATTTCATACGTTCCCAAGTTTGGGCAACGTGTTCATTATCCAATTGTTTGAAATTCATTATGTTACTCCTTAGTTGGATAATTTTAGCAGGTGGATAGTATTTTCCAATAAAAGCATCTTTGGACTTGTCCAATGAATCTATGCTATTTCTAGGCAAAGACTGAAACCAAATTTTAGCTCCTCCTCTCAAGGAGAAAGGAAAAAGCTTAAGCTTAACAATATTACCATCTATTTTTGGTACTTTTGCATATCACAAAGTTCAACAAATTTTTTTAAGTGTAAAGCAGCATCATCTCCAGCACCGGAGAATTGATCTTTCATAACTAGGTTCAGTAAAGCAGGTTTAATTTCATACGAAGGTGCTGAAGTGGCAGGTGTAGTGATAGGCGTGCAAATAAAGTCATCGTTGTTGTGACTAGTGAAGTCACACAACTTGGTGTTCTCGGTGGAACCCATAGCAGCAAGCAAGCAAGATAACTATTTTTTGATTTTCGATAAAAGATACTAAGGCAAAAAAACTGAAAGGTAAACTAACAAGACTAAAAAGCAAAGGTAAAAGACAGCGTGCAACTCCCCTATCCTGAAGAGTGGAGTCCCCGGCAACGGCGCCAGAAAACTTTGCTTGATGGCTTCTCGCCCCTCGTTGGTTACCCCAAGTGGAAGGTTTGAGATGCAGTGTAGCGGAAGTTTTCCCTTGGCAAAGATACCAGGGATCGATTTCCCCTGAGACTCCCAGTTTCAACAAGAAGGTGTCAACTGCTAACGGCGCCAGATATTAGCAATCAACGTGGACCTGCACACAGATACAAATAACTTTGCTCCCAACGAGTACAGAGAGGTTGTCAATCCCTCCGGCCTTGTCGTTTACAAAGGATCAAACGCAAGTGATAATAGTAATAGGTTTTGCTGCAAATAGTAAATAAAAGCGGAAAGTAAATAGCAGATGTGATCAGTGATGGTAATATGGACCGGGGTCCCATGATGTTCACTAGTGATGTCTCTCTCCCAAAAGACGATAAAACAGCTATGTGAGGTAAACGAATTACAGCTGGGCAATTGACATAATTATGTGCGCAAACCAATGCTAACTATGTTGCAAGAAAGGTAGAGGTTCAAAGCAAGGGCGGTACGCCAAGGCAAGTAAACCGAAATCCATCTGCATCTATTACTAATCATCCACCTTGAGATATCTATCCAGAACATCTCGCTGGTATTAAGTTGCGAGTCCCACCCATAGTGTAAACTCAAAGCAACAGACAACTGCATTAAAAGAACTTTGCGTAAAGTAAACAATCCTTGCACCCGCGGGCACAAGCACCGTTGTTTTCCCCCTTGTGGCAACAGCACATCCCCTAGACTCATGTTTCTGTCACTCAAGCTAGTCATCGAGGGGCATGAACCCACAATCAAGCATAACGTTCCCTCTTGGAGTCACTACCTACTACTTGGCCAAAGCAATAAATAGCAACGGAGAACATGCAAGAATTACTTACGAACATAAATATAAAAGAGGTAAATCAAATATATTACTCAAACACAATCTGAACATAATCTCACAATCCATCGGATCCCAGCAAACTCATCATAGCAACAGCATAAGGATTACATATGTGCCTCGATCATGTAGGGCAGCTCACGAGGACTAATTAGTGAAGCACAAGAAGGGGAGGAGAACATCACATAGCTACTGGTCATGGACCCATGGTCCAAGGGAGACTACTCACAACTCATCCGGGAGGTGTCCATGGTGGTGGAGAGGCTCCCGGTGGTGATCCTCCCCTCCGGCAGGGTGCCGGGAAGAGTTCTTCTGGCGCTCCCGATCTTGGAAGCGCGGCGGCGGCGGAACAGAGATGAGATCGCGAAAAAGGGTTCCCGTCTCGAGGGTTTCGGGACACGATATAAATATATGCCAAAGGGGGCATCAGCGGAGGCCTGGGGGGCCCAGGCGCCCCCCCCCGGCGCGGCCAGGAGGGGGGCCGCGCCACCAGGGCGCCTGGAGCCCTGGTGCCCCCCCTCCTGCTCTAGTTTGGTTACCGGGAAGCTTCTGGAACGTTGATTTTTTATATAATTTTTCCGGATTTTTTCTGGCAGTTTACGTAATGGGAAAACCTGAAATACAAAAACAGCAGAAAACAGAAACTGGCACTGGGGTGCATTGAGTTAATAGGTTAGTCCAAATATGATCAAAAGTGTATGGAAGTGTATAAATATCATAACAATATCACCCAAAAGAGGCATGGAGCAAGCAGAAATTATAGATACGTTTTGGACGTATCATGGAGCACTAGCACGGACTGTGATGCCTTCAGGTTTGCTGCAATTTGAATCGAATATGCATTTTTTGAGTGGTCTCTTGACTCCGGTCAAACTAACTAGTTGATGCCAAAAACGTAGTCCGTGAACAAGGAGAGAGCTCAGCTGGTCCGATGCATCATCAACCTAGAAGATGGGGCGATGGTAACCATAACACATCACCTGTGCTATTTATATTTGCGAATAAAAGTGGCTCCACTGAATTTGTTGCTGAATGCAGAATAGGGGCGCAAGCAATGAATGCTGAACTTAACAGAGGCCAGGATCCCCCGAATGTTAGAATTCAGTGGGGTGACAGATTCCCAGGGCACGTTGGATTATCGCATGATGAGCCACCCCCTCAATCTATCCTGCGCTTCTATGATGAAATGTTGACAGGGAGCGACATGAATCTTTCAAGGTAAATAATATTTATGCATGTAATAATATAGCTTCTAGTGCTGAATTTTGCAAGGAGCAAACAAGCAGATTCTAACTTGTTGTTTGTGGAATATTTCCCAGGAAGTGGTTCCGTCACTTTGTGTTCCATGTTGTGGTCATGTCTGGGCACGACATACAACAAGAATCCAGGCCTCGAGGTGAGATAAGCCGTGTGGGATGGAGGTGTATCTACAAGATGCTGTCAGAGAAGGAGCGCAGGATGTACATGGACTGGTTGGCCCGATGGAGGGTGTTCTTCGACCCAGTGTTTGCGGTGAGACAATAAAATTTTACTTCATCCTTCGCGCAAAATGTAACTATTACAACATGCTTATCATTCCGGCTACGCTAATGCCACCTAACTATGTCAGGTTGAGCTCCTAAACCATGAGTTCGACATTGATCTAGAAATGATAAGGGAGATTCTTAGCCAAAATCATCTAGGGTGCAGAGCTAACTGGTCAAAATGGTAAGTTGTCCTACCATTATCACTTCTTACTTTGCATATTTGGATTTTACTGAAAGAAATTACACTCCTGTGCAGTTCATGTTCCCTGTGTGGCTTGCGCGTACATGGTCTATGTATGTGCTTGACATAGATCATAAGAAAATGTTGGTGATGGACCCTATGGAGACAATGAGCGGGAACATGAAGTTGAAGCATGAGGAAAGTGCAAAAATGTTTCTTAAAGGGTTCTGCTGGTGTGTAAACAATATCTACCTGAGTGGTTTGGTTGGATCCCTTGGTTGGACCTTCAATTACAACACTGGAATGCATCCCCCATGCTCGAGGTAAAACCCCGGACGTATAAAACCCTATACCATCCCTAACAGCTCGCTTTATGTCATCATAAAAAACTTAATTCTGACTATGTCATACATAGGGAAAACAACAGGATATACACAGTGCACTACCTGAGGGACTACAACGGCCTTTACATTCGTATGATGACTAATGTAAGCATGTATCTTTTGCATAAATAAAAAAACCCGCATTGACAACATTTTTAATATGGTATGTTTGAAATGCAGAGGGTGAGCTGGAGTACTTGAGGAAGAAGATTGCCTACGAGATCATTGCGATGAGAGGCAACAAGGGCGACTTCCCCGACTTCATGTATATGGAGATACTTGAGTGAATCAAGACGGGAAATCATGAAAGTGCGTCGACGATCCTTTAGGTGGAGAAGTAGATCATGAACGACCTTTTGGGAAGCAAAAAGGACTACATCCAAGTGCCGGGGCAGATAGGCTTGCGTTTCATCTGCCATGGGCTGAACTACCGTACTGCTTTAATATCTATCTTATGTTGAACCAAGTATGAAGTGTGACCCCATCGTCGCTGTGGGGGGGGGGGCTACCTTAAAATTCAGTTCTAGTTGTACGTTTGACTTGAGTTTGTAGTGTGTGTGCACCAATATCGCCTAGTAGTGAACTAATGTCTGGTCATCTATTTGTGTATGTGAAGATCCTTGAGCGAATCATGTGAGCAAAATCATGCAGTCCGCCTTCGATCCATCTGATGGTGAACTAGACCATAAAACGACCTAGTGCGAAAAAAACGACTACATCCACATGCCAGGCGGATAGCCCGAGTTCCATCTTCCATGGGATGAACTACCTTCCTGCTTTGACTCCTAATATATTTTGAAGATGTAAAGTGTGACGCCCGAAGACCGACGTCCCAGAAGATTCCAGATGTTTCGAGTTCTCCCGTGTGTTTCTTTTGCGCTTGTGTTATTTATTTTGTTTTGCATCATGTCATCATGCCATTAATCTTTGCATCTCAACTAAATAAATTGTGTGGACCTTCGGTCCATTTAAATCGAGGGAAGAGTGTCTTCTCTTTATAACATATCCTCCCAATATTTAGGGAGCTATATTATAAATATTCCATTTGTTTGGAATTAACCCAACACACTTGCATATTTTCCCCATGCCTTCTCTTTCGCAATTCCTTGCCTCAAACCGTCTCTACTATCCTTTCCATTTTATCGAGGCTCCTCCAAAAATCCAAACATTTTTGGACACTTCAAAAAACCAAGCCATAGTTCAAACCTATTTGAATGAAAATCAAATGTGTTTGAATTTACATCTTTCTTTCATGCCACTTATAATTTTCTTGGATCATGCTTATTGTTATGAGTCCGGGAGATTTAACCCTGTGCCCAAACATTATCCCAAACACTTCCTGTTTTAGAAAAGAAGAAGAAGAGAAGGGAGGGAGAGAGATAGACCAGCTGGGCCGGCCTCCCAGCTACCAGCCGCAGCTGGCCCAGGCCACCATGACCTCCCTAAGGCCCATCCGGCCCAATTCCCTCCTGGCCCAATGCCACCCTGTAACCCTAGCCTGCACCCGATCCCCTCGTCCATTCCTCTCGATCTCTCCCCCTCGCGCTGCCAGCATCGCTCACCCCAGCGCCCGAACCCCTCCTCCCTTCGGTCGCCCGCACCTCTCCTCTCGCCCGAGCCCTCCTCCCTTCGATCCCCGTGCCCCGCACCATCTCCCCTCATCTCCATCTCCAGCGCCATGCGCCGCCGCCCCCTGCTGCCTCCAATCACCGCGCGCCTGGCGCCCCGCGAGCCGGCCAGGAGGCCGCAACCTCGCCACCCTCGACGCCCCACCTCGTGCGCTGCCGCACCCAGGGCCTCGTCAGCTCCACGCCTCTGGCCCTCCTCCGCTGCAGACCTGCAGGTCACGGCGACCCCGAGCGCCGTCCTCCGCCCTGCTTCGTCCGACGCCACCACGGGCCTCCCTCCGGTCCCCTCCGTGCCTCGCGCCGGCCACCGGGGAGCCAAGGCCGAGCCCCGACGCGCCCCGTCCTCTGCCGTCCCGCGCGGCCTGCGCCTCCCCGTTGTCACTTCACTGCTCTGCCCGGCCAGATCGACCGCGCCGCCCTGTTCCTCTGCGTCGTCGCTGCCTCACCGCCGGCCCTGCAACCTCGTCGCCACCATGGCCCCCTTCACGCAAGCTTGCTGCTGCCGTGTACTATGTTTTTTGTGTTGCCCTGTGCTGTTGTTTTGCCGAGGACCCGTGTACGATTACACGATGAGACGCCAAGTACCACTACGATCGGCGATGCGACAAGTACCTCGACACCGACCCCGAACATCTACGAATGTGTACCTCTACGAACGAGTACAACTACTGAACATGTACAACTACCGCCGTCGTGATCTCGTCAAGAAAACGTGTACCACTACCGTCGCCAAGTCCTGAGACCGACAAGTTCCACGACGACCCCGTGTACAACTACTTCCACTACGTCCCTCGACGACTCGAACCCCTCCGAAACGAATGTTCCGAAGGTATAACCCCGAGACGATGCCCGTGGACGAATGCTTGTGTGTTGTATGAGATGTTTTCCTTGTGTGCTCCGTGCCCGTTTCGCCTTTTGTCATGCTCCTCGGTTGCCTCGTCGCCGACTAGTGGGAACCCGGTGACGGGATCACCCCACCTTTCTTCTTGACACGCTCTCCATCATCTTTTGCACCGGTCTCTCAACGAGTTACCGGAACCGAGATGTTGCCGTTGCATCATGTTCGGATCGTTTCCGTGGCACCCTTTCCTTTCACCACGGTGACAATACTTCATATCTTCTTCATGTCAACTTTTAATAAACTTGCATAAACTTGATCATGTCATCCGCATCATGTTAACAACATTTAAAATGTGTGAATTGTTGTTTGCTTAATAATTGCTAAACATGCTCATGGGGATTTTCCGGAATTGTTGTTGTTATTTTCCGGCCTCATTTAAAATGCCTAAATAGTGTAGTTTTATTATGCTTCACCTCTTGCTATGTTAAAAACATTTAATCTTGTCTTGTAAATAAACGAGAGTCAACTAAATAAATAACATGTGGTGTTTCGTCAATATGCAACTCGTTGCATATTGAGCTCCACTTAACTTGTAGTACTTGTTTGTGCACTTTGCCATGCCATGCATAATTAAACCGGACATGCATCATACTTGGATGTGCATCGTATGCCATGTTTATGCTTGTGTGTTTACCGTGTTGTTTGCTTCTTTCCGGTTGCTTCTCTTGTTAGCTTCGGTTTCGTTCTGGAGTTGTGAGGATTCGCTCGACTATGTTGCTCCGTCTACTTCATGGACTTGTTCTTCTCCCTTGCGGAATCCCAGGCAAGATGATCATACCCTTGGATATCTTTACTACCATTGCCATGCTTAGTTGTCTCGATGCTATCGTTACATGTCGCGCTACCCATCTTTTATGTCAGCCTCTCCTTGTTGCCATGAAACCTCTAACCTTTAAAACCTTCCTAGCAAAAACCACTGTTTGGCTACATTACCCGCTTGCTCAGCCCCTCTTATAGCGTTGTTAGTTGCAGGTGAAGATGAAGTTCGTTCCAGGTGGGAACTTGTTGTTGGAATATCACAATATCTATAATTATTATTAACACACCTATATACTGGGCGTGGGTGGAAGGCTTGGCCTTTTTCTCGGTGTTTTGTTCCACTCATGCCACCTTAGGCGCCGATAAACCGGCATTATGTTCCTTGATTTTGCGTTCCTTACACGATGGGTGGATGGGGACCCCTTGACAGTTCGTCTTTGAATAAAACTCCTCCAGCAAGGCCCAACATTGGTTTTAATTTGCTCATAATAACAACTTAAATAATTAATTAATTGCATAGGGGGTCATGTCCCCGGGTTCTTAATTCTACATAACAGGGGGGCAGTGCTGATGGTGTTGGTCCCAAACGGGGAGCCTGCGGGGCCACCACGGGGAAACTCGAGGATTGGTTTTACTCGTAGCATCGCCCATCCGGTCGTGGCCTGAGACGAGATACGCGCGGCTACTATCAGGGTGTCGACACACCGGGAGGTCTTGCTGGACTTGTTTTACCATTGTCGGAATGTCTTGTGCACCGGGATGCCGAGCCTGATCGGATTTCCCTAAGATAAGGGGTGATTATATTATATTTATCACTTCAGCTAATCGTGAGAGCTTGTGATGGGCTAAGTTGGAACACCCCTGCAGGGTTATGATCTTTCGAAAGCCGTGCGCGCGGTTATGTGGCAGATTGGAATTTGTTAATGTCCGGTTGTGGAAAACTTGATAGAGGATCCGAATTAAAACACACAACTGTGTGAGTAACCGTGACTGTCTCTTTTCACTTTGAGAAGAGAACACGGTGGGGTTATGTTTGACTCGTATGTAGTTCAGGATCTCTAGCGATCACTACTAGTTTGCGACCGTTTGCGTAGATGCTCATCTCATTCTTGTACTCGTAAGCTAGTCATCATATTATGCTAGGCGCTGCTGCAACCTCACCACTTTACCTCTTCCTACCCATAAAGCTTTGCTAGTCTTGATACCCATGGTTATGGGATTGCTGAGTCCTCGTGGCTCACAGATACTACAACACCAGATGCAGGTTCAGCCGAGAATGATGCAGGATCTGGTTCAAGCACTTCACCGGGAGTTCAATGAAGATAGTGGCCGTATGCTTGTGACGTTTTTCGATGATCAGTAGTGGTTTCTACTAGGGGCGATTCGGACCTGTGGCTTTATGTTTTGGTATCTTCTTTTGGATCTTCACCCGTAGTCGGGTTGTGATGTTTCGGATGATGTTTGCTTATGTAATGTATTGTGTGACGTGGCGAGTGTAAGCCAACTATCCTTTTGCAATTTAATCCCTCTTTTACATGAGTCGTGCAAAGATACCAAACTTGAGATCATTCCAGAATGGGCTTATACCTTTAAGTCGTGCCTCGACACGTAGGAGGTATAGTCCCATCCTGCGCATTACAAGTTGGTATCAGAGCCTTCTCCGACCTAGAAGCCCCCACTTATTGATCGAATCGTTGACGGTTGAGTCTAGGCACACACTTGAAAATGTTTTGAGTCCTATATATATATCGGAGAGTAGGATTTCTTTTGCTCCTCATCTCTTTTCACTCTGGTGAGGACTCCTGACGATTACTTTTGTCTCTTCTACTCTAAAAAATTGCACCAATTTTTTTTTAGGATCACGCGAGTATTGTTTGGATTGTTCCGATGTCTTTGTGACGAGAACATTGTTCTCGATGCCTCCTGTCATTAGGGGTTGTGGCAGTGTCCCGGGGAGTTGAGCTCCGAGGTGTTGTCGTCACAAATCCATCGCATCAGTCCTGGAATACTTAAGACGACCGACATCGAAAACTCTCCTATGCTGTTAGTGGCAAGATAACCCCGACATCACCCAGTACTGGGAGGTAGTTCGGGAGTATTGCCATAGCTTGTATAGTAGATGCGTTTCGAAGGTCCGAGGTAAACGGTTTCCGAAAATAACTGGTTATGTGTTGAAGGATGGATACAGCTGGATGTAGGTTTAGAGTTGAGTGCGCGGTGCTTCCCCTGTATCCCCAACACCTGATTGCATAACTGGAAACTTTCAGAAATTAATAGGTGGGTTCATCCAGTAGTTCATAGACACTCTTCCAACGAATGCATGATATGGAGTTCGGGGTTCTACATTGAGTGAAGTGGTTTATGGGCGTTGTTCTGATCGGGAGTTGCATCTTAAAGGGTCCTTGGCTATGCTGATCCGGGGATTGCAAAACCCTTTTGTAACACGTTCCATAAGCTTTCAGCACGAAGATGTCGAACGAAGCTTCTATCTTGTATTTGTTCTATCTGCTCCTTGTTGCTTTTATTTATCTTTTGTTCTCCCAAGTGGCTTCTCATCAAGTTGATGTAACCGCGGAATTCATTCGTTCAATTCTCCGTTCGAATGATATTGTGAAGATTATGTTGCAACATATCTATCCTTGTTTTTGTTTTGATTCTGGTATTCGAGTTGCTTCGATGTCAAGTGTTGATTCCATACCTTTCCTAATCGGTGTTCTCATATTTCTATGGGAGTGCTAATTCTTCTTGACCATCGAGATCTTCATGTTAATCCTTTTTTCAACCGGTGTGCCTTCTCTTCAAGTTATTCCATACGGACGCCGTTGAGAAATCTGACGATTTGTCTGTTTCATTCATTCCAAATTGTCTTTGTTTTCCCCACCCTCCCACCCTTCTTCTTCTCGGAGCCAAAATTCTTAATGAAGTATCCATTTTATTCTTGCGATATTTCTTCATTCATTTCCTTCAATGTTCTTATCCGGTGCTTTATCGTGAAGATGCTCAAGAGTTTCAAGTTCATCATTCTCCATTCTCGTTTCTTCTCCGGTGGATTAATTCAAGCCTTGGTCATGATCATATCTCTTCCTTTTTGTTTAACATGTTTTTTTCCCATGTGGAAGTTTCTTACCCGAAGTCTCTCTTGTTTATTCATCTCTTTATTCATATCCGGAGTGCTGAAGATTCATAATTCCATTCTTAATCCGTTCAAATTATTTTGAGGATTGCTATCTTATTCAAGCCATTTAATTCAACCGGTGCAATATCTCTTAAGCAATCTTTTCAACGGTGATTTCTTTAGTGGGCCCTAACCCACAGGTCTTTCCCCAGGATCTTACCTGACTCTTCTTTTGCCGGAGAATTCTTTTCAAAGTGTGACGTAAGAATGATTTCCATCAGTCACATGCCTTCTCCAAGCTTGTTTTCAATTATTTCCATCTTTAGCTCCACCTTCCTCTTGTCATTCGTCCGGAGTATCTCGAAATTCTTCATGGCATTTCTCGTCTTCATTCCAAACAATTGAAGACCGGAAAAGTATTTCTCTTAAATCTTGGCCCGTTCTCTTGAAGGCTCGTGGTTCTAGCTTCATGCCATCCTAATTATTGTTCAGATTGTGAGGAATTCTTTTATACCCGTCCGAAGCTTTTCATGAATTCTTTTCTTTGTGATCCTCCGAAGGCCATCATTTCAGAATATTTCTTCGTTCTCAGTTTTCAACTTTGCCCTCCAAATATTCTTCATCGATGTCTCTCCGTTCGTCTCCATATGCTTACGGTGGTTCTTTCAAGATTACCCTTCCATTGTTATCATTTTATTTCATTTGTTCTTTTCATAATTCTACCGGTGGTTCGTTAAATACTTATCCAAGGGTGTACTAGATCTCTCTTTAATTCTTCCCTACGAGAATAAGTAGTAGGCCAATTCCGTTGCTTGTTGATACGTCTCAAACGTATCTACTTTTCCAAACACTTTTGATATTGTTTTGGCCTCATTCTTGCATGATTTGGACTAAACTAACCCGGACTGACGCTGCTTTCAGCAGAGCTGCCTGTATGGTTTATTTGTGTGCAGGAAAAATGGATTTTTAAGTATCTCAGAAAAATCCACGAAAAATCAGAGAAAATCCACGCACCCGAAGGAACCAAATACCAGAAGTGGGGCCAGAGGGGGGGGGGGCAGGGGGTGCCCAGGTGCCCTGTGGGCGCGCCCCCCCTGGGCCGCGCCGGGGGGCGCCTGGGTGGGGCCCACACCCCCTGGTGCCCTACTTTAGCCCGTATTTTTCCTCCCGACGCAGAAACCCCAGATCGGAATTTCTTTCGCAGTTTTTCGTCGCGGAGCCGCCGGCACCCTCTGTTCTTCCTCGGGAGGGTTAATCTGGAGGCTGAATTGGCCTCCGGAGAGGGGAGATCGTCGCCATCGTCATCACCATCACCACTCCATCATCCCTCCATGACTTCTCCCTCCATGTGTGAGTAATTTCCCTGCTGTAGGCGAAGGGGATGGTAGGGATTGGATGAGTTAGATCATGTAATAGTTCGTCAGATTGTTGGGGACATGTTGCCTATCATCTACTATGGTGTTTATCATCTTTGCTACAACTTGTTATTCTTAATGCTTGACACTAGGGCCCGAGTGCCATGATTTCAGATCTGAACCATATGTGTTTGTATGAATATATTTGTGTTCGTGATCCTATCTATGAGTTGTATGCACCTGTTACGGTTCGGAACCGGCGATCCCAAAAGTGACAGCTTGGGACACCAAAGGGGATGATCCGTAGTTTGAGGATTACATGTATCCATTGAGTTCATTGCTTTGTTCCGGTGCTCTTTGACAGGAGCACCTTAATATCCATTAGTTCCTTTTGGCCCCGTTCGTAGCGGGATGGTAGGACAAAAGATGTTGTGCAAGTTCTTATTGCAAGCACGTCCAACTACCTATGGGATACATGCCTAATGTTTGATATTTGCCTAGATGATCATTACTTTTCCGTGTGCCGTGCCCCAAGTTAGAATCTATCTCATCCATGCAGCGCCCAACCATCCATCTCCCTAGCCTACAGTATTTTAAACCTTGCTTGTCACTAGTTGCTACTTTTGCCATTTACTACTGCTATTTACTTTTACTATTACTATCATCACTATCATATCACTGTTACCACTTATCTTTTGTTGCAAGTAAGTATATTTCAGGTGCGGTTGAATTGACAACTCAACTGTCAAAGCTTATAAATACTCTTTGGCTCCCCGTGTGTCGAATCAATAAATTGGGTTATTCTTACCCGCGAAGACTATCTCGATCCCTTACGGTTGAGGGTTATCAAGTACCGTTTTCTGGCGCC
Source organism: Secale cereale (assembly GCA_902687465.1). Lineage (NCBI taxonomy): Eukaryota > Viridiplantae > Streptophyta > Magnoliopsida > Poales > Poaceae > Secale > Secale cereale. Next base: position 47,498,380 of record LR738710.1, on the reverse strand, counting down.
GTTGCCGGGGAGCATAGCAATATTTACAAGTCTACTTGAGGTATCCTACCTGCTGCACTTTATTCACTATGGGTAAGAAAGGAGACCCCAAGGTTCCGATCTTACTATCCACTACAAGAAGAGGTACTACTCTGAGCACTAGTGCTACGCTTGATTCACCTTCTGTCATGAGTAAGTTTGCCTCACCACCACCACATGATGCTCCTACTGAATCTGTTACTATGTCTGATACTCTTGATGATGCTTCTACTACTTTTGATGATATTAGTTCGCTTGGTTATGCTCTTGAGAAACAACTTGCTGCTGCTGCTAAAAAGTCTGGAATTGAACTTCCTGTTACTCGCTACCCTATTGGTGAAACTTATGATTATCCCAATTTGAGTAAACTCAAGGAGAGTCTCCTTGATGATGATTACTATATACTTGATGAAGATTTATGCAGGGAACTGACAGAGTTTGCTGGCTCTGACTGAAGTTATTAAGAAAATATTTGAAAAACACTCTTTGAAAAACAAAACCGTTCCTAATCCTGAGTTTGCTACATCTCCTATATGCATTGATGATCCTGATTTTGATTTCTCTGTTGATCTTTCACTTATACCTATGGTTGAAGCTGACCCCTTTTATGGCAGAGAAAATGATGATGCTATTGCACACCTGACTAAACTCGGTGAGTTAGGTAGCCTGTTTACCACAGATGAGAAGATACGATACTTTTATGTGACCAAGCTTCTTCCTTTCTCCTTGAAGGAGGGTGCTAAAGCATGGTATGATTCACTTCCATGCGGTTCCATTAAGAGTCCTCAGGACTTAGCTCACTCTTTTGTTGATAAGTACTTTCCTGCTCACATGCAACATGCTGCTTTACAAAGAATTTATAACTTTAAACAGTTGCAGGATGAGTCCCTCCCTAAAGCTTGGGGGAGGTACTGTGGTTTGATTCGGGCTAGACCAGGACATGACATCCCTAAGAATGAATTAATCGATATATTCTATGCTGGTCTAACTAATGAATCCAGGTCCTATTTGGACAGTTGTGCTGGTTGTGTTTTCAGGAAAAGAACACCGGACGATGCGGAAGACTTAATGGCCATGATTGCCAAAAACCATGAAGATTGGTCCGTCCCTGAACCACCTCCACCAACAAAGAAGAGGGGCATGTTTGTTCTAAGCCCCGAGGATATGCGAGAAGCAAAGAAGTCTATTAAAGAGAGAGGTATTAAAGCTGAAGACGTGAAGAATCTACCCCCTATTGAGAAGCTGTGTGAGCCTACCACTCACCCTCCTATGGTAGAGGTACACTCTCTTTTAGATTTCAACGCAAATGACATCCCTCATGGTAAGCCTCCTGATCAATATTTAGATGAGTTTGATAATTTTGTCATGAAACATAATCATTTTAATGAGATGATAGAAAGTCAGTTGCATGATAATTCCCTTGCTATCAAAAGACTGCTTGATGTTTTAGATAGAACAGTTAATGATGTTCAATGTCTTGTGAAGCATTTTCATATGGTTCAAACTCAGCTTGATCAAATTTCTAATGTGCAAAGAGATTTGCTTGCTAACAATGCCAAACAAGATAAATTGCAGGCTTTTGGGATTAAGACCCGAGGAGGAACTAGTACTCAAGATCCTCTTTATCCAGAGGGACATCCGAAGAGAATCGAGCAAGATTCTCAAATGTAGGAAGAAGAAATTGTTGTCTCTCCAAAGAAGAAGAAGAAACATAAAGAGACTGACAATTCTAATGATCCTATTGCAGATGAAGAGCCAGCTATTGATCCTAACAGTGTATCTATTTACGATGCTGAGACTGAAGACGGTGCTGAACCTAAAGGTAATAATAATGAGAAGAATGATCCGCCTGAAGTTCGAGAAGAAGAAGCACCTGACAAACGTAAGAGGTACACTAAAGAAGACTTCATCGCAAGAAAACATGGGAAGGAGAGAGAACCATGGGTACAGAAACCTATGCCCTTTCCAGGTAAGTCCATCAAATCTAAAGAAGAAGAGCATTATAATAAGTTTTGTGAATGGATTAAACCTCTTTTTCTTCAGATACCCTTGACTGATGCTATTAAGTTACTTCCTTATTCAAAATATATGAAAGATATTGTCACTAATAAAAGAAAAGTTCCTAATGATGCAATATCTACTATGCTTGCTAACTATTCTTTCGGTGGGAAGATTCCTGAGAAGCTCGGTGATCCAGGTATACCCACCATTCCTTGCTCCATAAAGAATAATTATGTCAAAACTGCCTTATGTGATCTTGGAGCAGGAGTGAGTGTTATGCCTCTCTCTCTTTACGAGAGGCTTTGTTTAGAGAAACTAGTTCCTACAGATATCTCCCTTCAGATGGCTGACAAGTCAACCGTTGTTCCGATACGTATTTGTGAGGATGTTCCAGTTGAAGTTGCTAATTGTTTAATTCTTACTGATTTTGTTGTGCTTGACATGCCCGAGGTTGGGAGCATGTCCATTATTCTTGGTAGACCTTTCCTTAACACCGCAGGTGCTATTATTGATTGCAACAAAGGGAAGGTTACCTTCCATGTGAATGATAAAGAACACACGGTATATTTTCCAAAGAAGACCGACAGGAGGCATGCCCTCAACTCTATAGAGAATATTGAGACCGTGAAAATTGGAGAATGGGACTGTCCACTACATGTGCCTCATAAATACAAAACTATCATGGTAGGGACAATGTCCATCAAGGTAAAGGTTCAGTGATTACTTCGTAGGAGGTGATACTTTTTGCTCTATATATCGCTTGTTTGTTGGTAAGACTTGATCAACCTTACCAGTGAACATGTTTTATATGGATAAAAAGTTGAGCTTGCTATGTTTTCATTTGTTTTTAGTGTTGCCCTACTTGCTGTACCAAGTATCTATGTTTTTGAAGCTTCACAATACTACTAACTGCTTCAAGTTTTCAGAGAGTTTCGCAGCTTTTTGAACTTCGAAAAAATTTCAACAATGAAGTTTTCAGAAAAATTCCAGAAAAATTATAATAAAAATTTCCACGTCGGGAGAGACTCGGAAAGTCCTGGGGCCAGCCAGGGGGGCCACTAGTGGCCCAGGCGGCCAGCTGGCGCGGCCCAGCCCCTGGCCGCGCCCACAGGGCGCCTGGGGCCCACGAGACCCCCCCTCCAGGTACTTCTTCTTCCTCTCTCTCTCTCTTTTTCTCCAGAAACCCGAGTTCTGGTCTTGTTCTTGCTGTTCTTGCTGTTCTTGGAGGCGATTCCTCGATCTCTCTCTACAGCCCATCATTTGAGCTGAAATTTTGAGCAACTACTCCCTGGTATGTGACTCCTCCACCCCTCCAATTGGATTTTTGATTGGTGGCCTCATTTGTGAGTATTTAGTAGTTCTTGGTGCTGTAGAGATGAGCTTGCATGCATGTGTAGAAAGTTATTTTCCAAGTTTTGATGCAAGTTTATGCCTTGGGCAAGTGAGTTGAGTAGTTTGCCTTAGCTCACTTTGTTTTAATCCTCGTTTTTGTAAATTGTAAAAAATTTCAGAAATGAGTTTGTTAGGAAGGGCAAAAGGGTGGCTTGAGAAGAGGAGGCCCGCACACTCCGATCGAGTCACTAGAGCCGCAACTTCACCATCGACTGCTAGGGTGAGCTATAATGAAGATCACGTGCCCCTGGAGTTGTTGGAAGACACAAGTCCAACACGTGCGATGACATTTCCATGTGATGAATTCATGGAAGCTGCGGGAATCAAGGATGAGTTTTATAATCTTTGTGCTAATGCAGGTTTGACACGGCTCGTCACAAGCCGTGTTACTCAGTATCAAAAACTCACCTCTAGTTTCATTAATAGTTTTAGATATAATCCTGATTCAGGTGCTATTGAGTTTAAAATTTATAATGATCTTATCACCATGACTTTGGGAAATTTTTGTGAAGTAATAGGTGTGCCGAACGTTGGGAGGACGGCTAGGATGGCCACTCAGCCCTCCGAGCTGAAAACCGTCATCAACTCTCTCTGCAGCATGGGTACAAGGGATATTCATCGGTCGAAGATCTCCAGCATCTTGTTTCCTCACCTCAGGTATTTTGCATATTATATTGCTAGAGGGGTGTTAGCTCGTGACAACACGAGCAGCATTTCTGCTCCGGATATTGCTATCCTGGCAGCAGCCCTCTCAGGGAGGTCTGATTATAATCTTGGTACCTTAATTGCTCGACGCCTTGCTATGAACGGTAACAAGGGGGACTTATATGGTGGCATTTATGCCACACTTATCTTAGAGCATCTTGGAGGCACCCCACACCCTGATGATACTCCTTTTACTTATTTAAGCTTTGATCTTGCTGCTATGAAAAGGCATAAGTTTGTTACCATGGGTTCTGAGCTTGATAACCTTGTTTATATCTTTCGTTTCGGAACTACCGCGGAACGCGAGATCCGTCTACCTGCACCTCTTTTGTTTGATTTTTCTCGCAGGAATGGATGGTCCTTTGATGTTGTCCAGTTCGATGAGTTCATGGTCCAGCATCAGTTTCATAACCCCATGGAGGGGGTTGTGCCCGACGAGGAGAGGCACGATGAGATACCACATTTTCAGGAAGAGACCGCCACCGAGTTTGGTGAAGGGTCTTCCTCTGTTTGGCGTTTGGAACCTTCCTCGTGGGAGACTCCGAGGAGTTCGGTGTACGCGCCAGCATCCTTCTATGACCCTTGGTCTCACCACCATACCCCTGGAGCAGGAGGCTCCTGGGGGCAGTAGCTGCTACCAACTTAGGCCAAAAGCCTAAGCTTGGGGGAGTACGTGCCCTTCTCACTTTTCCATTGTATTATCCGTTTTATTCGCTTTGATCTTTTCGAAGTTTTTGCCCGTTCTTCTTTATTTCTCTCTTTGCAAAAACAACAAAAAGATTTTCTCTTTCTTTTGCTTTTTATTCAACCTTTGAAAAATCCAAAAAGATTTCCTTTTTCTCTTTAGTTTGCTTTGTTTTCAGAGATCAGCTCGAGTCCGTGATGGGGTTTGATTATATTTCCTATGTTCGATCGTGCAAGTGACAAGCAGTGATGACGAAGATCGACTGAAAGGAAGCAACAAGGAAGACCGGTATGAACTCTTATTGTTTCTACTTTTGTACATATGCCTGTACTTATGATTTAGAGACCAGCTTGTAGCGACATAGTGCTTTGTTTACAATGCTCTTCCAGTGGTTCATGCTTTCCTTGTGGCTAGTCCCGAATAACTAGAGTATATAATGTGTTATTGAAATGATCTACATGCATTGCACTGTTCATAGTCTGGTATACTAAGGTGGTATTTCCCTTTAGAGAATTTTTGGATTGACTTGGCACATGCTTACACATGTTTAAGACTAAAAGTCTACTTTGCCCTGATGAGCTTTGAGTTTTAGAATAGTTATATCACTTTCATGCCCGATTCAATGTTGCTTTGTCGCTCTACATGATTATGACCGTTATTGCTCTCTAGTTGGTCGCTTCCCAGTCTTTTGCTAAACCTCCACTTGTACTAAGCGGACTGACTGCTTGTGCATCCAAACCCTTTAAACTTGTTATGCAATATGAGTCCACTATACCTTCCTATACATGGTATTTACCTGCCATTCCTAACGAAGACTTTCGTGTACCATGTCGAAATTAATCAAAAGCATTTCTCTTTTTGTGCCTATGTTTTAGCTCATGAGGAAGTAGTAGTTAATTCATAATCTTTTTAAGTTGGACAAGTTTCACCCCTGGATTGCATGTATAATGTGCAAACCCCTAATATGAAAAGGAACTGGCATTGAGTGCGCCCGGCTCAAAAAGATAATATAACAAACAAACCCTCCTTCACGCTTTGTTCATGAGAAATCAGAAAACTTTGGCAGTTATAAACAAAGGAGATTAAGAGGATGTGATCGTCCTCATGCGGGAGCCGTTCCTCGAGACTTGTCTAGCTTAAAAAGTGATTGAGTTATCTGCTAGCATTCGTTGACGAAATATGCACCTCTCAAAAACATATTTACTTCTGTTTTTAAAACCAAGAGCTCTGGTACATGTTTAGTTTTTGTTTCCGATCACGTGCTTTCAACTTTGCCAATAAAAGCCACGGTTCGAGAGTCTCACCTTCTTTCTTCAAAGCACCGACTAGGAGAGCATAATTGTCATTCTGAGTGTAATGTGCATTGTCCCAAAGTATTACATTGTCTTCTGCATACTTGTGATATGATTTATTCTGAAATTCTTAGCTCTAGTCTCCTTTAAAACTCTGGAGGAGTCTCTGCATTATTGTTTTGCTTCACTCATGGAGGCTAGCGAGATACCACCCTAATATGCTCAAGCTATGTGCAATGTAATCTTGTCTTGATTTTCATTACTATATTATTCACTTTTAAGTATTCGTGACTGGTCACTTGAAAGAAGGATTGCTCCTTGCATTGTCCTCATAAGTACTGTTTCAATACTTGCTGAACTCTTTTCGTAGTACATGCTTATATACATCTAATGAAGCAAAAGAGTTTGTCAAAGTTTTCTTTGTCACGTCCAGTTCGTTGAACTGAATTGCTTGAGGACAAGCAATATGCTAAGCTTGGGGGAGTTGATACGTGTCAAACGTATCTACTTTTCCAAACACTTTTGATATTGTTTTGGCCTCATTCTTGCATGATTTGGACTAAACTAACCCGGACTGACGCTGTTTTCAGCAGAGCTGCCTGTATGGTTTATTTGTGTGCAGGAAAACGGATTTTTAAGTATCTCAGAAAATTCCACGAAAATCAGAGAAAATCCACGCACCCGAAGGAACCAAATACCAGAAGTGGGGCCAGAGGGGGGCCAGGGGGTGCCCAGGCGCCCTGTGGGCGCGCCCCCCCTGGGCTGCGCCGGGGGGGGTGCCTGGGTGGGGCCCACACCCCCTGGTGCCCTACTTTAGCCCGTATTTTTCCTCCCGACGCAGAAACCCCAGATCGGAAGTTCTTTCGCAGTTTTTCATCGCGGAGCCGCCGCCACCCTCTGTTCTTCCTCGGGAGGGTTAATCTGGAGGCTGAATTGGCCTCCGGAGAGGGGAGATCGTCGCCATCGTCATCACCATCACCACTCCATCATCCCTCCATGACTTCTCCCTCCATGTGTGAGTAATTTCCCTGCTGTAGGCGAAGGGGATGGTAGGGATTGGATGAGTTAGATCATGTAATAGTTCGTCAGATTGTTGGGGGCATGTTGCCTATCATCTACTATGGTGTTTATCATCTTTGCTACAACTTGTTATTCTTAATGCTTGACACTAGGGCCCGAGTGCCATGATTTCAGATCTGAACCATATGTGTTTGTATGAATATATTTGTGTTCGTGATCCTATCTATGAGTTGTATGCACCTGTTACGGTTCGGAACCGGCGATCCCAAAAGTGACAGCTTGGGACACCAAAGGGGATGATCCGTAGTTTGAGGATTACATGTATCCATTGAGTTCATTGCTTTGTTCCGGTGCTCTTTGACAGGAGCACCTTAATATCCATTAGTTCCTTTTGGCCCCGTTCGTAGCGGGATGGTAGGACAAAAGATGTTGTGCAAGTTCTTATTGCAAGCACGTACAACTACCTATGGGATACATGATATTTGCCTAGATGATCATTACTTTTCCGTGTGCCGTGCCCCAAGTTAGAATCTATCTCATCCATGCAGCGCCCAACCATCCATCTCCCTAGCCTACAGTATTTTAAACCTTGCTTGTCACTAGTTGCTACTTTTGCCATTTACTACTGCTATTTACTTTTACTATTACTATCATCACTATCATATCACTGTTACCACTTATCTTTTGTTGCAAGTAAGTATATTTCAGGTGCGGTTGAATTGACAACTCAACTGTCAAAGCTTATAAATACTCTTTGGCTCCCCGTGTGTCGAATCAATAAATTGGGTTATTCTTACCCGCGAAGACTATCTCGATCCCTTACGGTTGAGGGTTATCACTTGTCATCAATTTAATTTGATGAAGGATAAGCATACAGTAAATCTTATTCTTGTCTCCTCAAAGTGATTAATCTCTTTCTCCGGAGCTTGTTCATCATATCATATCCTTGGTTCTAAGTTGTTCATCTTGTTTTCCGGAGCTCCAAGTTATTTCAATTATATCATTTCAAACCTCCATCAATTCATTGCAGGCCTTAAATCTTATTCTTTTCATCTTTCACTTCTCATGCTTTCATTACCGGAGTTCTCATGGTGGTTCATCAAGATTTAATTCATCCTCCAAGTCTTCATCAAGATTCTTGTTGGAGCTCATGCATTCTTCATCATGCTTTCCAATTGCAATCCTTTCTACCTTATCTTTTCAAATGGTGTTATGTCATTCTTGACAATTCCTTCATGAATTATGATTCACGAGTTATCAAGAATGAGATATTTAAAACCATCATTTTCCTTGTTCAGGAGATCTTTCCAACCATTCAATTATTCGTTGGAGTCATCTTGGGTGATAATTCACCTAAAAGCTTTCCCTAAGGATTGTTGATAATTATGGTGCTTATAAATGACCCAAGTTCTTCATTTATCATTCCGGTGAAATAAGTTCTTCGTCTCCTTGTTGATCTCAATCCAAGCAAATGTTTTCGTAAGTGGCTGGTTGTCACCTCTTAATTTTGAGATGTTTTCCATAAGCCCACATTAAGCTTATTCTTTCGTTGTTGAATTTCCAACAACTCTATTCAATCCATCTTGGTCAGGATGCTCTTTTAATTCAATTTTGAGAGAAGTTGTCTTTTTCTTCTCCATTCATTTCTTTCGTTGATTTATATGCTATTCTTTCATTCCGGAGGCATTGTGATGTTGCTCTCTCCAAACCATCATCTCGTTTTTATCAAGATCATATTATCCCTTGCTTGTCTATTTAACCGGAATGTCATGCCATCAATTCAAGTTCCGTCTTTTATCTAGCTTTTCCTCTCTTTTCAACCGGAGTGCTGTCTGAGTCTTTCTTACCCCTTGTGCCATTCTTTCAATTGTTTCGGAGGCAATATGCTGTTGATTTCATTAAGTATCATTCCATCTCCTCAAGTTCATGTTAACTCCTTCCATTTTCAGACGGAGTGCTGTCCAAATTATTTCGTTCTTATTCCTTCTCAATCTTGGTTAACCGGAGTGGTTTTGAAATTCTTTCGTCATCCGTGAGCTCTTGTTTCATGTCTTTCAACCTACAAGCTTCTCATAGTGTTCCTTGTTCCTCCTTTTACTGGAGTGCTCTTAACTTCGTTCATCTCTGTTGTATTCTTTCCTTCAAGATTGTTCAACCTCTCAAGGTTCTTTGGTTTCACTCGTCTGTCAAAGAAGCAACTTTGTTTTACCTCTTCCTCTTCCGTTTTTACCCGGTGCCATCTCTAGGATCTCGGGTCGAGATCCTCTGTTAGTGTGGGAGAGTTGTGACGCCCGAAGACCGACGTCCCAGAAGATTCCAGATGTTCAGAGTTCTCCCGTGTGTTTCTTTTGCGCTTGTGTTATTTATTTTGTTTTGCATCATGTCATCATGCCATTAATCTTTGCATCTCAACTAAATAAATTGTGTGGACCTTCGGTCCATTTAAATCGAGGGAAGAGTGTCTTCTCTTTATAACGTATCCTCCCAATATTTAGGGAGCTATATTATAAATATTCCATTTGTTTGGAATTAACCCAACACACTTGCATATTTTCCCCATGCCTTCTCTTTCGCAATTCCTTGCCTCAAACCGTCTCTACTATCCTTTCCATTTTATCGAGGCTCCTCCAAAAATCCGAACATTTTTGGATACTTCAAAAAACCAAGCCCTAGTTCAAACCCATTTGAATGAAAATCAAATGTGTTTGAATTTACATCTTTCTTTCATGCCACTTATAATTTTCTTGGATCATGCTTATTGTTATGAGTCCGGGAGATTTAACCCTGTGCCCAAACATTATCCCAAACACTTCCTCTTTTCTCCTTTTCTTCTTTGCTTTTTCTTTTCTTTTCTGTTTTAGAAAAGAAGAAGAAGAGAAGGGAGGGAGAGAGATAGACCAGCTGGGCCGACCTCCCAGCTACCAGCCGCAGCTGGCCCAGGCCACCATGACCTCCCTAAGGCCCATCCGGCCCAATTCCCTCCTGGCCCAACGCCACCCTGTAACCCTAGCCCGCACCCGATCCCCTCGTCCATTCCTCTCGATCTCTCCCCCTCGCGCCGCCAGCATCGCTCACCCCAGCGCCCGAACCCCTCCTCCCTTCGGTCGCCCGCACCTCTCCTCTCGCCCGAGCCCTCCTCCCTTCAATCCCTGTGCCCCGCACCATCTCCCCTCGTCTCCATCTCCAGCACCCTGCGCCGCCGCCCCCTGCTGCCTCCAATCACCGCGCGCCTGGCGCCACGCGAGCCGGCCAGGAGGCCGCAACCTCGCCACCCTTCACGCCCGACCTCGTGCGCTGCCGTATCCAGGGCCTCGTCAGCTCCTCGCCTCTGGCCCTCCTCCGCCGCAGACCTGCAGGTCACGGCGACCCCGAGCGCCGTCCTCCGCCCTGCTTCGTCCGACGCCACCACGGGCCTCCCTCCAGTCCCCTCCGTGCCTCGCGCCGGCCACTGGCGAGCCAAGGCCGAGCCCCGACGCGCCCCGTCCTCTGCCGTCCCGCGCGGCCTGCGCCTCCCCGTCGTCGCTGCACTGCTCTGCACGGCCAGATCGACCGCGCCGCCCCGTTCCTCTGCGTCGTCGCTGTCTCACCGCCGGCCCTGCAACCTCATCGCCACCATGGCCCCCTTCACGCAAGCTTGCTGCTGCCGTGTACTGTGTTTTTTTGTGTTGCCCTGTGCTGTTGTTTTGCCGAGGACCCGTGTACGATTACACGATGAGACGCCAAGTACCACTACGATCGGCGATGCGACAAGTACCTCAACACCGACCCCGAACATCTACGAATGTGTACCTCTACGAACGAGTACAACTACGGAACATGTACAACTACCGCCGTCGTGATCTCGTCAAGAAAACATGTACCACTACCGTCGCCAAGTCCCGAGACCGACAAGTTCCACGACGACCCTGTGTACAACTACTTCCACTACGTCCCTCGACGACTCGAACCCCTCCGAAACGAATGTTCCGAAGGTATAACCCCGAGACGATGCCCGTGGACAAATGCTTGTGTGTTGTATGAGATGTTTTCCTTGTGTGCTCCGTGCCCGTTTCGCCTTTTGTCATGCTCCTCGGTTGCCTCGTCGCCGACTAGTGGGAACCCGGTGACGGGATCACCCCACCTTTCTTCTTGACACGCTCTCCGTCATCTTTTGCAGCGGTCTCTCAACGAGTTACCGGAACCGAGATGTTGCTGTTGCATCATGTTCGGATCATTGCCGTGGCACCCTTTCCTTTCACCACGGTGACAATACTTCATATCTTCTTCATGTCAACTTTTAATAAACTTGCATAAACTTGATCATGTCATCCGCATCATGTTAACAACATTTAAAATGTGTGAATTGTTGTTTGCTTAATAATTGCTAAACATGCTCATGGGGATTTTCCGGAATTTTTGTTGTTATTTTCCGGCCTCATTTAAAATGCCTAAATAGTGTAGTTTTATTATGCTTCACCTCTTGCTATGTTAAAAACATTTAATCTTGTCTTGTAAATAAATGAGAGTCAACTAAATAAATAACATGTGGTGTTTCGTCAATATGAAACTCGTTGCATATTGAGCTCCACTTAACTTGTAGTACTTATTTGTGCACTTTGCCATGCCATGCATAATTAAACCGGACATGCATCATACTTGGATGTGCATCGTATGACATGTTTATGCTTGTGTGTTTACCGTGTTGTTTGCTTCTTTCCGGTTGCTTATCTTGTTAGCTTCGGTTTCGTTCCGGAGTTGTGAGGATTCGCCCGACTATGTTGCTCCGTCTACTTCATGGACTTGTTCTTCTCCCTTGCGGAATCCCAGGCAAGATGATCATACCCTTGGATACCTTTACTACCATTGCCATGCTTAGTTGTCTCGATGCTATCGTTACATGTCGCGCTACCCATCTTTTATGTCAGCCTCTCCTTGTTGCCATGAAACCTCTAACCTTTGAAACCTTCCTAGCAAAAACCACTGTTTGGCTATGTTACCCGCTTGCTCAGCCCCTCTTATAGCGTTGTTAGTTGCAGGTGAAGATGAAGTTTGTTCCAGGTGGGAACTTGTTGTTGGAATATCACAATATCTATAATTATTATTAACACACCTATATACTGGGCGTGGGTGGAAGGCTTGGCCTTTTGCTCGGTGTTTTGTTACACTCATGCCACCTTAGGCGCCGATAAACCGGCATTATGTTCCTTGATTTTGCGTTCCTTACACGATGGGTGGATGGGGACCCCTTGACAGTTCGTCTTTGAATAAAACTCCTCCAGCAAGGCCCAACATTGGTTTTAATTTGCTCATAATAACAACTTAAATAATTAATTAATTGAATAGGGGGTCATGTCCTCGGGTTCTTAATTCTACATAACAGGGGGGCCAGTGCTGATGGTGTTGGTCCCAAACGGGGAGCCTGCGGGGCCACCATGGGGAAACTCGAGGATTGGTTTTACTCGTAGCATCGCCCATCCGGTTGTGGCCTGAGACGAGATACGCGCGGCTACTATCAGGGTGTCGACACACTGGGAGGTCTTGCTGGACTTGTTTTACCATTGTCGAAATGTCTTGTGCACCGGGATGCCGAGCCTGATCGGATTTCCCTAAGATAAGGGGTGATGATATTATATTTATCACTTCAGCTAATCGTGAGAGCTTGTGATGGGCTAAGTTGGAACACCCCTGCAGGGTTATGATCTTTCGAAAGCCGTGCCCGCGGTAATGTGGCAGATTGGAATTTGTTAATGTCCGGTTGTAGAAAACTTGACATAGGATCCGAAGTAAAACACACAACTGTGTGAGTAACCGTGACTGTCTCTTTTCACTTTGAGAAGAGAACACGGTGGGATTATGTTTGACTCGTATGTAGTTCAGGATCTCTAGCGATCACTACTAGTTTGCGACCGTTTGCGTAGATGCTCATCTCATTCTTGTACTCGTAAGCTAGTCACCATATTATGCTTAGCCGCTGCTGCAACCTCACCACTTTACCTCTTCCTACCCATAAAGCTTTGCTAGTCTTGATACCCATGGTTATGGGATTGCTGAGTCCTCGTGGCTCACAGATACTACAACACCAGATGCAGGTTCAGCCGAGAATGATGCAGGAGCTGGTTCAAGCACTTCACCGGGAGTTCGATGAAGAGAGTGGCCGCATGCTTGTGACGTTTTTCGACGATCAGTAGTGGTTTCTACTAGGGGCGATTCGGACCTGTGGTTTTATGTTGTTTTGGTATCTTCTTTTGGATCTTCACCCGTAGTCGGGTTGTGATGTTTCGGATGATAGTTGGCTATGATAGTTGGCCCGACGTGGCGAGTGTAAGCCAACTATACCTCCTACGTGTCGAGGCACGACTTAAAGGTATAAGCCCATTCTGGAATGATCTCAAGTTTGGTATCTTTGCACGACTCATGTAATAGAGGGATGAAATTGCAAAAGGAGATAGTTGGCTTACACTCGCCACTCCACACAATACATTACATAAGCAAAACATCATTTAAAACATCACAACCCGACTACGGGCGAAGATCCAAAAGAAAGATACCAAAACAACATAAAGCCACAAGTCTAAATCGCCCCTAGTAGAAACCACTACTGATCGTCGAAAACGTCAGAAGCATACGGCCACTCTCTTCATGGAACTCCCGGAAGTTCTGATCCATCTCCTGCATCATTCTCGGCTGAACCTGCATCTGGTGTTGTAGTATCTGTGAGCCACGAGGACTCAGCAATCCCATAACCATGGGTATCAAGACTAGCAAAGCTTTATGGGTAGGAAGAGGTAAAGTGGTGAGGTTGCAGCAGCGGCTAAGCATAATATGGTGGCTAACTTACGAGTACAAGAATAAGATGAGCATCTACGCAAACGGTCGTAACTAGTAGTGATCGCTAAAGATCCTGAACTACATACGAATCAAACATAACCCCACCGTGTTTTCTTCTCAAAGTGAAAAGAGACAGTCACGGTTACTCACACAGTTGTGTGTTTTACTTCGGATCCTCTGTCAAGTTTTCTACAACCGGACATTAACAAATTCCAATCTGCCACATAACCGCGGGCACGACTTTCAAAAGATCATAACCCTACAGGGGTGTCCCAACTTAGCCCATCACAAGCTCTCACGATTAGCTGAAGTGATAAATATAATATCATCACCCCTTATCTTAGGGAAATCCGATCAGGCTCGGCATCCCGGTGCACAAGACATTCGACAATGGTAAAACAAGTCCAGCAAGACCTCTCGGTGTGTCGACACCCTGATAGTAGCCGCATGTATCTCGTCTCAGGCCACGACCGGATGGGCGAAGCTACGAGTAAAACCAATCCTCGAGTTTCCCCGTGGTGGCCCCGTAGGCTCCCCGTTTGGGACCAACACCATCAGCACTGGCCCCCCTGCTATGTAGAAAGAATCCTCGGGTAGCGCTAACTCCCTATGCAATTTAATTAATTAATTAAGTTGTTATTATGAGCAAATTAAAACCAATGTTGGGCCTTGCTGGAGGAGTTTTATTCAAAGTTGAACTGTCAAGTGGTCCCCATCCACCCATCGTGTAAGGAACGCAAAATCAAGGAACATAATGCCGGTTTATCGGCGCCTAAGGTGGCATGAGTGGAACAAAACACCGAGCAAAAGGCCAAGCCTTCCACCCATGCCCAGTATATAGGTGTGTTAATATATATATAACATATTGTGATATTCCAACAACAAGTTCCCTCATGGAACGAACTTCATCTTCACCTGCAACTAACAACGCTATAAGAGGGGCTGAGCAAGCGGGTAACATAGCCAAACAGTGGTTTTGCTAGGAAGGTTTCAAAGGTTAGAGGTTTCATGGCAACAAGGAGAGGCTGACATAAAGATGGGTAGCGCGACATGTAACGATAGCATCGAGACAACTAAGCATGGCAATGGTAGTAAAGGTATCCAAGGGTATGATCATCTTGCCTGGGATTCCGCAAGGGAGAAGAACGGTTCCATGAAGTAGACGAAGAAGAAGCCTCACAACTCCGAAATGAAACCGAAGCTAACAAGAGAAGCAACCGGAAAGAAGCAAACAACATAGTAAACACTCAAGCATAAACATGGCATACGATGCACATCCAAGTATGATGCATGACAGGTTTAAATATGCATGTCATGGCAAAGTGCACAAACAAAACTACAAGTTAAGTGGAGCTCAATATGCAACGAGTTGCATATTGACGAAACACCACATTTAATTATTTAATTGACTCTCGTTTATTTACAAGACAAGATTAAATGTTTGTTAACATGGCAAGAGGTGAAGCAAAACAAAATACCTATTTAGACATTTTAAATGGGGCCGGAAATAACAACAACAATTTCGGAAAATCCCCATGAGCATGTTTAGCAATTTTTGAGCAACAACAATTCACACATATAATGTTGTTAACATGATGCGGATGACATGATCAAGTTTTATGCAATCTTATAAATTAAAGGTTAACATGAAGATGATAAGGAGTATTGGTCACCGTGGTGGAAGGAAAAGGGGGCCACGGCAACGATCCGAAAATGATGCAACGACAACATCTCGGTTCCGATAACTCGTTGAGAGACCGGTGCAAAAGAAAAGGTGGCGTGAGCAAGCCGAACAAAATGAAAGGTGGGGTGATCCCGTCACCGGGTTCCCACGAGTCGGAGACGAGGCAACCGAGGAGCACGACAAAAGATGATACGGGCACGGAGCACATAAGGGAAACATCTCATACAACACAACAAGCATTCATCCACGGGTCATCGTCTCGGGGTTATACCTTTAAGTCGTGCCTCGACACGTAGGAGGTATAGTTCCATCCTGGGCATTACAAGTTGGTATCAGTATGTGATGGCCTGGCTTAATAGGGATGATAGACTACTCATATAAATAAGGAATTCCTTCTTTTCCGGGAGCCCATTCGGATAGAACTCCAAAGTTAAGCGTGCTCAACTTGGAGTAGTTTCAGGATGGGCGACCGACCGGGAAGTTGCTCCCGGGTGCGCACGAGTGAGGACGAAGTGCGCAGAAAAGACTAGTATTGATATGTGAGGCCAGTCTAGATCCCGCCAGGAGTAACGACCACCAGCGGGTGTGTCCGGGGCGTTACAAGTTGGTATCAGAGCTGACTCTCAAGGTTACACGGATGTTTGCGGACAGTTTGCAGTCATGTTGTGCATGACGTTTGTGACCCGTCATGGCACACGGCATGGCACATGTGCTGTCCTGGAAGCACAGACGTTTGTGCCAAGAGGGAACATTCCTGTGGCCCGACGATGACGTCGGTTACTCTGAGTGAGGGTGTATGTGATGGCCTGGCTTAATAGGGATGATAGACTACTCATATAAATAAGGAATTCCTTCTTTTCCGGGAGCCCATTCGGATAGAACTCCAAAGTTAAGCGTGCTCAACTTGGAGTAGTTTCAGGATAGGTGACCGACCGGGAAGTTGCTCCCGGGTGCGCACGAGTGAGGACAAAGTGCGCAGAAAAGACTAGTATTGATATGTGAGGCCAGTCTAGATCCCGCCAGGAGTAACGATCACCGGCGGGTGTGTCCGGGGCGTTACATAAAGTGAACGAATATCACCAAGGGGGTGGACTATGTGTTATGATCACTATCATTACGTAGTGAGAAAAAGTTGATGACTGCTCATCTATTTGTGTGGATGGTGTTACTCACCGCAAACAGCTCAGCTCACGGGGGTCGAACATCCCCTCATGTTAGAACAAAAAGAGCCCAGACTGCTTTGACATAGTATGTCTGCACATACCTATATTTTCCGCACACAATTGGGTTAATTTTACTTCTAACTTTCATCGGAAAAGGAATGTTTCTTCCTTAGGTTAAATTCCTTTCGCACATGATCACACGTGCAAACAAAACATGCTTAGGGAAATCACTATAAATTGTTTTGATGGTTCGTAGTAAACACGATCATTTCTCACGAATAATATGGCCCACACGATTGGTCGACTACTACTGAAAAAAGCATACATGCCAAATGTCAGGTTTCAGACGACAATTAGTGAAATGGGGTTGTTCCAAACTCATGATGGACTGATACAAAAGCTCATCTAGCAGGCAGATCATTGCAGCACAAATGCAATGTGCGTCCCACACACCGACCACCACCCCACCCCCTCCAAACTAAACGAGATGTACCCAGCAGCCACTAGGTCTCGGAGTACGAGCCGAAGCATGAATCGCTGGGAGTTAGTGCTGCCCACAATGCATCTCCAGCTTTGGAAGACTGGTTTCCCTGAAGCTTCAAGCACTCAAAGAAAGCTTGTCTCTTGGTTGTTGCCAGGTTGGGCTATGCAATGAGATTGTTCCAGCATGAGGCGGTCGGTTCATCCACAATGTCGCTTCAGTTGTGAAAAAATAACAAACAGAAAAAATCCTAATATCTTCCAGTCGGGTTTACCTTCGTTAGTGGCAACATCATCTTCCTGCCGTCATAGTGCACACAATGTGAACTACAACAATTCTAGATTCCTCCCTGAAAAAAATAAGAAATACATTAGAAAATGTCGGTGGTGTTTGTTCCATAGTATATCGCTCCGTATGGTATGATAGAAAAGAACACATGCTTACTTGCAGAAATCAGTGTCCGTGAGATCAGGGAATACAATGCTCCAGTTGTCTTCCGCCATAGGCCAACCCGCATAATACTCATTCAGGCAGTTGAATAAAGCATTGTGAAGCTTCCGTGCTACAAACTCCCGACGAACCTTAACAACTGGGTTGGTGCTATGGCGCCGAATAAGAGGATCAACTACATGGATAATCTTGGCAAGCATGTCCCACATCATGAGTAACCACCCATCTTGTAATGGCACCGACAACAAAAACTTCGGTTTGGATGACAGACCAGCAGGAAAAGAAAACACGCTAGTTAGCACAGAGCAGCAAGCCATAAAACTTCTTCTGGTAGGGAAACTAAAAACAGAGTGTATTTTTTGGTTTACCATTGGAGCTGTCATGATATCGTAGTGGTGGCATTCACTAGTTAACATTTTCTGAATGGAAATCGAGCACGTGTAGTCATGGTCGGATAGGGCAAGGGTCTGCAAAGAAGAGTGAAAAAAAGGAATATAAGTAAGTCCATGCTGAGAACCATAAAATAGTAGTTGACGACACAGACCGCCGCACTTCGTATGTCATTTACCGAAAAGTCTGCTTCAAGGCTGTGCCGCCAACTGAGGTATGGGGAATCCCGATTGCATTCTGCATCTGCTTGCATACACCACTGGAATATAATACACATTAGCTCGTGGTCTAGCAACCCCCACTGGAATATAATACACATTAGCTCGTGGTCTAGCAACCTTTCCCCCACGAGCTGCTGCTTTAGCGCTAGACCAGTTACTCTGATGTACCGTGGAGAATCGGGGATGATGAACAAACTAAAACAATATCACAACTGCATGTCAGCTACCAATGTCAAGGGATGCATCTATCTTCAGCACAAAAAGAAAAAAGGAGAAAAAGAAAAAGAGCACACAGGTGTCCTGTAATACATTGCGAGCACTCCTGGCTGTGCATTGGTGAAGTACTGCTGAATTTGCTCAACTACGTCCGGCAATGGCGGGTACGGCACACACCCACGCCCCCACGGATCGGTTGCATAACCGTGTTGAAAGATGTATTTCCGTTTAGGCAGGTTTTTGTTGCTCTGACCGAATACTACATCTGTAAAATTAGAAGGCAGGTCCGCATACATCTCTGCGATTGCCCTCAAGGTGGACTTGCAAAACTCGATGACCTCCACTATGATCTCATGTGGGTAACCAAGTCAACATGCACTTGCTTCTCTGGATCAGAACGACCCGGGACCTGGACATTGCGTTTAGCACCAGAGCTGCCTTCACCAGCAGGGTTTTGCGTGGAAAACACAAAAAAAGAATAAAGAGGTTGGGCATCACTTCCAGTCTGCTACTAGAAAGGGTATTTGAAATACATGAGAGCCGCAGTAATGACTCCGTTCAAAAACTTACTCACCTCCACACCCTGATAAGTCTAGCCTTCGGGCATCAATTTTGTTAGTTATGGGGGTGCTGAACTTTTTTCACACATGATTGTTGGCTGATGGTATGAAACAAGCAAGGTTATAAAGAGCGTTAGCAATTGTCCCTCCGCTTGTTGAAAAACAGAAAAGGAAAAAAAAATATTGTTTTGACCATACCTGCTAACGGATGATGTCTCACAAGTGTAGGGGATCTATCGTAGTCCTTTCGATAAGTAAGAGTGTCGAACCCAACGAGGAGCAGAAGGAAATGATAGGCAGTTTTCAGTAAGGTATTTTCTGCAAGCACTGAAATTATCGGTAAGAGATAGTTTTGTGATAAGAGAATTGGTAGCAAGTGACAAATATTAAAAGTAAATAAGGTGCAGCAAGAAGGCCCAATCCTTTTTGTAGCAAAGGACAAGCCTAGACGAACTCTTATATGAAGGGAAGTGCTCCCGAGGACACATGGGAATTATCGTCAAGCTAGTTTTCATCATGTTCATATGATTCGCGTTCGTTACTTTGATAATTTGGTATGTGGGTGGACCGGTGCTTGTGAGCTGCCCTTACTTGGACAAGCTCCCACTTATGATTAACCCCTATTGCAAGCATCCGCAACTACAAAAGAAGTATTAAGGTAAACCTAACCATAGTATGAAACATGTGGATCCAAATTAGCCTCTTACGAAGCAACACATAAACTAGGGTTTAAGCTTCTGTCACTCTAGCAACCCATCATCTACTTATTACTTCCCAATGCCTTCCTCTAGGCCCAAACAATGGTAAAGTGTCATGTAGTCGACTTTCACATGACACCACTAGAGGAAAGACAACATACATCTCATCAGAATATCGAACGAATACCAAATTCACATGACTACTTATAGCAAGACTTCTCCCATGTCCTCAGGAACAAACATAACTACTTGATACGTCCAAAACGTATCTATAATTTCTGCTTGCTCCATGCCTTTTTTGTGTGATATTGCTATGATATTTATGCACTTCCATACACTTTTGATCATATTTGGACTAACCTACTAATGGTTGCAAAATTGCACAATGTTCTTGTTTTACACTTTATTGTGTAGGAATTACTTGGAAATTGACAAAAACGCAAAAGGAGTCGTATTGGAGTAGGACTCTGACTTTCCTGAAATCTGTCTGAGAACGTTTTTTAAAGATGGTCATGTTACGGCCCGAAGACGACGTCAAACGGAAAAAGTCTAGTTGCAAAAGTTGTGGGGAATTTCGAGGCGATGCTTCTCGATATAAAATTCGTCCAAATCGGAGTTCGGACGGCCGAGTAAAGCCCGTTTTACTGAGGCCCGAAATCTGATGACGGGAATCCGAGAGTCTATATAAAGAGAGGAAACCGAGGTCACCAAGGGCCACGAATTTTCCTCCTACCAAGCCGCCGTCTTGGAGGGGAGGACCAGCACCATTGCAGCACCATCCACAAGGAAGAAGAGGGGCCAAGGAGCCGCTGCCCTTAGGGCCGCCGCCGCCCCCAAGGGCCGCCGCCGCCCCCTAGGGCCGCCGCCGTCGTCTCCGTGGCCGCCGCCGGCCGCCGCCTCCTCGCGGGGCTGCACCTCTCCATCAACACCATCATCAACCTCCTCCTCACCATGTCCATGTGTGAGTAGTCTTCTCCGGGGCTGAGGGCTCGTACGTGTAGCTATGTGGTTATCTCTCTCTCCCATGATGTGATCTTCGTTGTGATCATAGGCTATGTTAATCTAGGGTGATCCCATGATATTTCCCCTTCCTCTATGTATTGGATTGATGTACTCACTTGTCTTTATCTAGTATAATCCCCGAGACCAAGGTGACATCGGTCTATTGGACATGGATTAGAAAAATATTTTCATGAGTGATTTCCTCTCTTGTGTGTTGATTGAAGATTGAGAGTCTCTTGGTGCTTGTCTTTGAGTATCCTTTAGATATGTTGTGGTAATTGTGGGACTCTCTTTGGATGGCCGCGGTGACATTGGGAAATCCTTAGATTGAGAACTACGAACTTTGAGGTGTGCTTTTGTAGCCCTACATAATTCTCGTCCTCTCTTGACCACGAAGGAATGACCTCCGGGTGCGTCTCCATTGCATGTTTTATGGGAAATATCATGTGATTCGATTATGTTAATGTTGTTGGGAGTTGCCTCTAGTGAAAGTATGATCCCTGGGCCTTGTTTCCACCATTGAAATACCATTTGTGCTCACGTTTACCACTTGTTTGCTTGCTGCACTTTTTATTACAGATTTATATTACTTTATTTTGCCATCCATATGACTTGCCATTTAACATCTCTTCGCCGAACTAGTGCACCTATACATCTAACAAGTGTATTAGGTGTGTTGGGGACACAAGAGACTTCTTGTATCTTAGTTGCAGGGTTGCTTGAGAGAGACCATCTTCAACCTCTACTTCCCTGAGTTCGATAAACCTTAGGTCATCCACTTGAGGGAAATTGCTGCTGCCCTACAAACCTCTGCGCTTGGAGGCCCAACATAGTCTACAAGAGTAGAAGCATGTGTAGACATCAAGCTATTTCTGGTGCCGTTGCCGGGGAAGTGAGTGATTGAAGGTATATCTTTAGATATTGCAATTAAATCTTTTCGTTTCTTGTTTTTAGTTTTACTAGTTATGTTTATGGAAAACCGTGCTATTGGATCGTTGCTTGTGGGAAGACGCCCCACACCTGTGGTGGTTGCTCCCCCCCCTACTGAAATTGTGCCCTATAAAATACCAGCTGGTATTATCGATTATGTTTTGGCTAATCGTTATGCAGGAGACAGACATCCCGGTGAACACTTGCTATATCTGTTACAACTATGTTCATTATTTAAGCTTGCAGGTGTATCAAGGGAGTTTGTCATGAGGAAATTGTTCGCCGTATCACTTATAGATAAAGCTTTAGATTGGTATAAGCTTCTCGATAACTCGCACTTGCTTGATTGGCAAGAGCTTATGTCTCTCTTTTATACTAAGTTTTATCCTCTTCATGAAGTCCATGAGAATAGGAATTATGTTTATAATTTCTATCCTCATGACGGAGAGAGCGTAGCTCAAGCTTGGGGGAGACTGAAAACGTTAATGCTAAAAAGTCCTAACCATGGGCTCCCCAAAGATATGATTATTACTAATTTCTATGCGAGGCTCTCTCGACAGAATAAAGATTTGCTCGATGCTTCCTCTATGGGTTCGTTCACAAACGAAAAGACTGATGCTAAATGGGAACTCCTTGAAAGAATTCAACGCAACACTGAAGATTGGGAGATCGACAAAGGTAAAGAGTCAGGTATAATTTATGAGTATGATTGCATTAAGTCCTTTGTTGAAACTACAAGTTTTAATAAGTTTAGTGCTAAGTTTGGACTTGATTCTCAACTCCTTGTTGATTTCCTCAAATCTTTTGCTTCA
The DNA here is from genome assembly GCA_902687465.1 of Secale cereale. Taxonomy (NCBI): domain Eukaryota; kingdom Viridiplantae; phylum Streptophyta; class Magnoliopsida; order Poales; family Poaceae; genus Secale; species Secale cereale. Next base: position 47,475,853 of record LR738710.1, on the reverse strand, counting down.
CATCTTAATATGCCTAAGGAGGATTGGATCAAGTATCATAAACCTTTTAAAGAGATTTGCAAAGAAAATGAAATTGTTCATGATGATTGCAACATGCATGATCCAATTCCTAAAAATGAAGTTTTATATAAGCATGTTAATTTTTGTGGAGTGGATAGACCTTGTGAAAGGCCTATGATTGAAGAAGAGAATTATTATAAGCAACATAAGCATGAAAGAACAATCACTTGGGTCAGAGATTTAAATGAAATTGTTAGAGAATTGTGTGACCTTTATCCTTTTACTTGTGAACTTTGCCGTATAGTGGGTCACTTTAATTTTCAATGCATGCACTTTCAAAACATAACTGTTAACCAGTTGTGTGATAACATGATCACCTCTGATCTTTATGATGAGCTTAGGTTATTTTTGATGTGTGAAGAGTTATCGGAAAAGACTTCTTGGCTAGATGTTAATGCCATAGGAATAAAAAACACTTTGCAAAATTGCCATCTCTATTGTGTTGTTAATTGCCATGAAAATGATTACATAAGTAAGATTAGAAAGGAGGGAACTTTACCAAAGTATAAAAATGTCTCTTATATTTCTGCTAATAAAAAGGAGAGTTTCTCCCAAGTTTCCCCTATTGTTTCTAATGATAAACCAGGATATGTGGAGAAGCTTCATCTCCAACCACTCCCTCCTAAGGTGAAGAAGAAGAAAAAGAAGAGGAGGAGGAAGAGGAGCACGAAGGAAGAAGAATGGGTATCAACCTGGCCTGAGCATATTCCTCCCATCAACTTTTATCCTAACGGTTGTAAGTTTAAAGAAGAAGGTGAAGTTTATTGCCTTAATTATCATATTGATGATACGTCCGTAGGTACTATTGAAGATGATTTTGATTATGATATGCATGTTACTTATTGTGATTGGGAAAATGCTGATAAGGCTACTTATGATCTTGAAAATCTTTTTGGTACCAATTCTGAAAGTCATGATATGGAAAGCTCCAAGCTTGGGGATGATAGGATTGCAAATCCTTTACCCACTAGTGATGTGATAATTGATAATTATTTTGCTAGTAAGAATAAAGACAACATGTTTACAAATATAGTTGCTAGCAATGATAATGCTCTTCTCTACCATGATGATGTTATAACTCCAATCTATAGTGATTATAAAGGTACCTATGACATAAGGAGAAATTATCCTTATGAAACTTGTCATAATCATGGAGGGAATTACTCCCATGTTGAACACCATCTTCCTAATACACAATTAATCTATAGTGTTCAAGTTGTTTATGATAGTCCTACTCCCACTATTACCAATGAGAAAGATTATGCTTATGTGGAGAGTAAGAGTACCTTTTTGCATGTGGATCATGGTAACAATGCTTTATGTGATGCTTATATTGTTGAGTTTATTCGTGATCCCACTGAAAATTATTATGAGAAGGGAACATATGCTTATAGATATTTCAATAATATCAAGTTCTCTCTCTTTATGTTGAAGGTTTTGAAGCTGCACTTGTTTTGTCTTCCTATGCTTATTGCTTTGTGCTTCAATGAATTATTCTATTGCAATATTCCTATGCATAGGAAGCATGTTAGGCTTTAATGTGTTTGGTATTTGCTTCTTGATGCTCTCTTTTGTTCTTCAACTCTTATTCCTACGAGAGCATCATTAAAGTCTTATGCCTAGCTTAAAGGCATAAAAGAAAGCGCTTTTGGGAGGCAGCCCACAATGAATAAAATTTTATTTTGCTTTTGTTGTGTCTTGATGTTGTTACTACAGTAGCATCATCATTGTATCTTTACTTTTCAGCTTTGTGCCAAGTGTAGCCTCTGATTGCAAGAAAGTTCAAAAGTTGTGACGTGCTGTCCAGGAAACAGATTCTGTCCTTGGACAGAAAAATTCGTATAAAATCACCAGATCATCTTTTTGGTCTGAATTTTTTTGACAGCATGCTCTATACAATTGTCTTTCGGGCGTCTGTTCTGAGTTTTTTGATTAGAGTTGCAGAAGTGCCCCGAAAAAATCATTTACTACCTGCTGTTATGTTTTTCACAGATTCTGTCCTGTTTTGCCTTTCCTTCATTTTGCAAACCTTGAGCTTGCTTTTTTTTTTGCAAAAACCTTTTGGCAATCTTGAGAAACAGTAGACCTTCAATAATATCCTTATTTCCAGCAAGGAACAATTATATTATTATGGGTACTAACCTCGCTAATCAGATTATGATGAGTTATGTATGAAGGGAGTTTTCAAGTGTGCGAGGGAAGATGATAAAAAGATTCAGTAGTGTCAAACGCTCAAGCTTGGGGATGCCCCCATGCACCCCCAAGAAATATTCAAGAAGACTCAAGCGTCTAAGCTTGGGGATGCCCCCGTGCATCCCCTTCTCCATCAACATTATCAGTTCGTCTTTCGTTCCACTATATTTTTATCACTTCATGTGTTATGTGCTATGCTTGGAGCGTCTTGCTTTTAGTTTCCTTTTTAGTTTTCTTTAGCTTTTCATAACGAGTTGGAACTCAGCTTTCTTTGTGTGGGAGAGAAACACGCTCCACTTCAACCTAGAACACAACATAGAATTTTCATGTCTATCCTTGCTGTGTATGTTCTTGGTATTTCAATAGCTACTATCATGTTCAGCTCTTAGTTTCCATGCTTATCTTTTTAAAGAGCTTTTGTTTAGTTGTTCGTTGGAACTCTCTTTATTTATCATGCTTATCTTGTTAAGAGAGTTGGATTCTGTTGCATTGGTCGATACGTCTATGATAAAAATGCTACGTGCATAATGGTGCTTAGTAGTTCATGTTTTCTTATGGTTAGTCTCAAATAGCTTGGGGGTTCCCAATGTGTTATTGGAGTACCAACATGATTTGTTTGCCTATGATGTGGTATGGTTTAGTGATATCTTCCTTCAAAATTTATTTTGATTGACTTGGCGTATGCTCACGCATATTTAAGACTGTAAAGAAAGTCTTTCAAGCCTTGATGATCTTTAGTTTCTGAGTAGCGATATAACTTCCATGCCTGATTCAATGTTGCTTTGTCGCTCTGCATGATTATGACTGTCATTGCTCTTTTAGTTGGTCGCTCCCAGTCTTTTGCTAACCTCCACCTGTACTAAGCGGACTGACTGCTTGTGCATCCAAATTCTTTTAAACCAGTTATGCCATACGAGTCCACCATACCTTCCTATACATGGTATTTACCTGCTATTCCTAACGAAGACTTTCATGTGCCATCTCGAAATTATTCAAAAAAGTATTTCTCCTTTGTGCCTTTGTTTTTAGTTCATGAGGAAGTAGTAGTTAATTCATGATCTTTTTAAGTTGGACAAGCTTCACCCCGGGATTGCATGTCTAATGTGCAAACCCATAATACGAGAAGGAACTGGCAAAGAGTGCGCCCGGCTCAAAATTAATATAACAAACAAACCCTCCTTCATGCTTTGTTCATTAGAAATCAGAAAACTTTGGCAGTGATAAACAAAGGAGATTAAGAGGATGTGATCGTCCTCATTCGGGAGCCGTTCCTCGAAACTTGTCCAGCTCGAGAAGTAATTGAGTTATCTGCTAGCATTCGTTGACGGAACATGCATAATCCAAAAAAAAAATTTACTTCTGTTTTTAAAACCAAGAGCTCTGGTACATGTTTAGTTTTTGTTTCCGACCACGGGTTTTCAACCTTGCCATCAAAAGCCACGGTTCGAGAGTCTCCACCTTATTTAAAGCACCAACTATTGAGAGCATGATTGTCATTCTGAGTGTAATGTGCATTGTCCCAAAGTACCATTGTCTTTTGCATGATTATGATATCATTTATTCTGAAATCATTGTATCTAGTCGTCACTTAAACTTTGGAGGTGCCCCTGTATTTATGTTTTGCTTCACTAAAGGGGGCAAGCGAGGTATCACTTTGTCATGTTTGCACACTATGCTCACTACAAATCTATTGAGTGTTTCAGTATCATATTGTAAAACTTTCAGTCTTTGTGATATTCTCATGAGGAAACTTAATTACTACAGATTCATTGTCTTAGTAAGCACTTGTCATGTGACTGTGAAAAGTTCTTATATGGTTAATAGCATGTCACCACAGAAATTATGCTTGTTATCATTTACCTACTCGAGGACGAGCAGGAATTAAGCTTGGGGATGTTGATACGTCCAAAACATATCTATAATTTCTGCTTGCTCCATGCCCTTTTTGTGTGATATTGCTATGATATTTATGCACTTCCATACACTTTTTATCATATTTGGACTAACCTACTAATGGTTGCAAAAGTGCACAATGTTCTTGTTTTACACTTTATTGTGTAGGAATTACTTGGAAATTGACAAAAACGCAAAAGGAGTCGTATTGGAGTAGGACTCTGACTTTCCTGAAATCTGTCTGAGAACGTTTTCTAAAGATGGTCACGTTCCGGCCCGAAGACGCGTCAAACAGAAAAAGTCTAGTTGCAAAAGTTGTGGGGAATTTCGAGGCGATGCTTCTGGATATAAAATTCGTCCAAATCGGAGTCCGGACGGCCGAGTAAAGCCCGTTTTACTAAGGCCCAAAATCTGATGATGGGAATCCGAGAGTCTATATAAAGAGAGGAAACCGAGGTCACCAAGGGCCACGGATTTTCCTCCTCCCAAGCCGCCGTCTTGGAGGGGAGGACTAGCACCATTGCAGCACCATCCACAAGGAAGAAGGGGGGCCAAGGAGCCGCTGCCCTTAGGGCCGCCGCCGCCGTCTCCTCCTCGCCGCCGCCGTCTCCGTGGCCGCCGCCGGCCGCCGCCTCCTCGCGGGGCTGCACCTCTCCATCAACACCATGATCAACCTCCTCCTCACCATGTCCATGTGTGAGTAGTCTTCTCCGGGGCCGAGGGCTCGTACGTGTAGCTATGTGGTTATCTCTCTCTCCCATGATGTGATCTTCGTTGTGATCATAGGCTATGTTAATCTAGGGTGATCCCATGATATTTCCCCTTCCTCTATATATTGGATTGATGTACTCACTTGTCTTTATCTAGTATAATCCCCGAGACCAAGGTGACAGCGGTCTATTGTACATGGATTAGAAAAATATTTTCATGAGTGATTTCCTCTCTTGTGTGTTGATTGAAGATTGAGAGTCTCTTGGTGCTTGTCTTTGACTATCCTTTAGATATGTTGTGGTGATTGTGGGACTCTCTTTGGATGGCCGCGGTGACATTGGGAAATCCTTAGATTGAGAACTACGAACTTTGAGGTGTGCTTTTGTAGCCCTACATAATTCTCGTCCTCTCTTGACCACGAAGGAATGACCTCCGGGTGCGTCTCCATTGCATGTTTTATGGGAAATATCATGTGATTCGATTATGTTAATGTTGTTGGGAGTTGCCTCTAGTGAAAGTATGATCCCTGGGCCTTGTTTCCACCATTGAAATACCATTTGTGCTCACGTTTACCACTTGTTTGCTTGCTGCACTTTTTATTACAGATTTATATTACTTTGTTTTGCCATCCATATGACTTGCCATTTAACATCTCTTCGCCGAACTAGTGCACCTATACATCTAACAAGTGTATTAGGTGTGTTGGGGACACAAGAGACTTCTTGTATCTTAGTTGCAGGGTTGCTTGAGAGAGACCATCTTCAACCTCTACTTCCCTGAGTTCGATAAACCTTAGGTCATCCACTTGAGGGAAATTGCTGCTGTCCTACAAACCTCTGCGCTTGGAGGCCCAACATAGTCTACAAGAGTAGAAGCGTGTGTAGACATCACTACTCACAAAGCATACTCATGTTCATAATCAGAGGGGTATTAATATGCATAATGGATCTGAACATATGATCTTCCACCTAAGTAAACCAACTAGCATCAACGACAAGGAGTAATCAACACTACTAGCAACCCACACGTACCAATCTGAGGTTTTGATACAAAGATTGGATACAAGAGATGAACTAGGGTTTGAGAGGAGATGGTGCTGGTGAAGATGTTGACGAACATAACCCTTCTCAAGATGGGAGAGTTGTTGGTCATGACAATGGCGATGATTTCCCCCTCCCGGAGGGAAGTATCCCCGGCAGAACAGCTCCTCCAGAACCCGAGGTTGGTTCCACCTCGAGATGGCGGCGCTTTGTCCCGAAAGCCTCCTTATGATTTTTTCCAGGTCAAAACACCTTATATAGCAGAAGATGGGCATCGGGGGGTCACCAGGTGGCCCACGAGGCAGGGGGCGTGCCCCCACCCTCATGGACGATGGGTGGCCCCCTCCTGTACTTCTTTCGCCAGATATTTTTTATATTTTCTGAAATGGAGTTTCGTGGAGTTTCAGGGCTTTTTGAGTTGTGCAGAATAGGACTCCAATGTTTGCTCCTTTTCCAGCCCAGAATTCCAGCTGCTGGCATTCTTCCTCTTCATGTAAACCTTGTAAAAATAAGAGATAAACTGCATAAGTATTGTGACATAAAGTGTCATAACATCCCATAATGCAATAAACATCAATATAAAAGCATGATGCAAAATGGACGTATCAACAGACAGTCTAGAAAACCCCGGGCAGGGCAACAGATGCAACGCCGGCTCAGCGACGATTACAACTCATTTGCAAACTTCATCATGTCCTTCATGATGCTCTGCCTTGCGTTCGCTAGATGTAGCAGAGCTCTGGCACTCTGCTTCTTGAGTAGAAGTGAAATCTCATCTGCAACCTGCGGGGAGGGGGGGGATGAAAAAAATGCAAATGTAATCAGTTTCAGATATTGTGCTGACGCAAAATAATGACCGAGGTCAAATCGTCCTATATGGAATAAAAATTAGACAAAAAAAGCAACCAGTTTCGGATACTGCTGACGCAAATAATTGCTGAGGTCAATTTGTCCTATATCCCCCATTGGTGTGGGAGTAAACACTGGCGCGACAACGGGGGGGTCAGCGTGTTGCACACTAGGCGTCTGGACCGGTTTCCCAACATAGGCGCCACCGCTTTTTTTGTTGTGAGACATGGATGTGCTGTGTGAATTTTGCCCATTTTTTTCCCGAGGCTGACCCCACATGTAGCACACAATCGACGGGTCTCGTAGCTGAAAAAACATGGCACAGCAGGAAAAAGATCAATGAAAAACCTCAACCTTTTTTGTCTCCTACAAAAATAGACCAAGAAGAATTTATAATTGACCACTCACAGGTGCATACGACCATGAATTAGCCGTCTTGACTGGATCAGTTGCCATGATGATCATATTTCTAAGGCAATCGGCGTCAAAATCACTTATACGAGGAAATACATCGTGTTTCTTGTTGAACACACCAAGGTCCAAGTTGTCCAACGTGAAAATCTGTGGACGATTTGAACAATATCAATAAATAAATAAATGCATCATCTACAAAGAAAAAAAGAAAACAGGTTGCCTGCATCGTACATATTGCGGGCTAGTTCTCACCTGATAGAAAAGATAGCATCCTGTAAGGTTCATGTTTAGGTTATTCATGATAATGTCCCTCTTGAGCTTCCTCACTGCATCTAGCAAAGCATCCAGCACATACTGACACCAGTTAAATTGTGCAATGTTTTATGTATTGGCTAGGGCTCCCCAAAAATCAATAGTTGCATAGTCATACTACGTCTTAGGCACAAGAACAAGCCCCATCACAAAAATAACAAATGCAATTTGGAAGTAGTCCTTCTCCAGCTTCGATGATTCATCTGTGATGTCCCTAAGAAGGAATTCCTCTACTGCACGCACACTATGTACGACAGTTCGATTCATCCCTATAGTATTCTTGATGAACTTTATGGCGTCAAGATTGATCACGACATCCCGACCAATAACTTTTCGCTTCCCACATGGTATCCCAAACACCTTGTGCACGTCTTCAGCCCAGAACCTAAGCACCTTCGACTCTGTGAGGAAGATAGCACGACGACTGACGCTAACATTGCTCATTAGCCATGCACTGTACTTTAGATTCAACTTTTGTAGTAGTGGTAACTTAAGAATCCCTCCAAGGCCAATCTCCTCCACAAGCCACCTCTTGTACTCTGAGAACTTATGTGTGACCAAAAATGCATGCTTGACAGAGATCCTTGATGTAGCAGATGATGGATCCCTGTCATCATCACTAAAAATTGCCTGCACTATGTCAACCGGCTGCATCTCCGCATGCTGTTCATCTCTGTTGGGTCCTTCCATCGAATCATTCTTACAACTACCTAAATCAGACATTATGCCTACATACTAGATAGATCAACGTAAGAACCCATGTTGGCGACAAAGACCGGCAAGTGGAGCAGGGTTTTGAAAAAATCTTACCTCCTCCAATGGGTGGGAGCGGCGCTGCTGCTACTGCTTGAGCTTGCGTTGTTTTTCCCTTAAATAGGAAAGGGTGATGCAGCACAGTAGCATAAGTATTGCCCTCAGTTTATGAGAACCAAGGTATCAATCTAGTAGGAGACGACGTGCGAGTCCCTCGTACCTACACAAACAAATAAGAACCTTGCAACCAACGCGATAAAGGGGTTGTCAATCCCTTCTCGACCACTTGCAAAAGTGAGATCTGATAAAGATAATAAGATAATATTTTTGGTATTTTTTTTATATATTGAAAGTAAAGATTGCAAAGTAAAAGTAAAATAAAGATAAATAGTTGATGGAAGATTGATATGATCGAAGATAGACTCGGGGGCCATAAGTTTCACTAGTGGCTTCTCTCAAGATAGCAAATTTCTATGGTGGGTGAACAAATTACTGCCGAGAAATTAATAGAAAAGTGCATAGTTATCAGAATATCTAGGCATGATCATTGTATATAGGCATCACGTCCGTGACAAGTAGACCGAAATGATTCTGCATCTACTACTATTACTCCACGCATCGACCGCTATCCAGCATGCATCTAGAGTATTAAGTTCATAAGAACAGAGTAACGCTTTAAGCAAGATGACATGATGTAGAGGGTTAAACTCATGCAATATGATGTAAACCCCATCTTTTTATCCTCGATGGAAACAATACAATACGTGCCTTGCTTCCCTTGCTGTCACTGGGAAAGGACACCGAAAGATTGAACCCAAAGCTAAGCACTTCTCCCATTGCAAGAACTACCAATCTAGTAGGCCAAACCAAACTGATAATTTGAAGAGACTTGCAAAGATATTTAAATCATGCATAAAAGATTTCAGAGAATAACCAAAAATATTGTTCATAGATAATCTTGATCATTGATAACCCACAAGTGTAGGGGATCAGTTGTAGCCTCTTTTGATAAGTAAGAGTGTCGAACCCAACGAGGAGCTAAAGGCAGAACAAATATTCCCTCAAGTTCTATCGACTACCGATACAACTCTACGCACGCTTAACGTTTACTTTACCTAGAACAAGTACAAAACTAGAAGTAGTTTGTAGTTTTTGTGGGATAGGTTTGCAAGAATATAAAGAACACGCAAATAAAGACTAGTGGCTGTTAAGATACAGTTAATGATAGCGAGTGTGGAAAAGTGGTGGTAGGAGTTGCGAAATTGCCCCTAAGCAATTGACTACGTTACTAGACCGATAGCAAGTTTTATGTGGGAGAGGCCACTGCTAGCATGCTATCCCTTACTTGGAATTCTATGCACTTATGACTGGAACTATTAGCAAGCATACGCAACTACTAACGTTCATTAAGGTAAAACCCAACCATAGCATTATGATATATTGGCCCCCCTTCAATCCCGTATGCATCAATTTCTACGCTAGGTTGAAGTTTCTGTCACTCTTGCCCTCCAATACGTAGTCCTATCAACATACAATTAACCCTATGGTGTGATCCACACGCACGCTCATATGATGGGCACCAAAGGACAACAACATAACCACAAGCAATTTAAATCAATCATAGCAATTCACCAATCACTGATAGGACAACAATAATCTACTCAGACATCATAGGATGGCAACACATCATTGGATAATAATATGAAGCATAAAGCACCATGTTCAAGTAGAGGGTACAGCGGGTTGCGGGAGAGTGGACCGCTGTAGATAGATGGGGGAAGGTGATGGAGATGTTGGTGAAGATGACGGAGGTGTTGGTGTAGATCGCCGTCACACGATGATGGCCCCGGTGGCACTCCGGTGCCACCGGAAGCGAGGGGGAGAGAGCCCCTCCTTCTTCTTCTTCCTTGACCTTCTCCCTAGGTGGGAGAAAGGTTTCCCCTCTGGTCCATGGCCTCCATGGCGGCAGAGGGGCGAGAGCCCCTCTGAATTGGATCTGTCTCTCGGTCTCTCTCTGTTTCTACGTTCCCAGATTATGCCCCTTCACCGTTTCTTAAATTCCCGGAGATCTGTAACTCCGATTGGGCTGATTTTTTGACACGATTTTTTTACGGGTATTAGCTTTCTTGCGGCAAAAGAAGGGAATCAACCGCCTTACGGTGTGTCCACGAGGGCCCAGGGCGTGCCCCCCTGTCTCGTGGCCCACTCGGGCATCATCTCGTGTTGATTCCGCTTCCCCAAATTCACATATATTCCAAAAAAAATCTTCGTCCGTTTTTATTCCGTTTGGACTCCATTTGATATGGATATTCTGCGAAAAAAAAACATGCAACAAACAGGAACTGGCACTAGGCACTGGATCAATATGTTAGTCCCAAAAATAGCATAAAAAGTTGCCAAAAGTATGTGAAAGTTGTAGAATATTGGCATGGAACAATAAAAAATTATAGATACGACGGAGACGTATCAGCATCCCCAAGCTTAATTCCTGCTCGTCCTTGAGTAGGTAAATGATAAAAAATATAATTTTTGATGTGGAATGCTACCTAGCATAATCTTGATCATGTAATCTAATCATGGCATCAGTATTAAGACACGAGTGATTCAAAGCAATAGTCTATCATTTGACATTAAGACAATAATACTTCAAGCATACCAATAATGCAATCATGTCTTTTCAAAATAACATGGCCAAAGAAAGTTATCCCTACAAAATCATATGGTCTGGCTATGCTCCATCTTCACCACACAAAGTATTTAAATCATGCACAACCCCGGTTTTAGCCAAGCAATTGTTTCATACTTTAGTGTTCTCAAACTTTTTCAACTTTCACGCAATACATGAGCGTGAGCCATGTACATAGAACTATGGGTGGAATAGAAGGTGGTGATAGACAAAAGGAGGGAGAAAGTCTCACATCGACTAGGCAAATCAATGGACTATGGAGATGTCCATCGATCGATATCAATGTGAGTGAGTAGGGATTGCCATGTAACGGATGCACTAGAGCAATACGTGTATGAAAGCTCAAAAAGAAAACTAGTGGGTGTGCATCAACTTGCTTGCTCATGAAGACCTAGGGCATTTGAGGAAGCCCGTCGTTGGAATATACAAGCCAAGTTCTATAATGAAAATTCCCACTAGTATATGGAAGTAACAAAACAAGAGACTCTCTATTATGAAGATCATGGTGCTACTTTGAAGCACAAGTGTGGAAAAGGATAGTAGCATTGTCCCTTCTCTCTTTTCTCTCATTTTTTGTTTTTTTTGTTTGTTTTTTTGGAGGGCCTTTCTCTTTTTTAGCCCCTCTCTATTTTTTAGGCCATCTCCTTTTTTTATTTGGCCTTTACTCACATGGGACAATGCTCTAATAATGAAGATCATCACACTTTTATTTACTTACAACTCAAAGATTACAACTCGAAGCTAGAACAAAATATGACTCTATGTGAATGCCTCCAGCGGTGTACCGGGATGTGCAATGATCTAACGTAGCAATGACATCAAAAAACGGACAAGCCATGGAAACATCATGCTAGCTATCATACGATCATGCAAGGCAATATGACAATGATGGTGCGTGTCATAATAAATGGAACGGTGGAGTTACATGGCAATATATCTCGGAATGACTATGGAAATGCCATAATAGGTAGGTATGGTGGCTGTTTTGAGGAAGGTATATGGTGGGTGTATGGTACCGGCGAAAGTTGCGGTACAAGAGAGGCTAGCAATGGTGGAAGGGTGAGAGTGCATATAATCCATGGACTCAACATTAGTCATAAAGAACTCACATACTTATTGCAAAATTTTATTAGCCATTGAAACCAAGTACTACATGCATGCTCCTAGGGGGGAGGTTGGTAGGAGTTAACCATCGCGCACCCCTGACCTCCACACAAAGGAGGACACTCAATGGATAAATCATGCTCCAACTTCGTCACATAACGGTTCACCATGCATGCATGCTACGGGAATCACAAACCTCAACACATCTATTTCTACAATCCACAACTACCCACTAGCATGACTCTAATATCACCATCTTTATATCGCAAAACTATTGCAAGGAATCAAACATATCATATTCAGCGATCTACAAGTTTATGTAGGATTTTATGACTAACCATGTGAATGACCAATTCCTGTCAACTCTCTAAATAGATATAAGTGAAGCAAGAGAGTTTTAATTCTTTCTACAAAAGTTATGCCCACGCTCTAACAATTATAAGTGAAGCAAAAGAGCATTCTACAAATGGAAGTTTTCTATGTGAAGAGAAACACGCAATCCAAACTTCAAATGATATAAGTGAAGCACATGAAGTATTCTATAAAGCCATACTCAAATAATATAAGTGAAGTGCAAATAGCATTCTATAAATCAACCAAGGACTATCTCATACCAGCATGGTGCATAAAAGGAAAGGTGAAAACTAAATGCAAAAGACGCCCCATGATCTGCACATATCACATGAATGAAACGAATCCGAAAACATACCGATACCTGTTGAAGAAAAAGGGGATGCCTTCCGAGGCATCCCCAAGCTTAGACGCTTGAGTCTCCTTGAATATTTACTTGGGGTGCCTTGGGCATCCCCAAGATTGAGCTCTTGCCTCTCCTTCTTCTCCTCACATCGCGACCTCCTCGATCTTCGAACACTTCATCCACACAAAACGTCAACAGAAAACTCGGTAAGATCCGTTAGTATAATAAAGCAAATCACTACTCTAAGTACTGTTGCAAACCAATTCATATTTGTTTTTGCATTGTAGCTACTGTAATATAACTTTTCCATGGCTTAATCCACTGATAGAAATTGATAGTTTCATCAAAACCAGCAAACTATGCATCAAAAACAGAATCTGTCTAAAACAGAACTGTCTGTAATAATGTGAACATTCACCATACTTCTGATTCTTGAAAAATTCTAAAACAATTAGGAAAAATAAAAAAAATTTATAGAAATACAGCGCAAAAAGTTTCAGAACCATTTGACGTTCCAGCAAAAAAATTGTAAAATCGCGCACTACAGCCAAAGTTTCTGTCCTGCACCGCACAAACCAACAAGCATTGTAAACATCCTAAAGGCAAACCTTGGCACATTATTTTTATAATACAATGGGATTGTACAAGGGGATAATTATTTTTGTTGAAAACTTTCTGTAATTAAGATTCACAAACTTTCCATGGGCATGAACAAAGTTCAAGGATGTCCCCCACTTTCACAATGCTCGTCTATCTCACTTTCACTTTTCTTTTTGAAAAGTTTTGGGTTCCCCTCTTTATTTATTTTTTGTTTTTAAACTTTATAAAAGCACACAACAGAAATAAATGACTCTCTAAAAACTTCCGGGTTGTCTCCCTGGCAGCGCTTTCTTTAAATCCATTAAGCTAGGCATATAGTGCTCAAGTGATGGATCCCCCCGGATCCCAAGGTATATCAAAGCCAATTTTAATTAACAATGATTTGGCATTTAGTAGTGAGCACAAAGTGATATATATCATGCAACAACGAAGTATAACTCTCTTCCTATGCATCGGCATGTCATAAAAGAACAATTCATGCACATTAAGTAAAGGCCAATGCATAGTATAAGTAGTTTCTTGCAATTTTATCGTGTTGGAAACATAGAGAGGCGGAGATGTAGTTCCTCTCTCATAATAATTTCAAGTAGGAGCAGCAAGAACATGCATATTATATTCATCAAAATCATCATGTGTAATGGAAAAAGGCAACCCATCAATATAATCCTTAATAAGTGCAAACTTCTCAGATATAGTGTAGTTTGGAGAATTCAAAAAGATAATAGGACTATCATGCGTGGGTGCAATAGCAACAATCTCATGTTTTACATATGGAACTATAGCAAGTTCATCTCCATAAACATAATTCATATTGGCATCCTGTCCACAAGCATAGCAAGCATCATCAAAAAGGGATATTTCAACAGAATCAACGGGATCATAGCAATCATCATAGCATTCATCCTTCGGTAAGCACGAATGGAAATTAAACAATGTATGAGTTGAAGAGTTACTCTCATTAGAAGGTGGGCACGGGTAGCTAATCCGCTCTTCCTCCTTTTGTTCTTCGCTCTCCTCGTCATCTTTTTCATCTAATGAGCTCACAATGTCATTAGTTTCTTCTTTCATAGTTTCCTGCAAAATATTATTCTCTTCTTGGACAGCGGAGACTTTCTCAATAAATGCATCAATATTGGAGTTACATTCATAATTCAAATAGCAATATTTCAATATAGCAAGATATTCAGGCCTAGAAAAATCATCATCAAAAGCATCATTCTTTCTAAACAGAGATTCAATTTCATAAGAACCCTTAAAAGCAACGAATTCCTCTATTTGTTCCACATCATAATAATCATATATACCATTAGCATAAGAAGCTAAGGTTTCATTATCATTAAATTTGCATGAAAAGGGAAGGTGTGGAGCCTTCATCCTAGAGCAACAAGTATAATCATATCTCAAGCATAGTTGCCGAGCTTACCAATGCAACAAATGAATTTGATCCCATAACAGTTTCCCTTTTTGTGTCAAGCGATAATCCCTAAAGTATTCAAGTTGATCCAACGTTACTCCCATTACATAGTTGAATGGGGTTTTCTCATAATTATCAAAGTAGTACATAATATCTTTCACATAATGAGCATCGAGGGTTTTAGGAGGTTCCCCATCTCCATGTGTAGCAAGTACACCTAAGTTTTTTTGGCATTTCGTGTTCCATATTCATAACTAAAGATAGAGAAAAACTTAGAACATCAAATTAAATCTACTTAGTGATACAGGAAACAAGCACACACGAGAATATTCACCCCACGCTATTGCTCCCCGGCAACGGCGCCAGAAAAAGGTCTTGATAACCCACAAGTGTAGGGGATCAGTTGTAGCCTCTTTCGGTAAGTAAGAGTGTCAAACCCAACGAGGAGCTAAAGGCAGAACAAATATTCCCTCAAGTTCTATCGACCACCAATACAACTCTACGCACGCTTAACGTTTACTTTACCTAGAACAAGTATGAAACTAGAAGTAGTTTGTAGTTTTTGTGGGATAGGTTTGCAAGAATATAAAGAACACACAAATAAAGACTAGGGGCTGTTAAGATAAAGTTTATGATAGCGAGTGTGGAAAAGTGGTGGTAGGAGTTGCGAAATTTCCCCTAAGCAATTGACTACGTTACTAGACCGATAGCAAGTTTTATGTGGGAGAGGCCACTGCTAGCATGTCACCCCTTTCTTGGAATTCTATGAACTTATGATTGGAACTATTAGCAAGCATCCGCAACTACTAACGTTCATTAAGGTAAAACCCAACCATAGCATTATGATATATTGGTCCCCCTTCAATCCCGTATGCATCAATTTCTACGCTAGGTTGAAGTTTCTGTCACTCTTGCCCTCCAATAAGTAGTCCTATCAACATACAACTAACCCTATGGTGTGATCCACGCGTGCGCTCACATGATGGGCACCAAAGGACAGCAACATAACCACAAGCAATTTAAATCAATCATAGCAATTCACCAATCACGGATAGGACAACGATAATCTACTCAGACATCATAGGATGGCAACACATCATTGGATAATAATATGAAGTATAAAGAACCATGTTCAAGTAGAGGGTACAACGGGTTGCGGGAGAGTGGACCGCTGTAGATAGATGGGGGAAGGTGATGGAGATGTTGGTGAAGATGACGGAGGTGTTGGTGTAGATCGCTGTCACACGATGATGGCCCCGGTGGCACTCCGGTGCCACCGGAAGCGAGGGGGAGAGAGCCCCTCTCCTTCTTCTTCTTCCTTGACCTTCTCCCTAGGTGGGAGAAGGGTTTCCCCTCTGGTCCATGGCCTCCATGGCGGCGGAGGGGTGAGAGCCCCTCCGAGATTGGACCTGTCTCTCGGTCTCTCTTTGTTTCTGCGTTCCCAGATTCTGCCCCTTCATCGTTTCTTAAATTCTCGGAGATCCGTAACTCCGATTGGGCTGATTTTTTGACACGATTTTTATCCGGATATTAGATTTCTTGCGGCGAAAGAAGGGTATCAACTACTTTACGGTGTGGCCACGAGGGCCCAGGGCGCCCCTGCCTTGTGGCCCACTCGGGCATCATCTCGTGTTGATTCCGCTTCCCAAAATTCACATATAATCCAAAAAAAATTCCGTTCGTTTTTATTCCGTTTGGACTCCATTTGATATAGATATTCTGCGAAACAAAAAACATGCAACAAACATGAACTAGCACTAGGCACTGGATCAATATGTTAGTCCCAAAAAAAGTATAAAAAGTTGCCAAAAGTATATGAAAGTTGTAGAATATTGGCATGGAACAATCAAAAATTATAGATACGACAGAGACATATCAATCATAAACCCACAATTCATCGGATCTCGACAAATACACCGCAAAACGAACTACATCGAATTGATCTCCAAGAAGATCAAGGAGAACTTTGTATTGAGATCCAAAGAGAGAGAAGAAGCCATCTAGCTAATAACTATGGACCCGAAGGTCTGTGGTAAACTACTCACAACTCATCAGAGAGGCTATGGTGTTGATGTAGTAGCCCTCCGTGATCTATGCCCCCTCAGGTGGAGCTCCGGAACAGGCCCCAAGATGGGATCTCACGGGTACAGAAGGTTGCAGCGGTGGAATTAGGGTTTTGTGGTGCTCTCGGATGTTTTCAGGGTAGGTGGATATATATAGGAGGAAGAGGGACGTCAGGGGAGCAACAGGGGGCCCACGAGGGTGGGGGGCGCGCCTACCCCCCTAGGCACGCCCCCTGCCCTCGTGGACGCCTCGTTTCTTCCCTGGCGTGTACTCCAAGTCTTCTGTGTTGTATTTGTTCCAAAATGACTCTCCCAAAGGTTTCATTCCGTTTGGACTCCGTTTGATATTCCTTTCCTGCGAACTATTGAAATAGGCAAAAAAACAGCAATTTGCACTGGGCCTTGTGTTAGTAGGTTAGTCCCAAAAATAATATAAAAGTGTATAAGAAAGCCCATTAAACATCCTAAATAGATAATACAATAGCATGGAACAATAAAAAAATTATAGATACGTTGGAGACGTATCAAGCATCCCCAAGCTTAATTCATGCTCGTCCTCGAGTAGGTAAATGATAAAAACAGAATTTTTGATGTGGAATGCTACCCAACATAATTCTCAATGTAATTTTTTTATTGTGGCATGAATGTTCAGATCCGAAAGATTCAAGACAAAAGTTTAATATTGACATAAGTATAATAATACTTCAAGCATACTAACAAAGGAATCATGTCTTCTCAAAATAACATGGCCAAAGAAAGTTATCCCTACAAAATCATATAGTCTGGCTATGCTCTATCTTCATCACACAAAATATTTAAATCATGCACAACCCCGGTTTCAGCCAAGCAATTGTTTCACACTTCAATTTTTTTCAAACTTTTCAACTTTCACGCAATACATGAGCGTGAGCCATGGATATAGCACTATAGGTGGAATGGAATGGTGGTTGTGGAGAAGACAAAAGAGGAAGATAGTCTCACATAACCTAGGTGTATCAATGGGCTATGTAGATGCCCATCAATAGATATTAATGTGAGTGAGTAGGGATTGCCATGCAACGGATGCACTAGAGCTATAAGTGTATGAAAGCTCAATAAAGGAAACTAAGTGGGTGTGCATCCAACTTGCTTGCTCACGAAGACCTAGGGCTTTTTGAGGAAGCCCATCATTGGAATATACAAGCCAAATTCTAGAATGAAAATTCCCACTAGTATATGAACGTGACAAAACAAGAGTGAAAGATCGTGGATGTCGCCTAGAGGGGAAGGGGGTGAATAGGCGCTTTAAAATAATTACAGTTTAGGCTTGAAAAAATGCGGAATAAACCTAGCGGTTAATTTGTCAAGCACAAAACCTACAACAACTAGGCTCACCTATGTGCACCAACAACTTATGCTAAGCAAGATAAACAACTAGGTGATAGCAAGATATATGACAAGAAACAATATGGCTATCACAAAGTATAGTGCATAAGTAAAGGGCTCGGGTAAGAGATAACCGAGGCACACGGAGACGACGATGTATCCCGAAGTTCACACCCTTGCGGATGCTAATCTCCATTTGGAGCAGTGTGGAGGCACAATGCTCCCCAAGAAGCCACTAGGGCCACCGTAATCTCCTCACGCCCTCGCACAATGCAAGATGCCGTGATTCCACTAAGGGACCCTTGAGGGCGGTCTCCGAACACGTACAAATGGCAACCCTTGGGGGTGGTCACCGAACCCGTACAAATTGCTCGGGGTAATCTCCATAACCTAATTGGAGACCCCGGCGCTTGCCCGGAGCTTTACACCACAATGATTGAGCTCCGAACACCAAGGTTGGGGCTATCTTCCCAAAGACACCATGAAGCTTCACCACAATGGAATTTAGCTCTGAGGTGACCACAACCGTCTAGGGTGCCCAAGCACCCAAGAGGAACAAGCTCTAGGGTACCAAGCACCCAAGAGTAATAAGCTTCTCAACTTGTAACTTCCACGTATCACCGTGGAGAACTCAAACCGATGCACCAAAAGCAATGGCAAGGGCACACGGAGTGCCCAAGTCCTTCTCACCCAAATCCCACCGAAGCAACTAATGCTAGGGAGGGAAGTGAAAGGAAGAACAAGAAGGAGATCACCAAGAACTCCAAGATCTAGATCCAAGGGGTTCCCCTCACCTAGAGGAGAAAGTGATTGATGGAAATGTGGATCAAGATCTCCTCTCTCTTTTCCCCCCAAAACTAGCAAGAATTCATGGAGGGATTGAGAGATAGCAAGCTCGAAGATGGTCAACAATGGGGGAAGAACACGAGCTAAAAGGATTAGGTTCATTGGGGAAGAAGACCCCCTTTTACAGGTGGGGAAAATCCAACCGTTATGCTCACAGCCCGCACCGAGCGGTACTACCGCTAGGGCGGTAGTAGCCCTTTGAAACACAACAGCGAGGAGGAAAAAAGGCCAGAAGAACCGTCGGAGCGGTAGTACCGCTTGACCTCACGGTACTACCACTAGGGGTAGCGGTACTACTGCTAAGGGGTAGTGGTACTACTGCTTGAGAGCGGTACTAAAAAATTACATCCGTTCCTACTACCACTGGACTTGTGACGAGTTTTTGGTCCGGAGTGGAAGTAGCCATGGAAGTAAAAAATTACATCCCCTCCAAGCGGTAGTACCCCTCCAATTTGTGGTAGTACCGCTGCAGCCCTTCTGGGGACACCAAAACTGACATAACTTTTGCATACGGACTCCGAATTCAACGAAACCAAGTTTGTTGGAAAGCTAGCGACATGGCCTAACACAATATTGATACAAATAAAAATAAGAAGCAAATGAGAAAATGCCCATAAGAAAATGGTGAGAAGCCTTCCTCGAAAGAGACCGGTAAAACCTCCAACACCGAAAACGCAATAGAAGAAGCATGTGAACTCCGTTTTTGATGAACTCAAGCTTGTCATGAAAATGACCATAAGCTCCAAATCTCACAAGGATAAGAACCAAACAAGAACCGATAAAGATGATGCAAGCATGCAATGGTTTGAGCTCTCTACGAACGATACGATCAAGCTACTCATTGAGAGCCCCCCTTGATGGTACGGCAATCGATCCTATAACCCGGTCTCCCAACTACCACGATGAGACCGGTAAAATAGAATGCCTATCAAGGGAAAACCTTTGCCTTGCACAAAGTCCACTTGAGCTAGATGTAGACGATCTTGACTTCCTCAAGTTGGACCACCTTTCTTGATTGCGTTGGCTCGGTGAAGACTAGTAGATTGCTCCCCCATACTCCACTATGGGTGAGCCACTCTTCGGCATATCTTCACAAGTCCATTGTCACCACAATGGATGGCAAGCTTCAAGCACTTGATATCCTCGTGATGCATCACTTGAACTTGCACACCGCAACCTAACTCCACAAAGAACTCTCACGAAGACCATGGGTTAGTACACAAAGCGTAATTGACAATGCTTATCATACCATGGGTTCACTTGATCCCTCTCGGTACATCTTCTATGCTTTGTGTGTTTATAAACTCGATTAACTCTTTGACTTAGCCTTGATCAACCTTGAATCTTTCCAACTCTCTTCATTTGGATGATGTCTTCAAGGTAAACATGAATGATAACACACTCTTCTTCTTCAAGACATGCTTGCAATAAGCTCAACACTCACAAGACCAATCTTTGGATAATTCCTTAATAGCACCTTGGTCATCACAAACTCTCCTTGAAACCAACACATGGACTCCACGAAAATCCTATAGACAAACCCTTCAAATATAACTCAAGGCAACCATTAGTCCATAGAGATTGTCATTAATTACCAAAACCAAACAGGGGGGCGCCTCATGTTCTTTCAATCTCCCCCATTTTGGTAATTGATGACATTCACTTTCAAGAGAGTTTATATAAGGAATTATGCATCACCATATGATGCAACAATAATGTATGTGCACGAGATGCAAAAGCTTAGGAACAAAACCAAAACAAGAAGAGATGACTCTCTAAACTTCTCCACAAAGCTCTCTGAAACTTCTCCCCCATTGGCCTCGATTGCCAAAATGGGCGGAAGGCTTAGAAGGCCAATATAACTTGTGTTCCCCCATAAGTTGTGTATTTCTCAACAAGAGAGTGGAATGCAATACACATATCCAACGGTAAATACTTGGAGGAAAACAAACTACATTGATGCCCAAAGATTGCGAAAAGAATGATATGCCACAAAGGCATAACAAAGAGAGAAACAAGCACTCAAGCAATCAAATGAAACCAATTGATGCAAGCTATCAAAAGATACCAATTGAACCAACTAGACTAATGATCCTACATGCCACATGAATAAAAGATATCATGATATGAGCAAAGAAGTGTCCTAGAGAAACTAGAGAAGCTCCCCATGATTTGTGCACAATTTAATTTTGTATTTGGATACAATGAGCACAAAATAGGATCGTCGCTCCCCCAAGATCAATAGAACCTCACGACATAGCAACCGAGTTTTCTAAAGACACTGATGAAGCTCCCCATAATTTGTGCACTCCTTAGAATATTTTCATTAGGATACCAAGTGCACAAAATAGGATAATCACTCCCCCAAAATCAATAGAAACTCACACCAGGTGCAAGTGAGCAAGAAGGTAACAAAGCCTAGCACTTGCCACAAACAAATGGTTGAGCAACATATAAAAGAGACAACTTAAGAGTAGGCTCAACCAAAATGGTGTGTGTGAGTCATGGCAAAGCTTTTGAGAAGACTAATGTATGGATGGACATTAAGCATCAATATAGTCTTGAATGAAAGAGATACAAGGTGCATGTCATGACCTTGCCACACACATCAAGCAAAGGGGTTCACAAGCACACTCGACATGCAAAATGAATAACCAATGCTTGTGACACCCCGTGGCAAAGAAAGAAAAAGATAGCTTCATCATGAGGAGGGATACCAATCAAAATGGCAAAAGCCTCGTCAAGACAAGCAAGAGAATAAAAATCTTCACCACACAAGAGTGCATCAAGGTGCAACGATATATGATCCGCACTCAAGATAAATCATTTCACATAACCACCAAGGGAAGTAATATAAGAAAGACAAGGTGGATGTGAAAGAAAAGGATATCTACTAGACATGTAATTTCTCTCAAGTGTATAAGATTCTAGGTAGATGAAAATCATGATGATATCAATCCACAAGAAGGATGTACACACGAAATAATTACACGACGGAAAGAAAAGGATATCCACAAGGAAGTCATAAATATACCAATAAGATATTTGCTTGAAAGCATAGCACATGGCTAGATATGGTCTTATTGTATACAAATGAATTCCTACCACACGAACATCAAAGACATCAAAACTAGCAACAAGAGATCATTGTTGGGATGCTTTGAGAAAGGAAACAAGTATCACAAGAAAGAATGAATACATGCCATGATACAACCTACACAAGGTTGATGCAAGAAATTTGTGCATGAAGTAGATGATGATACTTGTTACCGAGATACCATTGGAAGGATGTAGTAGATACCAATTGAAGGTAGATAGTAGTTCATTGATCATCCTAGCTTGACTCCAATAAGCACATGGTGACACCACCATCCTTTTGAATGAGCCGAGCATCCAATGCATATCTAATTATTCCTAGAACAACAACACAAACAAAATGGTACCCAAACTCATTTGGACCAAAGAGTTAGAAACACCAATACATAGGACAAACTCCACAAACATATGTGCATTTATATATGAAAATGAATTTCATGCACATCTCATCCAAACTGAGACTAGGTGGAGTTTCCCCTATATATTAGGTTAAAGAAAGAAAGCATGCCAAAGAAAATACATGTAGTAAATATGCATGCTCAAGACTTTCAAGAAACGAAACGAAATGAAAAAAGAAATACCAAGTGAAAATAGGATACCAAATGGAGAAATCATCACTTGGAAGATATCTACTCAGAAGATACATCAAGGAATGAGATATCCATTGATACACGCAAAAGGAAAGATATCGGACTCCCAAAAGAGAGGATGGTTCCAAGCAAACCAACCCATCTACAAAGTTTCATGATGGCACAAAGTACCAAAAAGAAATGGCTTGCCTTCCATTGACACACACTTGATATGGATCACAAGATGAGTGGTCTATCGAAAATAGGATAGCTCCCCCAAGAATTGTGCATTTAAGAGAATTTGCATTCGAATACAAAATGCACAAGGTGGGATCACCACTTTCACTATATCTAGAGAACACTTGACAAAATCAATAAAATAACAAGATCCACAAGTGGCACGGAAGGCAGTGGGAGTTGACACACTTGGCAAGAGATAAGACAAATAAAACCAAAAGACAATGTAAAGATGATCAATAATTTCCACCACATAAGTGATACCAATTGTCAAAGACAAGAGGTATTTGGAGATAATTCCTGGTGATAGATAGCAATGATATCCAACATCATCTTCACACCAAGCACAAGCAAAATGCAACTTGTAGAGCTAACATGTCACCTAGGAACAAGATAATTTACCATGCCAATTCTAAGTGACAATATCTCTAATGTACACATTTTCTAGGCTTGTAATATACACATAGCATATTACTCCCCCATAATGTGATACCAATGAAAAACTTAACAAGATGCAAAAGAGGACCAACAAGAGATAATTAATGGACCAAATAGAATTTGAATTTCTCATGAGAAGACATACCACATAGAGACTAGATAATCTTGTAATATCAATACTAGATGGTATTCCTCATGTACACACATTTATAGGATTGTGAAGTGCACAAAGAACATTACTCCCCCAAAATGGGATGTTCCATTAATCTCTCACAAGAGCCAACTAAGAAATAAGCAAGATGCACAAAGGCTCAACGCACGACACACACATACATGATGTGCAAACCAATATACATATACTTGATTTCTCAAGATACGCAAGTTGGATGCACAACATATATAAACACATGCAAGGAACAAACCAAAACATGCAAAGGAGCAAGTAACTTTCAATGTAAATAATTTAAGTACGAGTTACCGCAAGGAGGAACATTGGATATAAGATAGAAAGATAATCCGAATGACTTGGGTAGAGGCAATATGAATGATGAAGACCCCTCAAATCTTCATAATGTAGCCAAGTCTCCAATGAACTCCATTAACGCCTATTGATCAAGTTGTAGCTTGTTGGTCCCCAACCAAGTTGGGTCCTAAGAGGTTAGTCACAATAGGCTTGGCCACCCAAATGGTTCTTTTCTTGACACCACTTTGAGTACCAACAAACTTGGCAAACACATTGCCAACATTATCCTTCCCAAGAGAATAGACATCATCAATAATAATTGGGTTGGATAAGTTACCACTTGTGCATGAAGAAGCGACGTGACCTTTCTCACGACATAAGTAGCAACCTCTACTCTTCACTTTCTTCTCACTTGATTTCTCAACATGAGAAGCATTAACTTGAGTCTTCTTGGGAAGTGGCCTTTCTTCAACTTGCGGTTGAGCATGGGATTGAACTTGTGGCCTCTTCCCATGTTGCTTGTCACTAATGGTCCTCTTATTCAATGGGCAAGATCTAACATGGTGCCCTTCAATTTTGCACTTGAAGCAAATAATCTTGGCCGAATTCTTGACTTGTTCTTGGCCCTTCTTCTTCTTATGAATTTTGGACTTCTTATTGTTGGAGATGAATCCAAGTCCACCTTTGTCATTAGGGGATTTTTGCACACTCAAGATATTGTTGAGTGTGGACTTCCCTTCATGACACTTTTCCAAGTCTTTCTTCAAGGAAGAGACTTGGGCCTTGAGCTCTTTGATTTCCTCTACATGGTTAGTATCAACACAAGTACTAGAGGAAGTATAGGCTTCATTGTTAGAGCAACGTGGCAAGGAAAGCAATTCATCACAAGATGTACCAATGTTATGCATAGATGAATTACGAGGACTAGCACATGGCAATATAGCGTTTTGACTAGAAGTAGTGCTAGCGACCACATGAGACTCACTAGATGTTACCTTGATAATCATAGCCTCATGAGCTATCTTTAGCACATTATGGGATACTAGAAGATCATCATGAGAGCTTGTGAGCTTTACATGACTTTCTTCCAATTTCCCATAATTGCTAGATAGCAACTCAAGTTGAGCCCTTAGCTCAACATTCTTCTTCAAAATGGATGCTTCACTAGAAATAGAGTTAGTAGCACAAGCATCATCAATAATAGAAAGAGGAGATGGCAACTTAGCAAGCTCTTTAGAATATGAAGCTTTAAGTTGAGCATAAGACTCAGTGAGTTTGATAAGCTCATTCTTAATGACCCTTGAGCCATTTTCAAGGTGCCCAAAGTCCTCAAGGAGTTTAGCATGCGCAACTTCAAGCTTCTCATTTTTAGTTTCAAAATCATTAGCCACCTCAAGAGCTCTATCACGAGATTCCCTCACTCTAGACAATTCTAGAGCAAAAGTCTCCTAAAGAGATTCCTTGGTGGTTTTTTCAAGTTCAAGAGCTTGAGAGAGGTGTGCGATCTCATTAGCGTAATCATGCTCATGACCTTCCATTTTCTCAATGGTGACCTCATACGCCTCAAGACGAGATTCCAACTCATCAATATATTTCTTGCCCTCAATGGCAATAGACATGATTTCCATAAAGTTGGAACGAGCTAATTTATTTTTAAGAAGAGCTTTAAAAATCATTTCCCCTTAATTTTTAAGGAGGCAACATTATCATTCTCTTCATCACAATCAACATCAACATCATTCTTGTCATCATCACTAGCATCACAAGATATATTGGGATTCAAAGTGGGAGATTCCTTTGAAGCCTTAGCCATAAGACAATATACAATTGATGATGATGTTGGATCCCTCGAAGCACCATTCAAGGCCACATCTTGTTCCATGGGGCGTTGGATTTCCTCTACATTGTTAGCACAACAATTCGAGGAAATATATTGATTTTTATCATGGCAACGAGACATAGCAAGCATATCATCATGAGATTTTGTCAAGCAATTTCTACATGATATGCAAGGACTATCAACACAAGCATGTGAAACATTTGGAGTGCTCAAAGTGCTAAAGTCCAAATATGAAGCATTGCAATAAGAAAGTGATGAAGCATCATCAACAATAATCCCACTATCATCATTGCAATGAACACCACTACTCACCATATCATTACCTTGTGGCAATCCACATGTAGGTGAAGTAGAAGAAGTTGAGAAAGCAACACGACCGGAGGTGGAGGGAGAACAATCATCCCCACAATTCTTGGACACACCATATTTATCTTGAAGCTTTGTCCACAACTCATGAGCATCCTGGAACGACATGAGTTGAAATATAACTACATTGCTCAAAGCATCGAAAAGCACATTAGAAGCTTGAGCATTGAGATAAGAGTTTTTCTCATCCTCTAAAGATAATCTTTGGGGATCCTTAGGAGGAGAAAAACCCATATCTACAATTTGCTCTAAATTTGGGTCCATGACCCTAAAGAGATTAAGCATGCGAATTACCCAAACATCAAAATTTGTGCCATCGAAACTAAGAGTGTCAGAGAATCCTGAACCCCTAGTCGACATCCTCACTCTCTAGGAGGTTAAGCCCTATAAAGAGAGATGAGGCTCTGATAGCAATTGAAATATTGTGGATGTCGCCTAGAGGGGGGTGAATAGGCGCTTTAAAATAATTACGGTTTAGGCCTGAACAAATGCGGAATAAACCTAGCGGTTAATTTGTCAAGCACAAAACCTACAACAACTAGGCTCGCCTATGTGCACCAACAACTTATGCTAAGCAAGATAAACAACTAGGTGATAGCGAGATATATGACAAGAAACAATATGGCTATCACAAAGTATAGTGCATAAGTAAAGGGCTCGGGTAAGAGATAACCGAGGCACGCAGAGACGACGATGTATCCCGAAGTTCACACCCTTGCGGATGTTAATCTCCGTTTGGAGCGGTGTGGAGGCACAATTCTCCCCAAGAAGCCACTAGGGCCACCGTAATCTCCTCACGCCCTCGCACAATGCAAGATGCCGTGATTCCACTAAGGGACCCTTGAGGGCGGTCACCGAACCCGTACAAATGGCAACCCTTGGGGGCGGTCACCGAACTTGTACAAATTGCTCGGGGTAATCTCCACAACCTAATTGGAGACCCCGACGCTTGCCCGGAGCTTTACACCATAATGATTGAGCTCTGAACACCAAGGTTGGGCTATCTTCCCAACGACACCACGAAGCTTCACCACAATGGAATTTGGCTCTGAGGTGACCACAACCGTCTAGGGTGCCCAAGAACCCAGGAGGAACAAGCTCTAGGGTACCAAGCACCCAAGAGTAATAAGCTTCTCAACTTGTAACTTCCACGTATCACCGTGGAGAACTCAAACCGATGCACCAAATGCAATGGCAAGGGCACACGGAGTGCCCAAGTCCTTCTCTCCCAAATCCCACCGAAGCAACTAATGCTAGGGAGGGAAATGAAAGGAAGAACAAGAAGGAGAACACCAAGAACTCCAAGATCTAGATCCAAGGGGTTCCCCTCACCAAGAGGAGAAAGTGATTGGTGGAAATGTGGATCTAGATCTCCTATCTCTTTTCCCCCAAAAACTAGAAAGAATCCATGGAGGGATTGAGAGACAGCAAGCTCAAAGAAGTTCAACAATGGGGGAAGAACACGAGCTAAAAGGATTAGGTTCATTGGGGAAGAAGACCCCCTTTTATAGGTGGGGAAAAATCCAACCGTTATGCTCACAGCCCGCATCGAGCGGTACTACCGCTCCAAGGAGGCAAAAAGGAGCGGTAGTACCGCTTGACCTCACGGACTACCGCTAGGGGTAGCGGTACTACTACTAAGGGGTAGCGGTACTATTGCTTGAGAGCGGTACTAAAAAATTACATCCGTGCCTACTACCGCTGGACTTGTGACGAGTTTTTGGTCCAGAGCGGAAGTAGCCACGGAAGTAAAAAATTACATCCCCTCCAAGTGGTAGTACCCCTCCAATTTGCGGTAGTACCGCTGCAGCCCTTGTGGGGACACCAAAACTGACATAACTTTTGCATACAGACTCCGAATTCAACGAAACCAAGTTTGTTGGAAAGCTAGCGACATGGACTAACACAATATTGATAGAAATAACAATAAGAAGCAAATGAGAAAAGGCCCATAAGAAAATGGTGAGAAGCCTTCCTCGAAAGAGACCGGTAAAACCTCCAACACCAAAAACGCAATAGAAGAAGCATGTGAACTCCGTTTTCGATGAACTCAAGCTTGTCATGAAAATGACCATAAGCTCCAAATCTCACAAGGATAAGAACCAAAAAAGAACCAATAAAGATGATGCAAGCATGCAATGGTTTGAGCTCTCTACGAACGATACGATCAAGCTACTCATTGAGAGCCCCCCTTGATGGTACGGCAATCGATCCTATAACCCGGTCTCCCAACTACCACCATGAGACCGGTAAAATAGAAAACCTATCAAGGGAAAACCTTTGCCTTGCACAAAGTCCACTTGAGCTAGATGTAGACGATCTTGACTTCCTCAAGTTCGACCACCTTTCTTGATTGCGTTGGCTCGGTGAAGACTAGTAGATTGCTCCCCATACTCCACTATGGGTGAGCCACTCTTCGGCATATCTTCACAAGTCCATTGTCACCACAATGGATGGCAAGCTTCAAGCACTTGATATCCTCGTGATGCATCATTTGAACTTGCACACCGCAACCTAACCCCACAATGAACTCTCACGAAGACCATGGGTTAGTACACAAAGCGTAATTGACAATGCTTACCATACCATGGGATCACTTGATCCCTCTCGATACATCTTCTATGCTTTGTGTGTTAATAAACTCGATTCACCCTTTGACTTAGGCTTGATCAACCTTGAATCTTTCCAACTCTCTTCATTTGGATGATGTCTTGAAGGTAAACATGAATGATAACACACTCTTCTTCTTCTTCTTCTTCAAGACATGCTTGCAATAAGCTCAACACTTGATGGCTTCTCGCCCCTCGTTGGTTACCCCAAGTGGAAGGTTGAGATGTAGCGTAGCGGCAAATTTCCCTTGGCAAAGATACCAAGGATCGAATTCCGTGAGACTCTGAGGGTCGACAAGTAGGTGTCAACGGCGCCAGAAACTTAGCGGTTGACAGGACCTGCACACAGATACAGATAACTTTGCTCCCAACGAGTTCAGAGAGGTTGTCAATCCCTGCGGCCTAGTTGTTTACAAAGGATCAAACACAAGAGATAATAATGATAGCTATGACTGCAACTAGAAAATAAAAACAGGAAGTAAATAGAAGGTGTGATCAGTGGTGGTAATATGGACCGGGGTCCCATGATGTTCACTAGTGATGTCTCTCTCCCAAAAGACGATAAAACAGCAAAGCGAGGTAAACAAAATACAGCTGGGCAATTGACAGGATTATGTGCGCAAACCAATGCTAACTATGCTGCAAAGAAAGGTAGAGGCTCAAAAGCATGGGCGGTACGCCAAGGCAAGTAGACCGAAATCCATCTGCATCTACTACTAATAATCCACCTTGAGATATCTATCCAGAACATCTCGCTGGTATTAAGTTGCGAATCCCACCCAAAGTGTAAACTCAAAGCAACAGACAACTGCATTAAAAGAACTTTGCGTAAAGTAAACAATCCTTGCACCCGCAAGTACAAGCACCGTTGTTTTCCCCCTTGTGGTAACATCACATCCCCTAGACTCATGTTTCTGTCACTCAAGCTAGTCATCAGGGGGCATGAACCCACAATCAAGCATAACGCTCCCTCTTGGAGTTACTACCTACTACTCGGCCAAAGCAATAAACAGCAACGGAGAACATGCAAGAATTACTCAAGAACATAAATATAAAAGAGGTGAATCAAATATATTACTCAAACACAATCTGAACATAGTCTCATAATCCATCAGATCCCAGCAAACTCAGCATAGCAACAGCAGGAATATTACATATGTGCCTCGATCATGTGGGGCAGCTCACGAGGTCTAAACCATGAAGAACAAAGAGGGGAGGAGAACATCACATAGCTACTGATCATGGACCCATGGTCCAAGGTGGACTACTCACGACTCACCCGGGAAGTGTCCATGGTGGTGGAGAAGCTCCCGGTGGTGGTTCTCCCCTCCGGCAGGGTGCCGGGAAGAGTTCTCCTGATGCTCCCGATCTTGGAAGCGCTGCGGCGGCGAAACAGAGGCGAGATCGCGAAAAAGGGTTCCGTCCTCGAGGGTTTCGGGACGAGAGGAATATATATGCGAAGGGGGGCAACCAGAGGCGGAGTGGGGGCCCCAGGCGCCCCCCTGGCACGGCCAGGGGTGGGCCGCTCCAGGTGGCCGCCTGGGCCACCCCTGGCTCCCCTCTGGCCCCGCTTTGGTTCTTCGCGAAGCTTCCTGTACGCTGATTTTTCCTGTATTTTTCCCGGAATTTTTGGAGCACTTTTAATATGGGGGAAACCTGAAATAGAAAAACAGCAGAAAACAGGAACTGGCACTATGGTGCACTGAGTTAATAGGTTAGTCCAAATATGATCAAAAGTGTATGGAAGTGCATCAATATCATAGCAATATCACTCAAAAGAAGCATGGAGCAAGCAGAAATTATAGATACGTTTTGGACGTATCAACATCCTCAAGCTTAATTCCTGCTCGTCCTCGAGTAGGTAAATGATAACAAGCATAATTTCTGTGGTGACATGCTACCAACCATATAAGACTTTTAAGTAAAGCAATCAAGTCATGTAATTCAATTCAAGTCATAACAAGCAAGAGTCTATAATAGCATTGTAACAAGCAACATAAGAACATAAAGGTGCAAGAGCTCTCGCTGTCCGTGACTTGAATGTCTCCAAATGGTGTTTGCGTGCAAGAAAGGGGATAGGGATATACGAGAGAGTAAAACATAGTTTTTGTATTGTTGAGAACTTAATCTACTAAAGTTTCACACTTGGTCTTCTTTGGAATCTTATCTTGACTCATCCCCAGACCACCAGTCAGGTACAAGTCAAAATGATCCACTCCCTTTCGATATTTTGAGCACTCATGCAATGGATGAGCGTAAGCAAGAAAGTCGACACTTAGGATGGCAAAGAGAGAAAAATGATGAAGGGGGAAGACAAAAAAGGTGTGAAAGGCTCACATCAATGAGGACAATCATAGGCGAGAGAAAGCCAAATGATAGATATGATGTGAGGAGTAGGGATTGCCATGCAACGGATGCACATATGAGCTAAGGTAAGCTCTCCAATGGAACTAGTGGGGGTGCATCCAACTTGCTTGCTCAAGAAGACCTAGAGCTCTTTTGAGGAGGCTCATCATTGGAATATACAAGCCAAGTTCTATAGTGTGAAGGTCCCCACATAGCTATATGCATGAATGATAATCTCTATGGAGTACAAGGTATAACATGGAGTACGAGTGTGGATCTCTCAAAATGAATAGTAGTGTGCCCCCTTCTCTCTTTTTATTTCTTTTTTCTCTTTTTTCTATTTTTATTTTTTATTTTTTTGTGGCCTCAATGGCTCTTTCTATTTAACTCTCATTTGTCCTCTTTGGGATTTTTTGATTTTGTCCTCTTTGGGATCTTTTCCTCATTTTAGGGGCAACACTCTATTTATTACAAGAAGTATAGAAGATCTTTCACACTTTACAAAAGTACTCAACATAAAGAAAATGAAACTACCATGATGTATGCAAATGTATGCCTCTGCCAGTGTAGCAGGATATGCAATGATACTAGCGCGTCATGTAGAAATGATTAGGGACAGGCCCAACTAGCATGCGGCTCATCGATCAAGCAAAAAGCATGTATGACATGAAGATCAAGTCATGAGAAGATGGATGTTGCATGGCAATGTATCTCGGAAAGGCTATGGAAATGCCTTGATAGGTAGGTATGGTGGCTGTTTTGAGGAAGGATATAATGAGGCTTATGATGATAGAGCGTATCGTGCCAAGGATTTGGATGCACCGGCGAAGTATGCGCCAACTCTCGAGGTGAGAAAGGGCAATGCACGATACCGAAGAGGCTAGAAAAATATGGCTAGGTGGAAGTGTCAACTTTCGAATACTCACATTAGTCCAAACAACTCATGCACTTATTATCGGTAACTCTCAATCTAATTAGGAGGTTCACAAAGAGACAAGTACCCCGAGGAGGAGTGTATGGGGGTTTGGTTATCCTTGCGCATCCTCGACTCATGGTACGTGAGTGTACTCTAATATTCGATCCCTCCAAAGATTAGTGATCCATCTAGTAGCTAAAGTTCTCAACTATTTTGTAGGTTTTCGAAAATAAACACGGATTGCCCAAAATACGACATCTATCACTAATAGGCTAAAGCTCTTGACACCAAAAGTTCAGACATTACTCATGGCAATACCTCAAAACTATTGCAAGTTACTACTAAAATTAAATAGCAACCTCAATTACCTACTTTAAGTTAAGACACACAACTCAGTGCAACATGCAAACTCTCTTAACAAGATAAACATGAAAACTCAAGAGAGTTCAGCAACCAACTAAACAAAAGCTCTCTAAAAAGAAAAGCATGAAAACTAAGAGCTAAACATGACAGCAGCTATGGAAAGACAAAGAACACACACAGCAAAGATAAGCATGAAAATCCTATGTTGTGTTCTAGGTTGAGGTGGAGCGTGTTTCTCTCCCATACAAAGAAAGCTGGGTTCTAACTTGTTATGAACATCAAGCAAAGCTAAAGAAAACTAAAAAGGAAACTAAGAGCAAGACGCTCCAAGCATAGCACATAACGCATGAAGTGATAAAAATATAGTGGAACGAAAGACGAACTGATAATTGTTGATGGAGAAGGGGATGCATGGGGGCATCCCCAAGCTTAGACGCTTGAGTCTTCTTGAATATTTCTTGGGGTGCATGGGGGCATCCCCAAGCTTGAGCGTTTGACCCTCCTGAATCTTCTTTTATCATCTTCCCTCGCACACTTGAAACCTCCCTTCATACATAACTCATCATAATCTGATTAGCGAGGTTAGTACCCACAATAAAATAACTTTTCCCTACTGGAAATAAAGATAATCTTGAAGAACTACTGTTTCTCAAGATTGCCAAAAGGTTTTTGCAAAGAAAAAGCAAGCTCAAGGTTTGCAAAACAAAGAAAAGGCAAAACAGGACATAATCTGTGAAAAACAGACCAGCAGGTAGTAAATGATTTTTTTCGGGTCACTTCTGCAACTCAAATCAAAAAACTCAGAACAACGCTCGAAAGCCAATTGTATAGAGCACGCTGTAAAAAAAATCAGATCTAAAAGATGATCTGGTGATTTTATTCGAATTTTTCTGTCCAAGGACAGAATCTGTTTTCTGGACAGCACGTCACAACTTTTGAACTTTCTTGCAATCAGAGGCTAAACTTGGCACAAAGCTGAAAAGAAAAGATACAATGATGATGCTACTGTAGTAACAAACATCAAGACACAACAAAAGCAAAATAAAACCTAATTCGTTGTGGGCTGCCTCCCAAAAGCGCTTTCTTTTATGCCTTTAAGCTAGGCATGATGCAAAAAGAGAAAATCAAGTTTTATCAAGAGTAAGAGAATAGCTAGCCCGTGTAACGGACTCAAAAGGCAACTTAATCTTCTTTCTAGGGAAGTGTTCCATCCCTTTCTTGAGAGGGAATTGGAATTTAATATTCCCCTCTTTCATGTCAATGATAGCACCAACGGTGCGAAGAAAAGGACATCCCAAAATAATTGGACATGAAGGTTCACATTCAATATCCATAATAGTAAAATCAACGGGAACATAATTGTCATTGACAATGATAAGAACATCGTCGATCTTCCCCAAAGGTTTCTTTACGGAAGAATCAACAAGACGAACACCAAAAGAACAAGGATCAAAAGGTTTCAATTCAAGCATATCATACATTCTTTTGGGCATAACGGAGGTACTAGCTCCAACATCACATAAAGCATAGCAAGAGAAGTTATTCAACTTAATTTTAATCATAGGATCCCAACCATCTTCTAGCTCTCTAGGTATGGAGGCTTCTACCCTAAGCTTCTCCTCCCTAGCTTTGATAAGAGCATTAGTGATATGCTCCGTGAAGGCAAGATTTAGTGTGCTAGTGTGGGGATCTTTAGCCATTCTTTGTAAAAAGGTGACAACTTCTGAGATACTACAATTATCAAAATCAATTTTATCATTATTGAGCAGAATTGTAGTGTCATCTTCTTTGTTTGAATTGCTCTCTATTATAAGAGTTTGGACGTCTTCCCAAGTTTGGGGAAATGTGGGAGCAACTTTAAACAGAGGCTCATACTTTTTTCCTGGAAGACCATGCCATGGGCATGACTCTCCATTAAAACTAACATACTCACAAGGTTTATTACTTTTGTAGATCCCGACAGTGGTGATTGGCGTGATGGAAGAAGGGGTGTACTCCTCCTACTTAGTGCTTTTGGTGGAACCCATAGTAGCAGCAAGTAAGATAACTATTTTTGTGATTTTTGGTAAGGGACACTAAAGCAAAAACTGAAAGGTAAACTAACAAGACTAAAAAGCAAAGATAAAAGATAGCATGCAACTCCCCTATCTTGAAGAGTGGAGTCCCCGGCAACGGCGCCAGAAACTTGCTTGATGGCTTCTCGCCCCTCGTTGGTTACCCCAAGTGGAAAGTTGAGATGTAGCGTAGCGGCAAATTTCCCTTGGCAAAGATACCAAGGATCGAATCCCGTGAGACTCCGAGGGTCGACAAGTAGGTGTCCACGGCGCCAGAAACTTAGCGGTTGACAGGACCTGCACACAGATACAGATAACTTTACTCCCAACGAGTTCAGAGAGGTTGTCAATCCCTCCGGCCTTGTTGTTTACAAAGGATCAAACACAAGAGATAATAATGATAGCTACGACTGCAACTAGGAAATAAAAACAGGAAGTAAATAGAAGGTGTGATCAGTGGTGGTAATATGGAACGGGGTCCCATGATGTTCACTAGTGATGTCTCTCTCCCAAAAGACGATAAAACAGCAAAGCGAGGTAAACAAATTACAGCTGGGCAATTGACAGGATTATGTGCGCAAACCAATGCTAACTATGCTGCAAAGAAAGGTAGAGGCTCAAAAGCATGGGCGGTACGCCAAGGCAAGTAGACCGAAATCCATCTGCATCTACTACTAATAATCCACCTTGAGATATCTATCCAGAAAATCTCGCTGGTATTAAGTTGCGAATCCCACCCAAAGTGTAAACTCAAAGCAACAGACAACTGCATTAAAAAAACTTTGCGTAAAGTAAACAATTCTTGCACCCGCAAGTACAAGCACCGTTGTTTTCCCCCTTGTGGCAACAGCACAACCCCTAGACTCATGTTTCTGTCACTCAAGCTAGTCATCAGGGGGCATGAACCCACAATTAAGCATAACGCTCCCTCTTGGAGTTACTACCTACTACTCGGCCAAAGCAATAAACAGCAACGGAGAACATGCAAGAATTACTCAAGAACATAAATATAAAAGAGGTGAATCAAATATATTACTCAAACACAATCTGAACATAGTCTCATAATCCATCAGATCCCAGCAAACTCAGCATAGCAACAGCAGGAATATTACATATGTGCCTCGATCATGTAGGGCAGCTCACGAGGTCTAAACCATGAAGAACAAAGAGGGGAGGAGAACATCACATAGCTACTGATCATGGACCCATGGTCCAAGGTGGACTACTCACGACTCATCCGGGAAGCGTCCATGGTGGTGGAGAAGCTCCCGGTGGTGGTTCTCCCCTCCGGCAGGGTGCCGGGAAGAGTTCTCCTGATGCTCCCGATCTTGGAAGTGCTGCGGCGGCGGAACAGAGGCGAGATCGCGAAAAAGGGTTCCGTCCTCGAGGGTTTCGGGACGAGAGGAATATATATGCGAAGGGGGGCAACCAGAGGCGGAGCGGGGGCCCCAGGCGCCCCCCTGGCGCGGCTAGGGGTGGCGCCGCGCCAGGTGGCCGCCTGGGCCACCCCTGGCTCCCCTCTGGCCCCGCTTTGGTTCTTCGAGAAGCTTCCTGTACGCTGATTTTTCCTGTATTTTTCTCGGAAATTTTGGAGCACTTTTAATATGGGGGAAACCTGAAATAGAAAAACAGCAGAAAACAGGAACTGGCACTGTGGTGCACTGAGTTAATAGGTTGGTCCAAATATGATCAAAAGTGTATGGAAGTGCATCAATATCATAGCAATATCACACAAAAGAAGCATGGAGCAAGCATAAATTATAGATACGTTTTGGACGTATCAACACTCACAAGACCAATCTTTGGATAATTCCTTAATAGCACCTTGGTCATCACAAACTCTCCTTGAAACCAACACATGGACTCCACGAAAAGCCTATGGACAAACCCTTCAAATATAACTCAAGGCAACCATTAGTCCATAGAGATTGTCATCAATTACCAAAACCAAACATGGGGGCGCTGCATGTTCTTTCAAAGAGACTCTCTATCATGAAGATCATGGTGCTACTTTGAATCAGAAGTGTGGAAAAGAAATAGTAGCATTGCCCTTCTCTCTTTTTCTCTCATTTTTTCTTTTCCTTTTTTTCAATTGGGCCTTTTCTTTTCCTTTTTTATGGCCTCCTTTTTCTTTTTCTTTTTTTTGTCCGGAGTCTCATCCCGACTTGTGGGGGAATCATAGTTTCCATCATCCTTTCATCACATGGGACAATGCTCTAATAATGAAGATCCTCACACTTTTATTTACTTCCAACTCAAGAATTACAACTTGAAGCTAGAACAAGATATGACTCTATTTGAATGCCTGCGGCGGTGTACCGGGATATGCAATGAATCAAGAGCGACATGTATGAAAAATTATGCATGGTGGCCTTGCCACAAATACGATGTCAACTACATGATCATGCAATGGCAATATGACAATGATGGAGCGTGTCATAATAAACGGAACGGTGGAAAGTTGCATGGCAATATACGACCATGAATTAGCCGTCTTGATTGGATTAGTTGCCATGATGATCATATTTCTAAGGCAATCGGCATCAAAATCACTTATACGAGGAAATACATCGTGTTTCTTGTTGAACACACCAAGGTCCAGGCTGTCAAGCATGAAAATCTATGGCTGATTTGAACAATATCAATAAATAAATAAATGCATCATCTTCAAAGAAAAAAAGAAAACAGGTTGCATGCATCGTACATATTGCGGGCTAGTTCTCACTTTATAGAAAAGATGGCATCCTGTAAGGTTCGTGTCTAGGTTATTCATGATAATGTCCCTCTTGAGCTTCCTCACTGCATCTAGCAAAGCATCCAGCACATACTGGCACCAGTTAAATTGTGCAATGTTTTCTGTATTGGCTAGGGCTCCCCAAAAATCAGTAGTTGCATAGTCATACTTCGTCTTAGGCACAAGAACAAGCCCCATCACAAAAATAACAAATGCAATTTGGAAGCAGTCCTTCTCCAGCTTCGATGATTCATCCGTGATGCCCATAAAAAGGAATTCCTCTACTTCACGCAAACTATGAACGCCAGTCCGATTCATCCCTATAGTATTCTTGATGAACTTTATGGCGTCAGGATTGATCACGGCATCCCGGCCAATAAATTTTCGCTTCCCACATGGTAATCCAAACACGTTGTGCACGTCTTCAGCCGTGAACCTAAGCACCTTCGACTCTATGAGGAAGATAGCACGGCGACTGACGCTAACCTTGGTCATTAGCCATGCATTGTACTTTAGATTCAACTTTTGCAGTAGTGTTAACTTAAGCATCCCTCCAAAGCCAATCTCCTCCACAAGCCACCTCTTATACTCAGAGAACTTCTGTATGACCAAAACTGCATGCTTGACAGAGATCCTTGATGTAGCAGACGGTGGATCCCCGTCATCAGCACTGAAAGTCGCCTGCACTATGCCAGACGGCTGCATCTCCGCATGTTGTTCATCTTTGTTGGGTCCTTCCATCGAATCCTTCTCACAACTACCTAACTCAGACATTATGCCTACAGACCAGATAGATCAACGTAAGAACCCATGTTGGCGACAGATACCGGCAAGTGGAGCATGGTTTTGAAAAAAACTTACCTCCTCAAACGGGAGCAGCGCCGCTCAGATCCGTCGCCCCCCCTGGAGCGTTTCACCACTTCGTCTCCCCAGAACAGTAGGAGGGACTACGCGAGATCTACATTTCCCAATCCCTTCTGATCCATGGGTGTTCAAGTCCCGGAGGCAGGATGGGGAGTGGTGTTGTGAGGTTAGGTGGGCGCTGTCCAAAACTTATGTAGGCCCTCCTATGTGATGAGCTGTATCACACTACGAATGGGGTGGACCGTGGATTTAGTCACACCAGTATGCCAGCTGCCACGTGTTGACCATAAGGCATGCAATCAGGACTGTATTAGCACTCGAGATTAAGTCGTGCAGTTTGCCACCTGCACAGATGATTCAAAAAGTCAAAGAACAAGCGCAATCACAAAAAAAGTAAACAGTACCACCAGAAAAAAAAGTGAAAATGGAGAATGAGGCAATTCATCGTGTGCGTGGCGACTAAAGCAAAAAACATCGACATCATTAAACTTGCAAAAATCAAATGAGATAATAAAAAGCACCTTTGTAAAAATATAAGCTGTTCCAGCTGGACATTCATATAAAATTATAGGTGCGACCATTAAGGGGCACATTATATTACATGTGATGGTCGCTTACATATGGAGTCTGACCACATTGGTATGAGGGGGTCGAGTACAAACACTCGAATCTGCATCAGTCCTACTTCTTGAAGGAAATATGCCCTAGAGGCAATAATAAAGATGTTATTTGTATTTCCTTATATCATGATAAATGTCTTTTATGAATTGTATTAACCGGAAACTTAGTACATGTGTGAATACATAGACAAAACAGTATGTCCCTAGTATGCCTCTACTAGACTAGCTTGTTGATCAAAGATGGTTATGTTTCCTATCCATAGACATGAGTTGTCATTTGATCAACGGGATCACATCATTAGGAGAATGATGTGATGGACATGACCCATCCGTTAGCTTAGCACTATGATCATTTAGTTTTACTTCTACTGCTTTCTTCATGACTTATACATGTTCCTATGACTATGAGATTATGCAACTCCCGAATACCGTAGGAACACCTTGTGTGCTACCAAACGTCACAACGTAACTGGGTGATCATAAAGATGCTCTACAGGTGTCTCCGAAAGTGTTCGTGGTGTTGGCATAGATCAAGCATAGGATTTGTCACTCCGAGTGTCGGAGAGGTATCTCTGGGCCCTCTCGATAATACACATCATAATAAGCCTTGCAAGCAAATGACTAATGAGTTAGTCACGGGATGATGTATTACGGAACGAGTAAAGAGACTTGCCGGTAACAAGATTGAACTAGGTATTGAGATAACGACGATCGAATCTCGGGCAAGTAACATACCGATGACAAAAGGAAGAACATATGTTGTTATGCGGTTTGACCGATAAAGATCTTCGTAGAATATATAGGATCCAATATGAGCATCCAGATTCCGCTATTTGTTATGGACCGGAGATGAGTCTCGGTCATGTCTACATAGTTCTCGAACCCGTAGGGTCCGCACGCATAACGTTTGATGACGATTGGTATTATGAGTTTATGAGTTTTGATGTACCGAAGGTAGTTAGGAGTCCCGGATGAGATCACGGACATGACGAGGAGTCTCGGAATGTCCGAGATGTAAAGATTGATATATTGGACGACTATATTCGAACACCGGAAGTGTTCTGGAAAGTTTCGGATTTAACCGGATTGCCGGAGGGGGTTACCGGAACCCCTCGAGGGAGTATGGTCCATAGTGGGCCTTGAAGGAAAAGTGAGAGGCAGCCCAAGAGGCTGGCCGGCGCCCCCACTAGGGAATCCTAGTTGGACTAGGAGTGGGGGGCGCCACCTCTCTCTTTCCTTCTCTTCTCCTTCTTCCTTTCCTACTCCTAGTAGGAATAGGAAGGAGGATTCCTATTCCTACTAGGAGTAGGAATCCTACTCCTAGGCACACCAAGCTTGGACGGCCGGCCCTCCCCCTTGCTCCTTTATATACGGGGGCAGGGAGCACCCAAAGACACACAAGTTGGATTGTTTTAGCTGTGTGCGGTGCCCCCCTCCACAGAAACACACCTCGGTCATACTGTTGCAGTGCTTAGGCGAAGCCCTGCGCCGGTAACTTCATCATATCCGTCACCACGCCGTCGTGCTGACGAAACTCTCCCGTGAAGCTCAACTGGATCAAGAGCTCGTGGGACGTCATCAAGTTGAACGTGTGCTGAACGCGGAGGTGCCGTACGTTCGGTGCTTGATCGGTTGGATCGCGAAGAAGTTCGACTACATCAAACGCGTCACTTGACGCTTCCGCTTCCGGTCTACGAGGGTACGTAGACAAACTCTCCCCTCTCATTGCTATGCATCTGGTAGATAGATCTTGCGTGATCGTAGCAAAATTTTAAAATACTACATTCCCCAACAGTGGCATCATGAGCTAGGTCTATGCGTAGATGATATGCACGAGTAGAATACAATGAGTTGTGGGCGATACTAGTCATACTGCTTACCAGCATGTCATACTTTGCTTCGGCGGTATTTTGAGATGAAGCGGCCTGGACCGACATTACGCGTACGCTTACGCGAGACTGGTTTCACCGTTATGAGCACCGTTGCTTAAAGGTGACTGGCGGGTGTCTGTCTCTCTCACTTTAGCTGAATCGAGTGTGGCTATGCCCGGTCCATGTGAAGGTTAAAACACCACATACTTGACGAAACATCGTTGTGGTTTTGTATGCATAGGTAACAACGGTTCTTGCTAAGCCCGTAGCAGCCACGTAAAACTTGCAACTACAAAGTAGAGGACGTCTAACTTGTTTTTGCAGGGCATGTTGTGATGTGATATGGTCAAGACATGATGAGGTACACGGTTT
Source organism: Secale cereale (assembly GCA_902687465.1). Taxonomy (NCBI): domain Eukaryota; kingdom Viridiplantae; phylum Streptophyta; class Magnoliopsida; order Poales; family Poaceae; genus Secale; species Secale cereale. The sequence continues at coordinate 47,435,095 of LR738710.1, read as the reverse complement.
TGTATGAGATGATCATGTTTTGTAAAGTTATCGGCAACTGGCAGGAGCCATATGGTTGTCACTTTATTGTATGAAATGCAATCGCCATGTAATTGCTTTACTTTATCACTAAGCGGTAGCGATAGTCGTAGAAGCAATAGTTGGCGAGATGACAACGATGCTACGAGGGAGATCAAGGTGTCGCGCCGGTGATGAAGGTGAGCATGACCGTGCTTTGAAGATGGAGATCAAAAGCACAAGATGATGATGGCCATATCATGTCACATATTTTGATTGCATGTGATGTTTATCTTATTATGCTTCTTATTTTTCTTAGTATGGCGGTAGCATTATAAGATGATCCCTTACAAAATTTCAAGGTATAAGTGTTCTCCCTGAGTATGCACCGTTGCGAAAGTTCGTTGTGCCGAGCCACCACGTGATGATCGGGTGTGATAAGCTCTACGTTCAAATACAACGGGTGTAAGACAGTTTTGCACACTCGGAATACTCGGGTTAAACTTGACGAGCCTAGCATATGCAGATATGGCCTCGGAACACTGGAGACCGAAAGGTCGAGCGTGAATCATATAGTAGATATGATCAACATAAGATGTTCACCATTGAAACTACTCCATCTCACGTGATGATTGGACATGGTTTAGTTGATTTGGATCACGTGATCATTTAGATGACCGGAGGGATGTCTATCTAAGTGGGAGTTCTTTAAAGTAATATGATTAATTGAACTTTAATTTATCATGAACTTAGTCCTGATAGTTTTTGCATATCTATGTTGTTGTAGATCAATGGCCCGTGCTACCGTTCCTTTGAATTTTAATGCATTTCTAGAGAAAGCTAAGTTAAAAGATGATGGTAGCAATTACACGGACTGGGTCCGTAACTTGAGGATTATCCTCATTGCTGCACAGAAGAATTATGTCCTTGAAGCACCGCTAGGTGACAAGCCCCCTCCCGCTAATGTAGACGCTTTGAACGTCTAGCAGACGCGGTCTGATGACTACACGATAGTTTAGTGTGCCATGCTTTACGACTTAGAATCGGGAATTCAACGATGTTTTGAACGTCATGGACCATATGAGATGTTCCAGGAGTTGAAGTTAAAATTTCAAGCAAATGCCCGGATTGAGAAATATGAGATTTCCAATAAGGTCTATAGCTGCAAGATGGAGGAGAATAGTCCTATCAGTGAACACTTGCTCAGAATGTCTGGGTACTACAATCATATGACTCAACTTGGTTGCAAAGTTGACGAAGATAGTGTTATTGATAGAGTTCTTCAATCACTGCCACCAAGCTATAAAGGCTTCGTGATGAACTATAATATGCAAGGGATGCAGAAGACAATTCCCGAGCTCTTCGCTATGCTCAAAGCTGTGGAGGTAGAAATCAAAAAGGAGCATCAAGTGTTGATGGTTAACAAGACCACTAGTTTCAAGAAAAAGGCAAGGGAAAGAAGGGGAACTTCAAGAAGAATAGCAAGACAGTTGCTGCTCCCGCGAAGAAACCCAAGTCTGGAGCCAAGCCTGAAACTGAGTGCTTCTACTGCAAAGGGACTGGATACTGGAAGCGGAACTGCCCCTAGTATTTGGCGGAGAAGAAGGATGGCAAGGTGAACAAAGGTAAATATGATATACATGTTATTGATGTGTACCTTACTAATGCTCGTAGTAGTACCTGGGTATTTGATACCGGTTCGGTTGCTAATATTTGTAACTCAAAACAGGGACTACGAATTAAACGAAGATTGGCTAAGGACAAGGTGACGATGCGTGTGGGAAATGGTTCCAAAGTCGATGTGATCGCCGTCGGCACGCTTTCTCTACATCTACCTTCGGGGTTAGTTTTAGACCTGAATAATAGTTATTTGGTGCCAGCGTTAAGCATGAACATTATATCTGGATCTTGTTTATTGTGAGACGGTTATTCATTTAAATCAGAGAATAATGGTTGTTCTATTTTTATGAATTCTATCTTTTATGGTCATGCACCCTTGAAGAGTGGTCTATTCTTGTTTGATCTCGATTGTAGTGATACACATATTCATAATATTGAAGCCAAAAGATGCAAAGTTAATAATGATAGTGCAACTTATTTGTGGCACTACCGTTTAGGTCATATTGGTGTAAAACGCATGAAGAAACTCCATAGTGATGGACTTTTGGAATCACTTGATTATGAATCACTCGGTGCTTGCGAACCATGCTCCGGAACTGTGGAGCGAGCAACAGATTTGTTGGAAATCATACATACTGATGTATGTGGACCAATGAGTGTTGAAGCTCGCGGCGGGTATTGTTATTTTCTGACCTTCACTGATGATTTGAGCAGATATGGGTATATCTACTCGATGAAACACAAGACTGAAACATTTGAAAAGTTCAAAGAATTTTAGAGTGAAGTAGAGAATCATCGTAACAAGAAAATAAAGTTCCTACGATCTGATCGTGGAGGTGAATATTTGAGTTACGAGTTTGGTCTTCATTTGAAACAATGTGGAATAGTTTCACCACTCACGCCACCCGGAACACCACAACATAATGGTGTGTCCAAACATCATAACCGTACTTTATTGGATATAGTGCGATCTATGATGTCTCTTACCGATTTACCACTATCGTTTTGGGGTTATGCTTTAGAGACAGCTGCATTCACATTAAATAGGGCACCATCTAAATCCGTTGAGACGATGCCTTATGAGCTATGGTTTGGCAAGAAACCAAAGTTGTCGTTTCTTAAAGTTTGTGGCTGCGATGCTTATGTGAAAAAGCTTCAACCTGATAAGCTCGAACCCAAGTCGGAGAAATGTGTCTTCATATGATACCCAAAAGAGAATGTTGGGTACACCTTCTATCACTGATCCGAAGGCAAAATATTCGTTGATAAGAATGGATCCTTTCTAGAGAAGGAGTTTCTCTCGAAAGAAGTGAGTGGGAGGAAAGTAGAACTTGATGAGGTAGTTGTACCTTCTCCCGAATTGGAAAGTGGAACATCACGGAAACTAGTTCCAGTGATTCCTACACCAGTTAGTGAGGACGCTAATGATGATGATCATGAAACTTCAGACCAAGTTTCTGCTGAACGTCGTAGAATAACCAGAGTACGTTCCGCACCAGAGAGGTACGGTAACCCAGTTCTGGAAGTCATGTTACTAGACCATGATGAACCTACGAACTATGAGGAAGCGATGATGAGCCCAGATTCCGCAAAATGGCTTGAAGCCATGAAATCTGAGATGGGATCCATGTACGAGAACAAAGTGTGGACTTTGGTTGACTTGCCCGATGATCGACAAGCCATCGAAAATAAATGGATCTTCAAGAGGAAGACCGACGCAGACGGTAATGTTACTGTTTACAAAGCTCGACTGGTTGCGAAAGGGTTTCGACAAGTTCAAGGAGTTGACTACGATGAGACTTTCTCACCCGTAGCGATGTTTAAGTCTGTCCGAATCATGTTAGCAATTGCCGCATTTTATGATTATGAAATCTGGCAAATGGATGTCAAAACTGCATTCCTGAATGGATATCTCAAAGAAGAGTTGTATATGATGCAACCAGAAGGTTTTGTCGATCCAAAAGGTGCTAACAAAGTATGCAAGCTCCAGCGATCCATCTATGGACTGGTGCAAGCATCTCGGAGTTGGAATATACGCTTTGATGAGGTGATCAAAGCATATGGTTTTATACAGACTTTTGGAGAAGCATGTATTTACAAGAAAGTGAGTGGGAGCTCTGTAGCATTTCTGATATTATATGTGGATGACATATTGTTGATTGGAAATGATATAGAGTTTCTGGATAGCATAAAAGGATACTTGAATAAGAGTTTTTCAATGAAAGGCCTCGGTGAAGCTGCTTACATATTAGGCATCAAGATCTATAGAGATAGATCAAGACGCTTAATTGGACTTTCACAAAGCACATACCTTGATAAAGTTTTGAAGAAGTTCAAAATGGATCAGTCAAAGAAAGGGTTCTTTCCTGTGTTACAAGGTGTGAAGTTGAGTAAGACTCAATGTCCGACCAATGCAGAAGATAGAGAGAAAATGAAAGTCATTCCCTATGCCTCAGCCATAGGATCTATCATGTATGTAATGCTGTGTACCAGACCTGATGTGTGCCTTGCTATAAGTCTAGCAGGGAGGTACCAAAGTAATCCAGGAGTGGATCACTGGACAGCGGTCAAGAACATCCTGAAGTACCTGAAAAGGACAAAGGATATGTTTCTCGTGTATGGAGGTGATAAAGAGCTCGTCGTAAACGGTTACGTCGATTCCAACTTTGACACTGATCCGGATGACTCTAAGTCACAAACCGAATATGTATTTTTATTAAACGGTGGAGCTGTCAGTTGGTGCAGTTCCAAGTAGAGCGTCGTGGCGGGATCTACGTGTGAAGCGGAATACATAGCTGCTTCGGAAGCAGCAAATGAAGGAGTCTGGATGAAGGAGTTCATATCCGATCTAGGTGTAATACCTAGTGCATCGGGTCCAATGAAAATCTTTTGTGACAACACTGGAGCAATAGCCTTGGTGAAGGAATCCAGGTTTCACAAGAGAACAAAGCACATCAAAAGACGCGTCAATTCCATCCGCGATCTAGTCAAGGATGGAGACATAGAGATTTGCAAGATACACACGGATCGGAATGTTGCAGACCCGCTGACTAAGCCTCTCCCATGGGCAAAACATGATCAGCACCAAGACTCCATGGGTGTTAGGGTCATTACTTTGTAATCTAGATTCTTGACTCTAGTTCAAGTGGGAGACTGAAGGAAATATGCCCTAGAGAAAATAATAAAGAAGTTATTTGTATTTCCTTATATCATGATAAATGTCTTTTATTCATGCTAGAATTGTATTAACTGGAAACTTAGTACATGTGTGAATACATAGACAAAATAGTATGTCCCTAGTATGCCTCTACTAGACTAGCTCGTTGATCAAAGATGGTTATGTTTCCTAGCCATAGACATGAGTTGTCATTTGATCAACGGGATCACATCATTAGGATAATGATGTGATGGACATGACCCATCCGTTAGCTTAGCACTATGATCGTTTAGTTTTACTGCTACTGCTTTCTTCATGACTTATACATGTTCCTATGACTATGAGATTATGCAACTCCCGAATACAGTAGGAACACCTTGTGTGCTATCAAAAGTCACAACATAACTGGGTGATCATAAAGATGCTCTACAGGTGTCTCCGAAAGTGTTCGTGGTGCTGGCATAGATCAAGAATAGGATTTGTTACTTCGAGTGTCGGAGAGGTATCTCTGGGCCCTCTCGGTAATACACATCATAATAAGCCTTGCATGCAAATGACTAATGAGTTAGTCAAGGGATGATGTATTATGAAATGAGTAAAGAGACTTGCCGGTAACGAGATTGAACTAGGTATTGAGATACCAACGATCGAATCTCGGGCAAGTAACATACCGATGACAAAAGGAACAACGTATGCTGTTATGCGGTTTGATGGATAAAGATCTTCGTAGAATATGTAGGAGCCAATATGAGCATCTAGGTTCCGCTATTGGTTATTGACCAGAGATGAGTCTGGGTCATGTCTACATGGTTCTCGAACCCGTAGGGTCCGCACGCTTAACGTTTGATGACGATCGGTATTATGAGTTTATGAGTTTTGATGTACCGAAGGTAGTTCGGAGTCCCGGATGAGATCACAGACATGACGAGGAGTCTCAGAATGTCTGAGACATAAAGATTGATATATTGGATGACTATATTCGGACACCGGAAGTGTTCTGGAAAGTTTCGGATTTAACCGGATTGCCGGAGGGGGTTACCGGAACCCCCCCCCCCCCCGAGGGAGTATGGTCCATAGTGGGCCTTGAAGGAAAAGTGAGAGGCAGCCCAAGAGGCTGGCCGGCACCCCCACTAGGGAATCCTAGTTGGACTAGGAGTGGGGGGGGGGGCGCCACCTCTCTCCTTCCTTCTCTTCTCCTTCTTCGTTTCCTACTCCTAGTAGGAATAAGAAGGAGGATTCCTATTCCTACTAGGAGTAGGAATCCAACTCCTAGGAGCGCCAAGCTTGGCCGTCCAGCCCTCCCCCTTGCTCCTTTATATACGGGGGCAGGGGGGCACCCAAAGACACACAAGTTGAATTGTTTTAGCCGTGTGCCGTGCCCCCCTCCACAGAAACACACCTCGGTCATACTGTTGCAGTGTTTAGGCGAAGCCCTACGCCGGTAACTTCATCATATCCGTCACCACGCCATCGTGCTGACGAAACTCTCTCGTGAAGCTCAACTAGATCAAGAGCTCGTGGGACGTCATCAAGCTGAACGTGTGCTGAACGCGGAGGTGCCGTACGTTCGGTGCTTGATCGGTTGGATCGCGAAGAAGTTCGACTACATCAACCGCGTCACTTGACGCTTCCGCTTCCGGTCTACGAGGGTACGTAGACACACTCTCCCCTCTCGTTGCTATGCATCTGGTAGATAGATCTTGTGTGATCGTAGGAAAATTTTAAAATACTACGTTCCCCAACACTTCTGCATCCAAACCACGCTAGTACGAGGGGCGTCGAGTACAAACACTCCAATACGGACATTGCATCTGTCCTACAACAGCTTCTAAATCCAAACCACACTAGTACTAGTAGATCCCCGACAGAACAAATATACTGGCTGTTTCTGCCCAGATACATCAGCGTAACCATGCCTAATGCGAATATGGTGACCAGCAGGTTGGCGCATCCCACGAGCAGGCTCGCCGCACTAATGACCCCCTGCAGATCTGCGGACTTGTGCACAACCATCCTGCCGACGGGTGCCCGCTGCTCCTGGGCACTCGGGAGTGTCGGATTTCCGGCCATGACAGACGGGGCACTGCATCCGCGCCCCCCACCACACCCTGCTGGTGTTGCGACCGCTGCAGCACGCAACGCTGCCCGAGGAATGGGCGCCGACGGCTCCTGTGCCTGGTGTCGTGCGTACTTATCCTGGAACTCGAAAACGTGCATATCCCATCCTACAACAAAAAAAATCCAACCTCGCGTGAGACCATCTACGACGAGAAACTAGATCCAATCAAGGATGTGTGAGGAGATAGTAGGGGGCTAGATTCAAGAATGATTTAGGGGTTCCGACTGCTTACATCATAATCCACGCACTTGTAGTACCTAGATCCGGGACGCTCGCCTTTGCGCGCGATGGAGGTCAGCAGAGGCTTGCCGCAAAGGGGGCAACTGATGAGTGGGAGAATATCCTGCTGCGCTGAGGACGAGGAAGAACCTGATGCAGACATGGCGGCGGTGAGCGTGAGGATGACATTTTTCTCTCTGGAGCTTAGTGCGCTCTGTGCTAGGGAGCAATGGGGAATGGATGTGAAAACAGGGCGGTGTGGATAGCGGTGGGGGAAACCGTACTTATCCACCGACCGACCGGGTGGGGTAGGTGGCCGTTTAGTGCGACTGCGAATGAAGCGGAATGGGTAGGTTGAAGAAACAAACCGATCCATCCATGATTTTCCCGTACCGATACGGCGTTGCCGTCTAGCCCCAACTAAATGCGTGGGCCCAACGTCCAATTACCAGCTGGAAAAGACGAGCCGCATACGCTCAGAAATACCGGAATACACGTGAATCCCAAAATGAATGAATGGCTAAGATACCGGCCTCAGCTGTGCCCAGGACCAGAAATGAATTTTCGAAATTTATACTCAATTTTGGTTCTACAAGACTATGAGGGATGCATGGGATCTGGCACAAGAAGGGAAGATCGGTCTCTCAAAAGGTAATATGTATACTCTTCCATTTTCATGTTTGGGTGACTGGGAATGAGTCGTGGAGGAAGGGCCATGGAATTATCAAGGCTATGTGGTGATCTTTGCGCCATATGATGGCTACACCAAACCGTCGCAAATCATGTTCGACACTCTGGAACTGTGGGTGCAAATCCATGACTTGCCCGATGGTTATGCTCCAATGCTGAAGGCCTTGGTTGGGATAGTTGGAGATGTGGTCTTCGTGGAACCTAAATCACGTGACTTTGAATGAAACTTCTATAGGGTTGGGATTAGGATTAACGTGTTCAAGCCCCTAGAGAATGCCACGTCCATGGTGAAGAAAAATAAGCATCGGATTTTGTACTGGATGGATCATCATAGGAAGAACAAGGAACATCACCGGAGAAGCTAAAGCTCCAGTCCTTCGAGCTATTGTTGGCGACGTTCCTTGTTTGGAGAAAGAACAAGGAATGGAGCTTTAGCTTCTCCAGTGATGTTCCTTGTTCTTTCTATAACGATCCATCCAGTACAAAATCCGATGCTTATTTTTCTTCACCATGGACGTGGCATTCTCCAGGGGCTTGAACACGTTAATCCTAATCCCAACCCTATAGAAGTTTCATTCAAAGTCATGTGATTTAGGTTCCACGAAGAACACATCTCCAACTATCCCAACCAAGGCCTTAAGCATTGGAGCATAATGATACATCTCCAACGTATTTATAATTTTTGATTGTTCCATAATATTATATTATCTGTTTTGGATGTTTAATGGGCTTTATTATACAACTAGACCATGAAGGCGCGCGTTGCCGCACCCATTCATTCTAAGAAAATATAAAATGGACAATAGAAACATCCTGTAGATTTTGCAAAATTTGGATTACAGTGCGTTGATAAAGGTGGTGGGAGATATTGAAGTCAAAACTAACGCACTCATGTAAATGCTTTCATTTTCTACATTTTTGTTCCATCACATTCATGATATAGGAAGATAAAAAAGGATGGAGCGTAAAAATGAAAAATATATCATCTTAGAGCTTTGCATCTTCACTTTTGCACAAAACTAAATGGTAATAAGTCACATTCTCAAGGGATTCAACTCTTTGCATCGTTAAAGATGAATTATCGAATTAGAGCTGCACGTAGCTCTCCTCAATGACCTTCAGCACCTCTACAATTCGCAACATAGATGAGCAACATTTCTGCAGCCAGCGCAAAAGATCTTTAGAATAAAGAACATGAAAGATCAGATCTGAGGCAGTTGACTAATATCTTGATGCCATCGTCATGTGTAAACACCATGCCAATGCAATACTTAATCTTGGCGAAGGGCTTCTTAGGATACACGGTGTGGTTGTACACTATGCCGCAGCCAGAGCGAGAATAAAACTAAAATATGAATCAATCACCAAAATTGAATTTTTATATAGACTGTAACTCAAAGAAACCAGCACCTTGTTCTTCTCTGCCCGTCGTTGAGTGATTCGAAAGAGAGAAGCTGAAACGAGGTCGTACCTTCCAGAAGCCACAGCGTGCAGGCATGGCGCACTTGTAGGCTCATGCGGCAAAGAAGGCCCAGGAGATTTTCTTAGGGGGCAAAAAGCCCAAGGTAGTGATGTGGAAGTTTGTTGGCCCGATTTATAACAGGCCCTCCTGATCAGTCCCTGGAGCAGCGGCCCAGAGACATTGAGGCCTGCATGACAGGGAGGTTACGGGCGAAGAAAAACTGGGTGCACAGTGGGACGACCATGTGATCTAGGGCGTTCGTTCGTGGGATCCAAGGGCTGACTAACTCAAATCGCTGTGGTGGCTCGTAACTCACCCCATTATACTATTTCTCAATTTTATATTATTTTTGGGAGTAACCTACTAACCCAAGGCCCAATGCAAATTGCTGTTTTTTGCCTATTTCAATGTTTCGTAGAAAAGGAATATCAAACGGAGTCCAAATGGAATGAAACCTTCAGGAGGATCGTTTTTGGAACAAACGCAACCCAGAAGACTTGGAGTACACGCCAGGGAAGCCACGAGGTGGCCACGAGGCAGGGGGCCGCGCCCAGGGGGTAGGCGCGCTCCCACCCTCGTGGGCCCCTTGTAGCTCCACCAACATGCCTCTTCGTCCTATATATACCAGGTACCCTGAAAACATCCGAGAGCACCACAAAACACTAATTCCATCACCGTAACTTTTTGTACCCGTGAGATCTCATCTTGGGGCATGTTCCGGAACTCCACCGGGGGGGAATTGATCACGGAGGGCTTCTACATCAACACCATAGCCTCTCCGATGAGTTGTGAGTAGTTTACCACAGACCTTCTTAAAGGATCGATATGGTTGACTAGAGGGGGGGTGAATAGGCAACTAACCATTTTTAGCTTTTCTTAACCACTTTAAATTAAGCGTCAAAGTAAGTTGTCTAGATATGCTACTAAGATGACAACTAATAGAAAGTAAAGATAACAACTTCACAAGCAAGCTATAGGAGATAAACAAGTAAAGCTTGCACAAGTAAAGGTAAGTAATAACCACAAGAGGAACCGGTGGAGACGAGGATGTGTTGCCGAAGTTCTTTCCCTTTGAGGGGAAGTACGTCTCCGTTGGAGAGGTGTGGAGGCACAATGCTCCCCAAGAACCCACTAGGGCCACCGTATTCTCCTCACGCCCTCACACGATGCAAGGTGCCGTGATTCCACTAGTGGTGCCCTTGAAGGCGGCAACCGAACCTTTACAAACAAGGTTGGGGCTATCTCCACAACTAAATTGGAGGCTCCCAACGAAACCACGAAGCTTCACCACAATGGAATATGGCTTCGAGGTGACCTCAACCGTCTAGGGTGCTCAAACACCCAAGAGTAACAAGATCCGCTAGGGATTAGTGGGGGGAATCAAATATCTCTTGGTGGAAGTGTAGATCGATGCCTCCTCAAGCAATCCCGAGCAAATCAACAAGTTTGATTGGCTAGGGAGAGAGATCGGGCGAAAATGGAGCTTTGGAGCAACAATGGAGTATGTGGGGGAAGAGGTGAGTCTTCTTGGGGGAGAAGACCCCCTATATATAGTGGGAGAACAAATCCAACCGTTATCCACGTTTCTGCCCGCAGAGAGCGGTACTACCGCACGTAAGTTGCGGTACTACCGCTTGGTGAGCGATACTACCGCTCTGGGTGTGGTACTACCGCTGTAGTAGCACTAGCTAGATTGCACTCTGACACAAAGGTATACGGGCGGTAGTACTGCCTGAGCGATACTACCGCTCGCCCTTGCGGTACTACCGCAAGGCAGAGACAAGCAGGCCGAGGACAAGCACAGATGAAATAAATTACATCCATAGCTACATCCGCAGAAATACGGTAGTAGCAAAACACGGCACAGTACTACCGCTTGATACAAGCGGTACTACCGCGTAGGATGTGGAAGTAAAAAATTACTTCCGCACCTACTTCTGCACTTGGTGCAATGCCGGGCCAGATACATGGTACTACTGTTCTGGAGCCGTGGTACTACCGCTGGTGCGTTACTACCGTGCCTGCAGGCGGTACTACCGTGTGGCTATGCGGTACTACCGCTTATGGAGCCGTACTACCGCTTGCCAGGCAGGTGTACTAGTGAGAAGCCATGGTTTGCATATACGATAAGAAACGACCGGAGCTCTAGAGAAGCAAGGGAAAGGTGGTGTGAGAGTAGGATGTGTACGTGTTGATTCCACCCAAACCTTTTCGAAACGGACCCCCTCTTAATAGTACGGCTTTCCTATTACTCAAAGCCACCGACAGGGAGCAAAAAGGAAACACCGTCTTCCATCGAATCCGAGGGGCAAGCAATCATCTTGTGCCTAAGTGAGATATACCTGAAAGAGCTTAGAGCACACGATTAGTCCGCAAATGCATTGTCATCATTCACCAAAACTACTTAGGGAGAAATATGCCCTTACAATCTCCCCCTTTTTGGTGGATTGATGACAATACGGGATTTGCACAAGGATATATAAGAGAGTATGCAATCCTAATAGAAACTAGAATATAGGTGAGCTCCCCCTAGATGTGTGCCTACACGAGAGAGTGCTTTGGACTGCAGAACACACAACTGGGTTCAATGCTCCCCCTATATTCTACAAATAATATACTCCTTATATATAAAGAGTAAGAGTCTACGGACAATAGTAAGGAGGATAATGTGAGCACATAAATAAGGGAAAGTAAACTAACTGCTCACGACATAATAGTAAAGACATAACAACGAGTTTAACGACAGAGAAGCATATGTCTTACACCATACGATAGACTCACGCACACGACACAAAGAGCAACCAAACAGACAGAGAACGAACAACGAAAACACAAGAAACGGCACAAGACGCAAATCACTCTCTCCCCCTTTGGCATCGAGACACCACAAAGGGAAAGAGGACACTAAGAAGGGTGGTAGCTCTGGCAGAGGAACTTAGTCATCGTGCTCTCCATCGGACTCCTGCTGCTCCTCCTGCTGCTCCTCATCAGACTCAGACCACTTGTACCCCTGACGGGCCATCCATGCTGCCTCAGGGGTGATGTTGTCCTCGGGTCCGTTGGACACGTTCTCACCGAAGATCCTCATGATCTTCTTGTCACGCTGGAGAGACTCCTTGTAAGTGACATGAGCCCTGTACTGACCTTGAGCTTGCATGCAGAAAAGGGCCTTCATCTTCTTCTTCCGCTTTTTAGCCCAAGAGGGCTCAGAAGAGGAAGGAGCATATCTTCCAGGGCTTTCCTCAGCTGCCTCCTCCACAGGCTTCTCGTCAGTACCCATCTGAGCCGCAGCAGCTTGTGCACGAGTGGTAGTGTTGGCCCATCGAGTCTTGATGCGAAGATGAATGGGATCATGACGGATACACTCGACCTCGAACTCCTCATCAGGGTAAAGCTTCTCCCAAGTCTTGGAGATGAGCAGAAATAGGAACGGACCATAAATGGGTACCTTGCGAGTGTAGATCGCAAAGCAGAGCTCACACCACATGATATGGGATATGTCAAGTGGTGGAGACTGCACCGTGCGAGCCGCTTCACACATCAGTAGCATGTCAACTAGGTATGCATGGATCTTGTCCTTGTCCCTAACTCGAGGAAACAAGGTGTTGCGGAAGATCCGATGCATGATGTCCAAAAAGGGGTTCAACACCCATGTCTTCTTGCCACTTGCAAGAGTCTTCTCCACATAGAATGGTAACAGTTTGTCTTTGTTGGCAGCTTCTGGATTGTCATGAGGCCGAGCTCCAACTGGGTTGTGGAGTCCCTCGTCAGCAATCTGTAAAAGATCCATGAATTCCTTCCAGGTTGCAGTCATCTTGTGACCATTAGTCATCCAAGTCATTGGGTGATCTTCCTTGGTGTGGAAGTGGACCGACGCATAAAACTGAGCAATGATCTCTGGATCAAAATCATGCTGAAAGGTCATGAAGTGCTCAAGCCCAAACTGCTCGACCAGATCCAGAGCCTCGGCAAAGTAAGCCAGGTTACTATCCCTCCGCATGTGGGCCATGTCCACCCAATGAGCATCCACGTACAGGTTGGTCTTGCTCTTGAGCACCTCTGTGTAGATGCGATACTGTTGCTTAGTCCAGAAAAGTTCATCCCCATGAAACTGAGCTCGGGGTTCTCCATAAGGGTTGTGCTTCCTCCGTGCCATGAACTCATTAGCTGGCATTTCTTCCATAGTCATAGAGGATTCCTTTTGCTTGTTGACAGCGGTCTTGAACTTGCATTGGGGATTGGAGCCCTCTGGCACATCACTGGGGTTGCGCAGACGCTTGGACCCGGTGTCGTGGACTCGATTGGCACGACGAACATCGGAACTGGAGCCACCACCTAAGACACAAACACAAGAACACGACGAAAACACAAAGAGAATCAATGCAAAAAGCCTCAACAAGCACATGAAACGAGAGAAAGGATAATATGTAAGTGCTACGAAGGAGCTATGATACAAGCGGTAGTACTGTCCAACGGACGCGGAAGTAAAAATTTAGTACCGCTTAGTGAGCGGTAGTACCGCTTGATGGATGCGGTAGTACCGCACAGTATGCGGTAGTAAAAGTTTACTTCCGTGACCAGAGACGGTAGTAAAAAACTAGTACGGCTTAGGGAGCGGTAGTACCGCGATGGTGTTGCGGTAGTACCGCTCGGTATGCGGTAGTAGATTTTTACATCCGTGTCAGAGCGGTAGTATCGCTGTTGCCAGTGGTAGTACCGCTCGGGTCAAATCTGAAAACGGATCTAGACTAGATCGAGTAGATCGAAGAACGGTACTACGGCTGATCATAGAACTTGGTAGCAACATATATACTAGCATTTCTAGAGCAAAAACACTCTCCTACATCCTACTCTTCCATGGATAAGAACACGAAGAACGCTAGAACACCAAGCATCTCCCCTAACCCTAAAAACAACAACTAGGCAAAAAGAAGAGGGGATATGGGGAGAAACCTTCATCCATGGCAAGAGGGCGAGGTGGGGAACGATCCCACTGGTCGGAATGCGAGGAGAGTGGCCGAGGGAGGAGATACGGCGAGGTCCTCCGGCGGCGTTCTTGAGAGGGAGAGAGAGAGACGACGTGGGGGTTAGGAGATGAATGGGTATGGGGGAGTTGGAACTCCCCCTGCCCGCTTATAACCCCCACCCGTTCGAATACGTACGGTAGTACCGCGGTCATCGCGGTAGTACCGCTTGGGCGGAAGTACCGCACGCTAAGCGGTAGTACCACTCTACCAGCGGCAAATACTGCCGTGCTGGACTTGCGGTAGTACCGTAATCTCCTTTGCGGTAGTACCGTGGCTACGCACGGTAGTACCGCTCCTCCAAGAACTTGCACGTTTTGACACGAGGCTTTTAGCAAAGGAGACACACAAGCAAGGCCACAACTCCAAAGAGGAGGGCGGTGGCCGAGGCCACCTATGTTTGAGTTATTTGGTATGGCACCGCAAAGAACTATCCTTGGGCCCATGACCAATACTCGTCTTGAAGCACTTATACCATCTATGTATGGCAAATGACAAGGACTTGATCAATTTATGCATAATGGGGGGAGGAATAGTTCATTGAGAGAACAATACTCCCCCTATGTCCATGCCTACATCTAGACAAGATAACTATATTGAGTGTGAGGAGTGTGTGCAAAGACTCATGCCACATTGCTCAAATCGATGATATTTAGCTCATGCCTTAACTCGCGAAATCTTGCTTCATCCAATGGCTTCGTGAAGATATCTGCAAGGTTATCATGAGTGTTGACATAGTGAAGCTCGATCTCTCCTTGCCTTATGTGATCCCGGATGAAGTGATACCGAATCTCTATATGCTTCGTCTTGAAGTGTTGCACCGGGTTAAGAGAAATCTTGATGGCACTTTCATTGTCACACCAAAGAGGCACTTTGTCACATGTGACACCATAATCCTTTAAAGTTTGCCTCATCCATAAGAGTTGAGCACAACAACTGCCAGCAGCCACATAATCTGCTTCGGTGGACGAGAGAGACACACAACTTTGCTTTTTGGAAGACCAACTAACAAGAGAGCAACCAAGAAATTGGCACCCTCCAGAAGTGGACTTACTATCCACTTTGTCTCCCGCCCAGTCAGAATCAGAGAAACCTACAAGGTTGAAGTTTGGGGTATGAGCCAAATATCGAAAGATTCGCTTGACAGCCACAAAGTGACTCTCCTTAGGTGAGGCTTGAAACCATGCACAATTTCCCACACTCAACATAATATCCGGTCTAGATGCACAAAGGTAAAGCAAGGAACCGATCATAGAGCGATATACCTTTTGATCCACTGATTTACCATTGGGATCAATGTCAAGTTGGCACTTGGTTGGCATTGGAGTAGTAACCGGCTTGACATCACTTAGATTGAACCTCTTGAGTATGTCTTGAGTATACTTGGATTGTTTGATGAAGATCCCTTCTCTTCTTTGCTTGATCTCAAACCCAAGGAAGTACTTCAACTCTCCCATCATGGACATATCAAAATGTGTGGTCATGAGTGCGGCGAACTCATCATTGAAAGCTTTGTTAGGAGAACCAAAGATTATATCATCAACATATAGTTGGCATACAAACAACTCCCCTTTGACCTTCTTAGTAAAAAGAGTGGGGTCAATTTTCCCAATTTCAAACCCACGATCTTGTAACAACTCGGTAAGTTGCTCATACCACGCACGTGGGGCTTGTTTAAGGCCATAGAGTGCCTTATCGAGTTGGTACACGTGATTGGGGAGCTTAGGATCCTCAAACCCCGGGGGTTGTTTAACATATACCAGCTCATTAATAGGACCATTAAGAAATGCACTTTTCACATCCATTTGTTGCAATTTAAAGTTATGATGGGAAGCATAGGCAAGCAACAAACGAATGGATTCAAGACGAGCAACGGGGGCACATGTTTCACCGTAGTCGATACCCTCGACTTGGGAGTAGCCTTGAGCCACCAGACGCGCCTTGTTGCGGATGACAATGCCATGAGCATCTTGCTTGTTCTTAAAGATCCACTTGGTTCGAATGACATTATGGTTCTCTTTTGGCCTTGGCACCATACGCCACACCTTGTTGCGCTCGAAGTTATGGAGTTATTCATGCATGGCATTGAGCCAATCAGGGTCTTAGAGCGCCTCATAAACCTTCTGAGGTTCAACACAGGAGACAAAAGCTTGATGAGCACAATAGTTTGCTAATTGTCTACGAGTGCTTACCCCCCTTTTGATGCTTCCTAGAATGTTCTCCATGTGATGTTCTCTGGAAGCAAGCCTGGAGGCAACTTTTGCAGCACGACGCTCCAATTGCTCTTCAAGAGATAACTGAGGAGCATTGAGTTGATCATTTTGAGCGTCGTTAGGAGCTAGATCTTGATCTTGAGCTTCCTCTTTACCTTGATCTTGCTCGGAGGACATAACTTGGCCTTGTGCATCATTTGGTGGCTCTCCACCATCTTGTGATTGATCTTGCACTTGGCCTTGTTCGTCCGGTTGAGGGCCTTCACTTTGTTCTTTGGAAGCGTGTGGGTCTTGAGTTGGTGATGGTTCCACTTGAGTGGAACATTGTCCTTCTCCTTCGGCCACAAGGGGTTCCTCAATGGGTAGGATATATCCAACACACATTCTTCTTATGGCTTGAGGAGGAATTTCATCACCTACATCACAAGTACCACTTTGCTCCACTTGGGACCCGTTATTTTCATCAAACTCTACGTTACTCGTCTCCTCAATGAGTCCATTGGACTTGTTGAGGACACGGTAAGCATGAGAGTTTGTAGCATAACCAACAAATATGCCCTCGTGAGCTCTAGATTCAAATTTAGACAAGCGAACACCTTTCTTGAGAATGAAACACTTACACCCGAATACCCAGAAGTACTTGAGATTGGGCTTGTTACCGGTAAGTATCTCATATGGAGTTTTGTTCAAGCCTTTACGGAGATAGAGCCGATTTGATGCATGGCAAGCGGTGTTGATGGCTTCGGCCCAAAAGTTGTATGGAGATTTGAATTCCGCCATCATGGTTCTTGCCGCATCCATCAGAGTTCGGTTCTTTCTCTCCGCTACACCGTTTTGTTGAGGGGTATAGGGAGCTGCATATTGATGTTTGATCCCCTCATCACTGAGAAACTCATCCAAGGTGTAGTTCTTGAACTCGGTGCCGTTGTCACTTCTGATCATCAAAATCTTTGCTTCATGTTGTCGTTGAGCTTCATTGGCAAAGTTGATGACGGTTTGTTGGGTCTCACTCTTCTTCTTGAAGAAGTATACCCAGGTGTATCTTGAGTAATCATCCACTATCACCAAGCAGTACTTTCTACCCCCAAGACTATCAAAAGATGGAGCCCCAAAGAGGTCCATGTGAAGGAGCTCTAAGGGTCTCTTTGAATAGATGATAGTCGTGGGAGGGTGAGCCGTCTCGTGTAACTTTCCTTCAATGCAAGCCCTGCAAGCACGATCTATGGCAAAGCTAACATTTGTTAGCCCACGGACATGGTCCCCCTTGAGAAGACTTTGCAAAGATCTCATATTGACATGGGCCAAGCGGCGATGCCAAAGCCATCCCACATCAACTTTAGCCATTAAGCATGTCGCGACCTTAGTGGGTTGCTTCGAGAAGTTAACCACATAAAGACCGTTCTCGACATGCCCAACATAGGCTACTTTAAGAGTCTTGCTCCACAAGAGGGCCACATAATCAATATCAAAGAATGTAGCAAAGCCCATGAGTGCAAGTTAGCGAACAGAAAGTAAATTGTATGCAAGGGACTCAACAAGCATGACTTTCTCGATCGTGAGATCATGAGAGACAACAACCTTGCCAAGCCCCAATACCTTAGAAGATGAAGCATCACCCCATTCGATGTTGGTGGCCATAGATGAACCTAGATGCACATCCACCACCAAGTCTTTGCTTCCGGTCATATGATTTGTGGCTCCACTATCGAGCAACCATGATCCCCCACCGGAAGCAAACTCCTACAAGAGATCAATGCTTGGATTTAGGTACCCATTTGGTAATGGTTCCTTTGAGGTTAGTAACAAGGGTCTTAGGAACCCAAATGGACCATTCAATTTACTCATAAGAAGAACCAACAAATTTTGCAAACACATGACCATCACTAGCACGACATAAAACATATGAAGGATTAAAGTCGCCGGCTATGTTTGATGGTATGGTGGAGGTTTTCTTGACACCAACACCTTTCACCGTTTTCTTCTTCTTTGATGCACCCTCTCCTTCTTTCACAAAAGTTTGTCGGAGAGGGGGTGGTTGCTTGGTCTTGTCATTCTTCTTCTTCTTGGGCTTAGGAACAAACCCAATTCCCTCCTTTGCTACAACCTCCTTTTGATTTCTCAAAAGGTTGTTGAGGTTCTTCTCACCTTGTATACAAGTCACAAGGCCTTTCTCAAGTTGCTTCTTCAACTTGGCATTTTCTTCAACAAGATGCACATGCTCGCAACATGGGTTAGTAGCATTTGCATTATCAATTAATACCATGCGAGGGAAGATAGCCTTTTCCTTGGTTAGCGAAACTTGGAGTTGATCATGAGACTCTTTGAGAGTAGCATGCATACCTTTCAAGGCCTTGTGAGCCTTGTCGAGTATGACAAACTCTTCATTGAGTTTAGCATGGTCAACCTCAAGTTTTGCCTTTTCGGAATTAAGCACACAAGAGACAACTAAAGCATGATCAAGATCTTTCTTTAATTTAGCATGATCATCGTTGTATGACTCCTCAAGAGCCAAACGAAGACCACGCTCTTCCTCTAGGGCGTTAGAGAGATCCGATATCTCATCGGCATAGTCTCTACTATGTCCTTCCATTTTAGTAATGGTTTCCTCGTGAGCCTCGATCATGTCATTGGCCTCACCGAGTTGTTCCAAGAGAGCAACAAAATGCTTCTTGGGTTTGCCCTTGAGATTTTTCATGAACAACTCAAATTCATTCTCTCCCTCCTCAGTTCCCTCACTCTCATCAATACAATCCGTCAATGAAGGATAAGAAGTGATAGTAGTATTAATGTTTGGGGTTACCTTGTTGGTGGCCTTGGCCATGAGACACTTGGCGATGATGTTCTCATTTGGTGAGTCGAAGAGAGATGAGTGCGGAGTAGTAGCAATAGCAATTGTGGCCATGGTGACCATCTCATCATCTTCATCATTATCATCATCCTCAACATATTCTTCTTGGGCCACCAACCCTTTAGGAGGAGTCTTCTTGTTGAAGTTGTTCTTGTTGGGATAAGACTTTGATTTGTCCTTCCGGATAAGCTTGCCTCCAAAGTCTTCTCTTTTCTCATATGGGAAATCCACAACGAAGTGGCTTACATTTCCACAGTTGAAGCATGTCCTCACTCGTTGCTTGCCCTTGTTCCCACTTGAGTTGTTCCTGTTGAAGTTGGGTCTTGTGTTCTTCTTGTTGCCCCAGAATTTCCTTGAAGCAAGAGCCATGTGCTCATGATAGGCATATTTGGTGTCCTCGGGGCTACACTCATCATCATCCTCCACCCCCTCTTCTTCCAGACAAGCCTTGGCCTTCAGGGCAAGATTAGGCTTCTTCGATCGTTGAGCTCTTAAGACCGCATTGTCGACGGTCATATCCAAGATCCTCATGGCAAAGAACTCATCCAACACTTCATTTGAGGATAAGTGGTGGAAGTCCGGTCTCTGACGAATGACAGAGGACATGGCCTTATGATAGGGCATCATGGCCTTGAGGAACTTGCGCTTGATCCAATTGTCATCCGTGTCCTTACTGCCATGATCTCGAAGAGAGACCACAAGGGTAGTTAATCTTCGATAAAGTTCACGAGGATCTTCTTCTTCGATCATAGCAAACTCATCGGCTTCATCTTGCACAACTTCATAGTTAGAGTGTTGAATGCTAGTGCTTCCCTTGTACATAGTGCCAACATGCTCCCAAGCTTCCTTGGCCACAGTGAAGGGTCGAAGATGTGCAATGTCTTCTGGAGGGATAGCATCTTGAAGGATGCAAAGAGTAGACTCGTTGAATTGATGATCCGCAGTTTCTCTTGGAGTCATGTTGTCGGGATCACGTGGATAAAAACCTTGCTCAATGATTCTCCAAAGATTAGTAGAACAATGATTTATATGGCGTTTGAAACGAAACACCCAAGTAGCAAAATCAAAGTTTTTGATAAACTTGGGAGGAGGCCCAACGGAATTTAAATGCGGTGTGGGAACGGGTCCTCCATAGTGAGTAGGAGGAGCGGAGTGGGCAAAGATCCCACTCCCATTCTTAGTAACAGGAGCTTGTTCACTACTAGCTTCTCCCTTGTCAGGATTAGCGTCCGACACGTTGGTAGCGGGACGAACCACTTCCAACTGTGTGGTGGAAAATTTAAGCCCCTCAAGCAAATCTTTAAACATGCCTTTGACCTCGGTCGCTAGTGACTCTTTCAATGTGGTCAAGGCCACATTGAACTCCTCACGAGAGACCGAGGCTCCCCCATCTGACGTAGGCAAGGACGGAGTTCCACCGGAATGATCCTCCATCTCGACTACGTTGTCACCCATACTCTTTGGATGGTAAAGTCCTTAAAAAGAGACGAGGCTCTGATACCAATTGAAAGGATCGATATGGTTGACTAGAGGGGAGGGGTGAATAGGCAACTAACAATTTTTAGCTTTTCTTAACCACTTTAAATTAAGCGTCAAAGTAAGTTGTCTAGATATGCTACTAAGATGACAACTAATGGAAAGTAAAGATAACAACTTCACAAGCAAGCTATAGGAGATAAACAAGTAAAGCTTGCACAAGTAAAGGTAAGAAATAACCACAAGAGGAACCGGTGGAGACGAGGATGTGTTGCCGAAGTTCCTTCCCTTTGAGGGGAAGTACGTCTCCGTTGGAGCGGTGTGGAGGCACAATGCTCCCCAAGAAGCCACTAGGGCCACCGTATTCTCCTCACGTCCTCACACGATGCAAGGTGCCGTGATTCCACTAGTGGTGCCCTTGAAGGCGGCAACCGAACCTTTACAAACAAGGTTGGGGCTATCTCCACAACTAAATTGGAGGCTCCCAACGAAACCACGAAGCTTCACCACAATGGAATATGGCTTCGAGGTGACCTCAACCGTCTAGGGTGCTCAAACACCCAAGAGTAACAAGATTCGCTAGGGATTAGTGGGGGGAATCAAATATCTCTTGGTGGAAGTGTAGATCGATGCCTCCTCAAGCAATCCCGAGCAAATCAACAAGTTTGATTGGCTAGGGAGAGAGATCGGGCGAAAATGGAGCTTTGGAGCAACAATGGAGTATGTGGGGAAAGAGGTGAGTCTTCTTGGGGAAGAAGACCCCCTATATATAGTGGGAGAACAAATCCAACCGTTATCCACGTTTCTGCCCGCAGAGAGCGGTACTACCGCACGTAAGTTGCGGTACTACCGCTTGGTGAGCGGTACTACCGCTCTGGGTGCGGTACTACCACTGTAGCAGCACTAGCCAGATTGCACTCTGACACGAAGGTATACGGGCGGTAGTACTGCCTGAGTGGTACTACCGCTCGCCATTGCGGTACTACCGCAAGGCAGAGACAAGCAGGCCGAGGACAAGCACGAATGAAATAAATTACATCCGTAGCTACATCCGCAGAAATACGATAGTAGCAAAACACGACATGGTACTACCGCTTGATACAAGCGGTACTACCGCGTAGGATGCGGAAGTAAAAAATTACTTCAGCACCAACTTCTGCACTTGTTGCAGTGCCGGGCCAGATACACGGTACTACCATTCTGGAGCCGTGGTACTACCGTGCCTGCAGGCGGTACTACCGTGTGGCTGTGCGATACTACCGCTTGCCAGTCAGGTGTACTAGTGAGAAGCCATGGTTTGCATATACGATAAGAAACTGCCGGAGCTCCAGAGAAGCAAGGGAAAGGTGGTGCGAGAGTAGGATGTGTACGTGTTGATTCCACCCAAACCTTTCCAAAACGGACCCCCTCTTAATAGTACGGCTTTCCTATTACTCAAAGCCACCGACAGGGAGCAAAAAGGAAACACCGTCTTCCATCGAATCCGAGGGGCAAGCAATCGTCTTGTGCCTAAGTGAGATATACCTGAAAGAGCTTAGAGCACACGATTAGTCCCCAAATACATTGTCATCAATCACCAAAACTACTTAGGGAGAAATATGCCCTTACACCTTCGGGTCCATAGTTATTAGCTAGATGGATTCTTCTCTCTCTTTGTATCTCAATACAAAGTTCTCCTTGATCTTCTTAGAGATCTATTCGATGTAATTCTTTTGCGGTGTGTTTGTCTAGATCCGTTGAATTGTGGGTTTATGATCAAGATTATCTATGAACAATATTTGATTCTTCTCTGAAATATTTTATGCACGATTTAAATATATTTGCAAGTCTCTTCAAATTATCAGTTTGGTTTGGCCTACTAGATTGATCTTTCTTGCAATGGGAGTAGTGCTTAGCTTTGGGTTCAATCTTGCGGTGTCCTTTCCTAGTGACAGCAGGGGCAGCAAGGCACGTATTGTATTGTTGCCATCGAGGATAAAAAGATGGGGTTTATATCATATTGCATGAGTTTATCCCTCTATATCATGTCATCTTGCTTAAAGCGTTACTCTGTTCTTATGAACTTAATACTCTAGATGCATGCTTGATAGCGGTCGATGTGTCGAGTAATAGTAGTAGATGCAGAATCGTTTCGGTCTACTTGTCACGGACGTGATGCCTATATATAATGATCATGCCTAGATATTCTCATAACTATGCGCTTTTCTATCAATTGCTCGACAGTAATTTGTTCACCTGCCGTAGAAATCTGCTATCTTGAGAGAAGCCACTAGTGAAGCCTATGGCCCCCGGGTCTATCTTCCATCATATAAATCTTACATCAACTATTTATCTTTACTTTACTTTTCTTTTGCAATCTTTACTTTCAATCTATATAACAAAAATACCAAAAATATTTATCTTATTATCTCTATCAGATCTCACTTTTGCAAGTGGCCGAGAAGGGATTGACAACCCCTTTATCGCGTTGGTTGCAAGGTTCTTATTTGTTTGTGTAGGTACGAGGGACTCGTGTGTAGTCTCCGACTGGATTCATACCTTGGTTCTCAAAAACTGAGGGAAATACTTACGCTACTTTGTTGCATCACCCTTTCCTCTTCAAGGGAAAAACAACGCAAGCTCAAGAGGTAGCAAGAAGAATTTCTAGCGTCGTTGCGAGGGAGATCTACGCAAAAGCCATATACCAAGTACCCATCACAAAATCATATCCGCGCATTACATTATTTGCCATTTGCCTCTCGTTTTCCTCTCCCCCACTTCACCTTTGCCGTTTTACTCGCCTTTTTCCGTTCGCCTCTTTTCGCTTGCTTCTTGTTTGCGTGTGTGTTTTGATTACTTGTTTGTCTCAATGGCTCCACCAAATAGCACCGATCCTCACCTTAGAAGGTTGTAAGAGATTGAAAACAATGTTAAAAGTTTTATGTCTTTGCAATTTGAGCATAATAATTTATTCAGAAATGAGTTTAAAGAACAGAAAAGTTTTATGGGGTATATGAATAAAGAGCTGGATGATACGTCCAAAGTATTTTATGGTTTAAAATCTCAGTTCGCTCATCTTGAGAACTTAATAGCCCAAATTTCGGATAAGCAAGCCACCTTAGTTAATAAGATGGCCGCTAAACCGGAAGATCATGATAGTAAAGATGAAGATCTAAAAGTGATTGATGTGTCTCCTATTAATCCTTGTTTTCTAATACGAATCTTGATAAAGATGGGACTGGAGATGAGTCAACTTTAGTTAAAAGGCGTCCCAATGATTCGGAGTTTCTAGATCTTGATGCTAAAAATGTTAAAAGTGGAATTGAAGAGGTCAAAACTTTACATAGCAATGAACCCACTATTTTGAATTTCAAGGGATTTAATTGTGATAGTTGCTCTTTGATAGATTGTATTTCTCTGTTGCAATCCGTGCTAAATTCTCCTCATGCTTATAGTCAAAATAAAGCTTTTACCAACCACATAGTTGATGCTTTAATGCAATCTTATGAAGAAGAACTTGAATTAGAAGTTTCTATCCCTAGAAAAATTTATGATGAGTGGGAACCTACTATTAAAATTAAGATTAAAGATCATGAATGTTATGCTTTGTGTGATTTGGGTGCTAGTGTTTCCACAATTCCAAAAACTTTGTGTGATATGTTAGATTTCTATGAACTTGATGATTGCTCTTTAAATTTGCATCTTGCGGATTCTACCATTAAAAATCCTATGGGAAGGATTAATGATGTTCTTATTGTTGCAAATAGGAATTATGTGCCCGTAGATTTCATCGTGCTTGATATAGATTGCAATCCTACATGTCCTACTATTCTTGGTAGACCTTTCCTTAGAACGATTGGTGCAATTATTGATATGAAGGAAGGAAATATTAGATTCCAATTTCCGTCAAGGAAAGGCATGGAACACTTTCCTAGAAAGAAAATCAAATTACCTTATGAATCTATTATGAGAACCACTTATGGATTGCCTACCAAAGATGGCAATACCTATATCTATTCTTGTATCATGCCTAGCTAGGGACATTAAACGATAGCGCTTGTTGGGAGGCAACCCAATTTTATTTTCTTTGCTTTTACTTCTGTTTAGTAATAAATAATTCATCTAGCTTCTAGTTAGATGTGGTTTTGTGTTTTAATTAGTGTTTTTGCCAAGTAGAACCTTTGGGAAGACTTTGTGAAGTCTTTGCGATCTTGCTGTAAAAAACAGAAACTTTTGTGCTCACGAGATTTGCTGCCATTTTTTTACTGGAGAGTGCTTTTAAGTTGATTCTTTTTGCAGATGATTAATAGACAAATTCCTCACGTCCACCAATTTATTTCAGAAAAATTAGAGTTACATAAGTATTCGAAAGTTACAGATTGTTACAGACTGCCCTGTTTTTGATAGATTCTATTTTTCGTGTGTTGTTTGCTTATTTTGATGAATCTATGAGTAGTATCGGGGGGGGGGGGGTATGAATCATAGAGAAGTTGGAATACAGTAGTTTTAACACCAATATAAATAAATAATGAGTTCATTACAGTTCCTTAAAGTGGTGGTTTGTTTTCTTATACTAACGGAGCTCACGAGATTTTCTATTAAGTTTTGTGTTGTGAAGTTTTCAAGTTTTTGGGTAAGGATTTGATGGACTATGGAACAAAGAGTGGTAAGAGCCTAAGCTTGGGGATGCCCAAGGCACCCCAAGGTAAAATTCAAGGACAACCAAAAGCCTAAGCTTGGGGATGCCCCGGGAAGGCATCCCCTCTTTCGTCTTCGTTTATCGGTAACTTTACTTGAGACTATATTTTTATTCACCACATGATATGTGTTTTGCTTGGAGCGTCATGTATGATTTGAGTCTTTGCTTTTTAGTTTACCACAATCATCCTTGCTGTACACACCTTTTGAGAGAGATACACACGAATCGGAATTTATTAGAATACTCTATGTGCTTCACTTATATCTTTTGAGCTAGATAGTTTTGCTCTAGTGCTTCACTTATATCTTTTTAGAGCACGGTGGTGGTTTTATTTTATAGAAATTATTGATCTCTCATGCTTCACTTATATTATTTTGAGTGTCCTTTAGAACAGCATGATAATTTGCTTTGGTTATAAAATTAGTCCTAATATGATAGGCATCCAAGATGGGTATAATAAAAACTTTCATATAAAGTGCAGTGAATATTATGAGAAGTTTGATACTTGATGATTGTTTTGAGATATGAGGATGGTGATACTAGAGTCATGCTAGTAGAGTAGATGTGAATTTGAGAAATACTTATGTTGACGTTTGCAAGTCCCGTAGCATGCATGTATGGTAACCGTTGTGTGACAAATTTGAAGCATGAGGTATTTCATTGATTGTCATCCTTTGTGTGGAGGTCGGGATCGCGCGATGGTTAACTCCTACCAACCCTTCCCCTAGAAGCATGCGTGTAGTACTTTGTTTTGATGACTTGTAGATTTTTGCAATAAGTTTGTGAGTTCTTTATGACAAATGTTGAGTCCATGGATTATACGGACTCTCACCCTTCCACCATTGCTAGCCTCTCTTGTACCGCGCAACTTTCGGTGGTACCATACACCCACCATATACCTTCCTCAAAACAGCCACTGTACCTACCTATTATGTCATTTCTATAGCCATTCCGAGATATATTGACATGCAACTTTCCACCGTTCCGTTTATTATGACATGCTTCATCATTGTCATATTGCCATGCATGATCATGTAGTTGACATCGTATTTGTGGCAAGGCCACCATGCATAATTTTTCATACATGTCACTCTTGATTCATTGCACATCCCAGTACACCGCCGGAGGCATTCATATAGAGTCATATTTTGTTCTAGTATTGAGTTGTAATCTATGAGTTGAAAATAAATAGAAGTGTCGGTGTACAAAAAGAGGGGTACACTTTTTGTACCCCTGTGACTGTGCACGGGCAGTCTGAGCCACGGCGCCACCACACCAAGCATGGGGAGGGAGGCGAGCCGGGGCAAGACCGAAGCTTGATGGAGACTAAGCGATGCCAAGAACAAGACCACAAAGAGAAAAGCGACGAAGCGGCTCTTCTCGGCAAGATCCTTGCCGGGGCCAGCACTGGCAGCCCCGGCAAGACCCTTGCCCCGGCAGCTCGCCCCGCGCCTACGGAGCAAATCACCCTTGAGTCCACCACCCCCATGGGGCGAGGATTCGGGAGATGTCCCCGTGGTGGCATGCAGATCTTTGTGAAGACATTCAAGATCAGATACAAGTTAAGGAGACGACCCTCGGCGGGATTCCAGCCAAGGAGAATCACAAGGCCCCAGGCAAGCACCTTGCCGGGGATGACAGCAGGCACTACGGCAGGACCCTTGCCGGAGCCCCGGCAAGGCCCTTGCCAAGGACACCCGCAGGGTCACCGTCAGGCCCACACCAACTGGGTTTCCACCGACCCACGCAGCTGCCGATCCGGCCAGCTGGACGGGCTCCTACGTGGCAACCCAGAGAACTTCGTGGAGACCCGCCGTTGCGCCACCTCAGCTGCCTGTCTGCCTACATTGCGCCTCAGGCACTGCTGGCCAGGGCGCGTGTCAACACGAGGAGGGGCGGCGACGGACAAGACGGAAGTCTCCCCCCCGTCCCCGATAAAGCAAGGACACCTAAGCTGGGCGCATTAAATGCACCTTGTCCTGTAATGCGAGGGATAACCTCGCATCACTGTACCCTTTCCACCTCTTGTGTGCCACTGTGGCAACCCCTTTTTCCTATAAAAGGAGGCCCGAGGCGACCAGGAGAAGGATTCGGCTTTTTAGAACTGCTCACGACTCTCTTGGAGCTCCTCACTCGCTGAAGAACACCAACATATAATCCACCAAAGCAGGAGTAGGGTTTTACGCATCTTCGCGGCCCGAACCTGGGCCAAGGAACTGTGTCCTGACTGTTAGATCCGCTCTTCTCTCAACCCCGCGCCCCGCAACCGTAGTAGGGATTCTTATGATCTCATAGGTGTCGATCCAAATACACCGACATCTTTGGCGCGCTAGGTAGGGAGGCGCAGTTGTGAGAATCGGCTCTAGTGGCTGGCCCGACACTCCCTCGTCTTCGTGGCCCTTTGAGGAGGCCGGAAAACCTACGCTCGGGCGACTACAAATAAAAGCTAAGTTACATCGAACCATGGATATTCCTATCCTATTATTTGAAGTTATTGCCCTCGAAGCTGTCATTCTTTGTGCAAAAAGAAACCTGCACGCAGATGGGGCCCTTCCCAATCAGAAACGCCTTTGTTCTGTTTCGAGTCAGCTCAACAGTTCAGACGGCTGCGTTTGAAACGGTAGCGTAGCCTTCCGCAATCGACAAAGCTCTCGACTCTGACTCGAGTCAAACTAGTCAATTCGAGCGGATGCGTGGAGAGCGGCAAGGTGGCAGACCCGGCAGCATGCTCACTCGGCAGGCCAATGGGGACCCGTCCCCAAGACGCCGCCTTGGGTATTTTGCGCTGGCAAGCCCACCCAGTTAACGTAGGGTGGAAACACAAAGCGGCAGCAAACAGGAAAATAACATGCATGATTCTGAAGATATTTCAAAGTTATATTACATCATGCCATCGCTGCGGTTCTAACTAAAGATAAAATTTGTCTTGGGCATGAACCCGTAGCGGCAAGGAAGAACGTGATGCTTAATCCCGGCGCTGGCCCTCCACCCTCTTGATTTCGTCGATGCGGCTGATGACAGGCTTGATGCGCTCCTTGAGCGCCGTGAGGTTGGCATCCTCCGGCAAGCTGTCCATCGCGACTTCGAAGTCGAGGGCGGGATTTCCAAAATGCCACCTTGGTGAGGACCTTGGTCATGACTCCCCGGCAGAGCCGCCGGGCCTCCCCGGCGAGCGTGGCCGTTCTGTTGGAGTGAAGATCAGTCAAGGCGCTAAGGACGCCCTCGAAGAACAAGGTCAGCTTGGCGTTGACGGACCCGCTCCATTCAGGGGCATACCTCACGTTTGGCATCCCCATGAGGGCCAACTGTGAGGTAACCCTGCCGGCGATGTCCTCCAGCCGGCTGATCCACCTGTTCTCCTCCACCATGTATTCTTGGTGGGAGGCGCTCTCATCCACCCGTAGCTGCTTCTCCTCCAGGCTCTTGGCCAAGGCCTCCTCCCGAGCAGAGCTCTCCGCCAACACCTTCTCGAGATTCTCCAGCCTCAGCCTGAGATCACTGACGGAGTTTTGTGCCTCGGAGAGCTCCCCAGTCCTGCTGATGACCACTCCCTGCGCCTCTGTCAAGGCACAGTTGAGCCTGGTCTTCTCGTCGGACAGCCTGAGGGCCTGCTCCTTCAGCCCGTCTAGTTCCACCTCCAGCTCTTGTATCTTGCCGGCATGGGCCAGAGCCTGGGCATCGAGAGCCTCCTTGTGCCTCTGCCCCAGCTCGCGGGTCCGCCGCTCGACAAGAGCCTCAAGCTCCTCATCCTTGCCGCGGAGTGTTGCGGCAAGCTTCGCCTCACGTGCGGAGAGGTCTTCTTCCTGGGAATCGAGGGCGGCTTGATGCTGGTTCCGGGCGGCCTCCGCCGCGGCAGCCAAGTTCACCGCCTCTTCCTGGGCCTTCTCGATGGCGGCCATCTTCATGATGAGCTCCACGTTACGCTTGGCCAGTTCAACCTGGGAGGCCCTCTGCTCCTCGCGGGACTGGTGGAACCAGGTTTGCGCCTCAGCGACACGCGCCTGGAAGTCCGCCTCCGCGTCGTCCACCGCTGCCATTCTGGACTTAACCTTATCCAAATGGGCAAGATAGAGCGCCTGGAGCTTCCGGAAGCTGGCCCCCATGGCTCGGAAGAGCTGCTCCTCTGGGGAGCCGTCGCCGCCGGCGCTCGGTTCATCAACAACCTCGAGCCCGGTGGCGGCGAACACCTCGCCATCAAAGACTTCCTCCCCGGCGGGCACCCTGGAGCTTGACGCCCCGGCGAGATGGACGGAAAGGTTGTCGCCCACCTTCAGATACCTGCCGGGGCCCGGGGTTGCGGAGGAAGAAGGTTGATCATCAATTGCCTCTTCCTCGGTTGTGGCCTTGCCGGCCTCCCCGGCAGGCCCACCGCCGGCGCCCTCGGCGGCACCCTTGGCGGCATCCTCAGCAGCTTTATCCGCGGCGGCCCCGGCTGGGTCTTTGGCGGCCTCCTCGACGGCGATCTTGTCGGCCTCCGCCGCGGCCTCCTCAGCAACCTCCTTGATGACGGTGTCCACGTCCTCCGCATCCGTTGAAGGAGGGCCTGGGCCGTGACGGGGATAATGAAGTCAAGAAAAAGCGCAAGGGAAAAGCAAAGACAAAAGGCAAGCGACCCACCAGCGCCGGGCTGTGAAGCGGAAGTTCCCTCCCCGCCGGCATCAGACGCCGGGGTCGGACCACCAGCGCCCAAGTTCCCATCCTCCTCCATGCGTGCGGGCTCCATGCTTGGTGCCCTTGCCGGGGACGCCCCTCGTGGCGGAGTAGTCGATGGAGGTGGTGTGTTGGGAGTATCCCCCTGCGGCTCCTCCTGCTGCTGCTCCCGTCCTACAGAACCGGCAAGGTCAGCACCTTTAGCAGTGAACGCCTACTGCATGTCGAGCGAGAAGAGGTTAGCGAGCTTACGCTGGGGGCTGTGCCGGGGGCTACCGTCGGAGCTGCTCAACACCACCAGTGGTGTCTCTGTAGCCCCGGCCGGGGGCTGGCTGCTCGCCGAAGCCTTGCCCTCTTCACCCTCTAGGCCAACGTCTCTGCGTCCCTGAAGAAGCAAGAACAAGTCAAGGTGAGTGGCATGGTCTAGGGAGATGGGGATGACGATAAAGAATGGAATACTTACTCGTCGTCAATCTCCTCCTCCTCTGCCATCTTCCTCTTCCTCTTCGGGCTGAGGGGCCTGAGGTCGAAGGGGAACTCCGCGTCACCCACCGAATCAACGTCTGCCGGAGGAGGCGAAGAAGGGAGCGGAGTTTGTGCGCGCCTCGACGAAGAGGAAGCTGCCGTTTCCTTCTTCTCGGCGGCCTTCGTCGACCTCTTCGCCGACGTGGCCCTCGTGAGGCGCCCGGACCCCTCCAGGGCCAATTGCGGCTGCGCAGTCTTGCCGGGCCAGACCGGTTCGCCGGAACAGGCCCGCCGTAAGACTCGCCCTCTTCCCCTGGCTGGCGCCGGGCCAGCCACCGCATCCTCCGACGACGACGACTCGTCGGCCGCGTCCTCAACCAGTGGAGCCCCGGTGCTGGCGCTGCTGGCTTCTCCGGCAGTCGCCGCCCATTGGGCGAACTCCTCCTCCTCCGTAGCCGCGACGTCCTGGTCCTCCATGCCTCCGGCGCTGCCGGCCTCCCTGATGAGCTGCGCCTCCCTCGCCCTGGCGGCGATGTAGTCCAGCTCCTCCGGGGTGTTGTCCCTGACAAGCCACCGCTTGGCGTCAGAATTGACGCACACCTCAACCAGAGTATCGAAGAACTGCTGCACGACCTCGTCCTCCGGCTCCTGCCAGATCGGGACGGGGCTGTGCGCGCTGCACTCCGGCATCATGGCGACGATCCCGGACTGGCGCGAATTGTTGCACAGCGGGACCACTCCCGCTGGCAGCCTGAAGAACTGCCCCTTGACGGCCTTGTTGGCCTTCGCGGGAGCCTTTGCAGCCTTGCCGGTCCGCTTGACCTCACCACCATGACCCACATCCAGCTGGAAGAGCCGCTGACAGAAATGGGCGTGTCCCATCATTGTGAGGATGTGGTTGAGGCGAGGGCGGAGCCGCATGACGTCGGCCGGGTTCCTAAAGAGCCAGGCTGGCCTCCCCTTTTTGTGCAGAGGAGCGATCCGACGGCGAATGAAATCCGCCCCGATCATCTCGATGGTGAGTCAGGCCTAGATGAGCCGGTTGATCCTGGTGAAGGCAACAGTTAGCCTCCCGTCAGCGGCGTCGACGTCGCTCCAATCGCTGCCGTGGACCGGCGGCATCCGGCGAACCCTGCAGAATGTTGGCGGCTCGTCTTCCTCAATCCAGCACCACCAGCCACGCCATTCGTCCCACCTCTCCTTCACGGCGCCCTCCGGGTACACCACCTTGGGTCTCGGAATCCAGGTGATGCATCCAGAGACCACGCCTCCCGGCTGGATACGAGGTGTGAAATAGTGGCAGAAGAGCGCCGTGTTGGGCTGCACTCCGACGAAGCCCTCGCAGAGGTGTGCGAAGAAAGCCATGCACGCCACCGCATTTGGGGTAAAATCCAAAAGGCGGAAGCCGAAGGTGTGCATGACATCATAGAATAAATCAGAGAAGCGAGGACACAACCCGCAAGAGAAGTAATCAACGAAGAAAGGGTACCGATTTGAGCCGGGCGGGGCGCAAGCAGCCAGAACGACGTGCGTCGCCGGATGGCCCAAGTCCTTCGCCCGATCCCCCGTCTTCGCCCCCCAAAGGGGTTTGAAAGCAGCCCGGAGCTCGAAGACATCGACCGACGACGGGATGAAGATAGCGGCCTTCGTCCGATCCCCCGTAAACACACCCTCCGGCGGCGTCGCAGGCCCGGCACCCTTGGCCGCCCCGTTGCCCTTGGCGGGTTTGGACGCCATAGCGGCTGAATGGGAAGGCTGAGGGAAGGGGATGGCAAAGCAACGGCGGCGGGCGACGGCGAAGGCTTCAGAAGGAAGGAAGAAAGGGAACAGCGGCTCTGAGATTGTAAGAGGCGCGAGGAAAATGGAGAAAGTGAGCAGTGCGCTCGCGGTTATTCCTTTTTATGGGACAGAACGCGAGCCGCCTCCTTTCGCATTTACTGCGACGTGACGCATGCCTGCGGGAACCGCCCGACGCATGTCGCCCACGTCACGCACACCCCTCCACCCCACGCCGCGCGTGCGTGTCGTGGGAGGCGCAACGCATGGAAATTTTACCACGGTGAAAACCACCCCGCCTGCCCGCGCACCGTTCTAGGCCTGGCCCAACAACGTGTCGCGCTTATGTGTGGCCCAGGCCCGGGGGCTCCTGTCGGTGTACAAAAAGAGGGGTACACTTTTTGTACCCCTATGACTGTGCACGGGCAGTCTGAGCCATGACGCCACCACACCAAGCATGGCGAGGGAGGCGAGCCGGGGCAAGACCGAAGCATGATGGAGACTGGAGCGACGCCAAGAACAAGACCACAAAGAGAAAAGCGACGAAGCGGCTCTTCCCGGCAAGATCCTTGCCGGGGCCAGCACTGGCAGCCCCGGCAAGACCCTTGCCACGCCAGCTCGCCCCGCGCCTATGGAGCGAATCACCCTTGAGTCCACCACCCCCATGGGGCGAGGATTCGGGAGATGTCCCCGTGGTGGCATGCAAATCTTTGTGAAGACATTCAAGATCAGATACAAGTTAAGGAGACGACCCTTGGCGGGATTCCAGCCAAGGAGAACCACAAGGCCCCCGGCAAGCACCTTGTCGGGGATGACAGCAGGCACTACGGCAGGACCCTTGCCGGAGCCCCGACAAGGCCCTTGCTAAGGACACCCGCAGGGCCACCATCAGGCCCACACCAACTGGGTTTCCACCGACCCACGCAGCTGCCGACCCGACCAGCTGGACGGGCTCCTGCGTGGCAACCCACAGATCTTCGTGGAGACCCGCCGTCGCGCCACCTCAGCTGCCTGTCTGCCTACATGGCGCCTCAGGCACTGCTGGCCAGGGCGCGTGTCAACACGAGGAGGGGCGGCCACGGACAAGACGGACGTCTCCCCCCCGTCCCCGATAAAGCAAGGACACCTAAGCTGGGCGCATTAAATGCACCTTGTCCTATAATGCGAGGGATAACCTCGCATCACTGTACCCTTTCCACCTCCTGTGTGCCACTGTGGCAACCCCTTTTTCCTATAAAAGGAGGCCCGAGGCGACCAGGAGAAGGATTCGGCTTTTTAGAACTCCTCACGACTCTCTTGGAGCTCCTCACTCGCTGAAGAACACCAACATATAATCCACCAAAGCAGGAGTAGGGTTTTACGCATCTTCGCGGCCCGAACCTGGGCCAAGGAACCGTGTCCTGACTGTTAGATCCTCTCTTCTCTCAACCCCGCGCCCCGCAACCGTAGTAGGGATTCTTGTGATCCCATAGGTGTCGATCCAAATACACCGACAAGAAGTGTGATGATCATCATTATTAGAGCATTGTCCCGAAAAAAGGGGGAAAGGCCAAAAAGGCCAAATAAAAAAAAGAAGGAAAGGCCAAAAAAAGGCCCAAAAAAGAAAAAAAGAAAAACAGAAGAAGAAGAAAAATGGGACAATGCTACTATCTTTTTCCACACTTGTGCTTCAAAGTAGCACCGTGATCTTCATGATAGAGAGTCTCTTGTTTGTCACTTTCAAATACTAGTGGGAATTTTCATTATAGAACTTGGCTTGTATATCCCAATGATGGGCTTACTCAAATGCCCTTGGTCTTCGTGAGCAAGCAAGTTGGATGCACACCCACTCAGTTTCTTTTGTTGAGCTTTCATACATTTATAGCTCTAGTGCATCCGTTGCATGGCAATCCCTACTCACTCACATTGATATCTATTGATGGGCATCTCCATAGCCCATTAATAAGCCTCGTTGATGTGAGACCATCTTCCTCTTTTGTCTTCTACACAACCACCACTCTATTCCACCAATAGTGATATATCCATGGCTCACTCTCATGTATTGCGTGAAAGTTGAAAAGGTTTGAAAATTTTAAGTATGAAACAATTGCTTGGCCGAAACCGGGGTTGTGCATGATTTGAGTATTTTGTGTGACGAAGATGGAGCATAGCCAAACTATATGATTTTGTAGGGATGAACTTTCTTTGGCCATATTATTTTGAGAAGACATAATTGCTTTATTAGTATGCTTGAAGTATTATTATTCTTATGTCAATATTAAACTTTTGTCTTGAATCTTTCGGATCTGAACATTCATGCCATAATAAAGAAAATTACATTGAGAATTATGTTGGGTAGCATTCCACATCAAAAAATCTGTTTTTATCATTTACCTACTCGAGGACGAGCAGGAATTAAGCTTGGGGATGCTTGATATGTCTCCAACATATCTATAATTTTTTATTGTTCCATGCTATTATATTATCTGTTTTGGATGTTTAATGGGCTTTATTATACACTTTTATATTATTTTTGGAACTAACCTACTAACCCAAGGCCCTGTGCAAATTGTTGTTTTTTTGCCTATTTCAGTGTTTCACAGAAAAGGAATATCAGACGGAGTCCAAATGGAATGAAACCTTCGGGAAGATCGTTTTTGGAACAAACACAATCCAGAGGACTTGGAGTACACGCCAGGGAAGCCACGAGGTGGACACGAGGCAGGGGGCGCGCCCAGGGGGTAGGCGTGCCCCACACCCTCGTGGGCCCCTCGTAGGTCCACCGACATGCCTCTTCATCCTATATATACCCATGTACCCTGAAAACATCCGAGAGCACCATGAAACCCTAATTCCACCGCCACAACCTTCTGTACCCATGAGATCCAGTCTTGGGGCCTGTTCCGGAGCTCCACCGGAGGGGAAATCGATCATGAAGGGCTTCTACATCAACACCATAGCCTCTCCGATGAGCTGTGAGTAGTTTACCACAGACCTTCGGGTCCATAGTTATTAGCTAGATGGCTTCTTAGATCTCAATACAAAGTTCTCCTCGATCTTCTTGGAGATCTATTCGATGTAATTCTTTTTGCAGTGTGTTTGTCAAGATCCGATGAATTGTGGGTTTATGATCAAGATTGTTATGAACAATATTTGATTATTCTCTGAAATCTTTTATGCACTATTTAAATATCTTTGCAAGTCTCTTCGAATTATCCGTTTGGTTTGGCCTACTAGATTGATCTTTCTTGCAATGGGAGAAGTGCTTAGCTTTGGGTTCAATCTTGCGGTGTCCTTTCCCAGTGACAGTAGGGGCAGCAAGGCACGTATTATATTGTTTCCATCGAGGATAAAAAGATGGGGTTCATATCATATTGCATGAGTTTATCCCTCTATATCATGCCGTCTTTCTTAAAGCGTTACTCTTTTCTTATGAACTTAATACTCTAGATGCATGCTGGATAGCGGTCGATGTGTGGAGTAATAGTAGTAGATGCAGAATCGTTTCGGTCTACTTGTCACGGACGTGATGCCTATATATAATGATCATGCCTAGATATTCTCATAACTATGCGCTTTTCTATCAATTGCTCGACAGTAATTTGTTCACCCATCGTAGAAATCTGCTATCTTGAGAGAAGCCACTAGTGAAACCTATGCCCCCGGGTCTATCTTCCATCATATAAATCTTCCATCAACTATTTATCTTTACTTTACATTTATTTTGCAATCTTTACTTTCAATCTATATAACAAAAATACCAAAAATATATATCTTATTATCTCTACCAGATCTCAGTTTTGCAAGTGGTCGAGAAGGGATTGACAACTCCTTTATCGCGTTGGTTGCAAGGTTCTTATTTGTTTGTGTAGGTATGAGGGACTCATGTGTAGTCTCCTACTAGATTAATACCTTGGTTCTCAAAAACTGAGTGAAATACTTACGCTACTTTGCTACATCACCCTTTCCTCTTCAAGGGAAAAACAATAAAAGCTCAAGAGGTAGCACATAACCATCGGGAAAGTCATGGATTCGCACCCACAGTTCCAGAGTGTCCAACATGATTTGTGATGGTTTGGTGTAGACATCATATGCCGCAAAGATCAGCGCATAGCCTTGACTCATTCCCAGTCACCCAAACATGAAAATGGCAGTGTATACATATTATCTTTCAAGAGACCGATCTTCCCTTCTTGTGCCAGATCCCATGCAGCCCTCATATCCTTGTAGAACCAAAATTGGCTATAAATTTGAAAATTCGTTTCTGGTCCTGGGCACAACTGAGGCCAGTATCTTAGCCATTGATTCATTTTGGGATTCGTGTGTATTCCAGTATTTCTGAGCGTATGCGGCTCGTCTTTTCAGCTGGTTATTGGACGTTGGGCCCATGCATTTAGTTGGGGCTAGACGGCAACGCCGTATCGGTACGGGAAAATCAATGATGGATCGGTTTGTTTCCTGAGCCTACCCGTTCCGCTTCATTCATGGTCGCTCTAAACGGCCACCTACCCCGCTCGGTCGGTCGGTGCATAAGTACGGTTTCCCCCACCGCTATCCACACCGCCCTGTTTTCACATCCATTCCCCATCGCTCCCTAGCACAGAGTTCACTAAGCTCCAGAGAGGAAAAAGTCATCCTCGCACTCACCGCCACCATGTCTACATCAGGTTCTTCCTCGTCCTCAGTGCAGCAGGATCTTCTCCCGCTCATCAATTGCCCCCTTTGCGGCAAGCCTCTGCTGACGTCCATCGCGCGCAAAGGTCAGCGTCCCGGATCTAGGTACTACAAGTGCGTGGATTACGATGTAAGCAGAAGGAACCAATAAATCATTCTTGAATCTTGCCCCCTACTATCTCCTCACACATCCTTGATTGGATCTAGGTTTTTCAGCGTAGATGGTCTCACGTGATGTCAGATTTTTTTGTTGTAGGATGGGATATGCATGTTTTTCGAGTTCCAGGATAAGTACGCATACCGCCAGGCACATGAGCCGCCGGCGCCCATTCCTCAGGCAGTGTTGCCTGCTGCAGCGGTCGCAATGCATGCAGGGCGCGGAGTAGGGCGCGGTGGGGGCGTAGATGCGGTGCCCCGTCTATCATGGCCGGAAATCCGGCAGTCCCAAGTGCCCAGGAGCAGCGGGCACCCGTCGGTAGGATGGTTGTGCACAAGTCCGTAGATCTGCAAGGGGTTATTGTTGCGGCGAGCCTGCTCGTGGGATGCGCCAACCTGCTGGTCACCATATTTGCATTAGGCGTGGTTATGCTAATGTATTTGGGCAGAAACAACCCGTAGATTTGTTCTGTCGGGGATCTGCTAGTACTAGTGTGGTTTGGATTTACAATCTGTTGTAGGACAGATGCAATGTCCGTATTCGAGTGTTTGTACTCGACGCCCCTCTTACTAGCGTGGTTTGGATGCAGAAGTAGGACTGATGCAGATTCGAGTGTTTGTACTCGACCCCCTCGTACCAATGTGGTCAGACTCCATATGTAAGCGACTAGCACTTGTAATGTAATGTGCCCTTTAATGGTTGCACCTATAATTTTATATGAATGTCCAGCTGGAACTGCTTATATTTTTACAAATGTGCTTTTTATTATCTCATATGATTTTTGCAAGTTTAATGATCTCGATGTTTTTTTGCTTTAGTCGTCACGCGCACAATGAATTACCTCATTGTCCATTTTTACATTTTTTCTGGTGGTACTGTTTACTTTTTTGTAATTGCACTTGTTCTTTCACTTTTTGAATCATCTGTGCAGGTGGCAAACTGCATGACTTAATCCCGAGTGCTAATACAGTCCTGATTGCATGCCTCATGTTCAACACATGGCAGTGATGGCTTCTCGCCCCTCGTTGGTTACCCCAAGTGGAAGGTTGAGATGTAGCGTAGCGGCAAATTTCCCTTGGCAAAGGTACCAAGGATCGAATCCCGTGAGACTCCGAGGGTCGACAAGTAGGTGTCAACGGCGCCAGAAACTTAGCGGTTGACGGGACCTGCACAGAGATACAGATAACTTTGCTCCTAACGAGTACAGAGAGGTTGTCA
The DNA here is from genome assembly GCA_902687465.1 of Secale cereale. NCBI lineage: Eukaryota > Viridiplantae > Streptophyta > Magnoliopsida > Poales > Poaceae > Secale > Secale cereale. The sequence goes on along the minus strand of LR738710.1, from coordinate 47,396,673 downwards.
ATCCCTCCGGCCTTATTGTTTACAATGGATCAAACACGAGAGATAATAATGATAGCTATGACTGCAACTAGGAAATAAAAACAGGAAGTAAATAGAAGGTGTGATCAGCGGTGGTAATATGGACCGGGGTCCCATAATGTTCACTAGTGATGTCTCTCTCCCAAAAGACGATAAAACAGCAAACCGAGGTAAACAAATTACAGCTGGGCAATTGACAGGATTATGTGCGCAAACCAATGCTAACTATGCTGCAAAGAAAGGTAGAGGCTCAAAAGCATGGGCGGTACGCCAAGGCAAGTAGACCGAAATCCATCTGCATCTACTACTAATCATCCACCTTGAGATATCTATCCAGAAAATCTCGCTGGTATTAAGTTGCGAATCCCACCCAAAGTGTAAACTCAAAGCAACAGACAACTGCATTAAAAGAACTTTGCGTAAAGTAAACAATCCTTGCACCCGCAAGTACAAGCACCGTTGTTTTGTCCCTTGTGGCAACAGCACATCTGATGTCTACACACACTTCTACTCTTGTAGACTATGTTGGGCCTCCAAGCGCAGAGGTTTGTAGGACAGTAACAATTTCCCTCAAGTGGATGACCTAAGGTTTATCGAACTCAGGGAAGTAGAGGTTGAAGATGGTCTCTCTCAAGCAACCCTGCAACTAAGATACAAGAAGTCTCTTGTGTCCCCAACACACCTAATACAACTAGGAGTTGTATAGGTGCACTAGTTCGGCGAAGAGATGGTAAAATATGGATGATAGGAGTGGCAAAGCAAGGTAATATAAATATGTAATAAAAAGTGCAACAAGCAAACAAGTGGTAAACGTGAGCACAAATGGTATTGCAATGGTGGAAACAAGGCCTAGGGTTCATACTTTCACTAGTGGCAACTCCCAACAACATTAACATAATCGAATCACATGATATTTTCCATAAAACATGCAAAGGGGACATACTTGGAGGTCATTCCTTCATGGTCAAGAGAGGACGAGAATTATGTAGGGCTACAAAAGCACACCTCAAAGTTCGTAGTTCTCAATCTAAGGATTTCCCAATGTCACCGCGGCCATCCAAAGAGAGTCCCACAATCACCACAACATATCTAAAGGATAGTCAAAGACAAGCACCAAGAGACTTTCAATCTTCAATCAACACACAAGAGAGGAAATCACTCATGAAAATATTGTTCTAATCCATGTCCAATAGACCGCTGTCACCTTGGTCTCGGGGATTATACTAGATAAAGACAAGTGAGTACATCAATCCAATACATAGAGGAAGGGGAGATATCTTAGATTAACATAGCCTATGGAAGAGAGAATTGACCACATAGCTACTGGTAAGAACCTCAGCCCCGAGGAGGAACTACTCCCGCATCATGGAGGGAGGAAGCAACGTCGATGGAGATGAATCCGGGGGCACTTCCCCGTCCCGGCAGGGTGCCGGCGCAGGAATTCTGGTCCCCCGAAGCTTGATGGCGATGGCGGCGGAGATCGGAATCGCGTCTGGAGAAAAGGGGTCCGGAATCAGGGTTTCCTCGACGGACCTTAAATATATGCCAAAGGGGGTCACCAGACGAGTCTCGGGGGGCCCAGGCGCCCCCCCAGCGCAGCCCAAGGGGGGCGCGCCCACAGGGCGCCTGGAGCCCCTGTGGGTCCCCCCGGCTGTACTTTGGCCGCACGGTAGCTCCTGGAACCCTGATTTTTTTATATATTTTTTCTGGATTTTTCCAGGCAGTTCTCGTAATGTGAAAACCTGAAATACAAAAACAGCCGAAAACAAAAACTGGCACTGGGGTGCACTGAGTTAATAGGTTAGTCCAAATATGATCAAAAGTGTATGGAAGTGTATAAATATCATAGCAATATCACCTAAAAGAGGCATGGAGCAAGCAGAAATTATAGATACGTTTTAGACGTATCAACATCCCCAAGCTTAATTCCTGCTCGTCCTCGAGTAGGTAAATGATAACAAGAATAATTTCTGTGGTGACATGCTATTAACCATTTAGGACTTTTTCATAGTCACATGACAAAAGCTTACTGAGACAATGAATCTGTAGTAATTAAGTTGCCTCATGAGAAATTCACAAAGAACTGAAAGTTTTACAACATGACATTGAAGCATCAAAAAGATTTGCAATGAACATGATGTGCACATATGATAAAGTGATATCTAGCTTGCCCCCTTTAGTGAAGCAAAAATTAAATGCAGGGGCACCTTCAAGGTTTAAGTGATGACTAGATACAATGATTTCAAAATAAACGATATCACAATCATGCAAAACACAATGCTACTTTGGGACAATGCACATTACACTCAGAATGACAATCATGCTCTCAGTAGTTGGTGCTTTTAAAAGAAGGTGGAGACTCAACATAAAAGTAAAATAATGGTTATGTGCTAGAGCTTTTTATTTTGAAAACATGGAAGCAATTTTGTCAACGGTAGTAGTACTTCATATGTGCCATGCATAAGACATCCTATAAGTTGCAAACCTCATGCATCGAATGCCAATAGTGCTCGCACCTTGTCCTAATTAGCTCGGATTTCCATGGGTTATCATTGCATTACATATGTTTCAACCAAGTGTCACAAAGGGGTACCTCTATGCCACCTGTACAAAGGTCCAATGAGATAAATCGCATTTGATTTCTCGTTTTTGATAGATCTCAACTTGAGGACATCAATACCGGGACAACATAGAAAATAGATGATGGACTCCTCTTAAATGCATAAGCATATTCTCGTAAGAGATTTTAGGATTATGTCCAAGCTAAAACTTCCACCATGATACATGGCTTTGGTTGGCGGCCCAATGTTCTTCTCTAACAATATGCATACTCATTCAACCCATGGCAAATCACCCTTACTTCAGACAAGACGAACATGCATAGCAACTCACATGATATTTAACAAAAGTGTGACAGTTGATGGCGTCCCCAGAAACATGGTTACCGCTCAGCAAGCAACTTATAAGAAATAAGATACATAAGCAACATATTCTTTACCACAATAGTTTTTAAGTTACTTTCCCATGAGCTATGTATTGCAAGGTTAGTCTTAGTACAGGTGAAGGTTAGCAAAAGACTGGGAGCGACCAACTAAGAGAGCAATAACGGTCATAATCATGCAGAGCGACAAAGCAATATTGAACCAGGCATGGAAGTTATATCGCTACTCAGAAATAAAATATCATCAAGGCTTGACAGACTTTCTTTATAGTCTTAAATATGTGTGAGCATACGCCAAGTCAATCAAAATAAATTCTCGAAGGAAGATATTACTAAACCATACCACATCATTGGCAAACAAATCAAGTTGGTACTCCAATAACACATTGGGAATCCCCCAGCTATTTGAGACTAACCACAAGAAAACCTGAACTACTAAGTGCCATCATGCACGTAGAATCTTTATCATAGACATATTAACCAATGCAATGGAAGCAAACTCTCTTAATTAGATAAGCATGATAATCAAAGAGAGTTCAAGCAACCAACTAAACAAAAGCTCTTTGAAAAGATAAGCATGAATACTAAGAGCAGAGCATGATAGTAGCTATTAAAAGACAAAGAACACACACAGCAAAGATAGACATGAAAATTCTATGTTATGTTCTCGGTAGAAGTGGAGCGTGTTTCTCTCCCACATAAAGAAAGCTGAGTTCCGACTCGTTATGAAAAACTAAAAGGAAAACTAAAAGCAAGACGCTCCAAGCATAGCACATAACACATGAAGTGATAAAAATATAGCGGAACGAAAGACGAACTGATAATGTTGATGGAGAAGGGGATGCACGGGGGCATCCCCAAGCTTAGACGCTTGAGTCTCCTTGAATATTTCCTGGGGGTGCACGGGGTCATCCCCAAGCTTGAGCGCTTGACGCTCCTGAATCTTTTATCATCTTCTCTCGCACACTTGAAAACTCCCTTCATACATAACTCATCATAATCTAATTAGCGAGGTTAGTACCCTTAATAAAATAATTATACCTTGCTGGAAATAAAGATATTCTTGAAGTTCTACTGTTTCTCAAGATTGCCAAAAGGTTTTTGCAAAGAAAAAGCAAGCTCTTGATTTGCAAAATGAAGGAAAGGCAAAACAGGACAGAATCTGTGAAAAACAGAACAGCAGGTAGTAATTGATCTGTTCGGGATACTTCTGCAACTCAAATCAAAAAACTCAGAACAGATGCACGAAAGACAATTATATAGAGAATGATGTCGAAAAAATTCAGACCAAAAAGATGATCTGGTGATTTTATACGATTTTTTTTATCCAAGGACAGAATCTGTTTCCTGGACAGCACCTCACAACTTTTGAACTTTCTTGCAATCAGAGGCTACACTTGGCACAAAGCTGAAAAATAAAGATACAATGATGATGCTACTGTAGTAACAACATCAAGACACAACAAAAAGCAAAATAAAATTTTATTCATTGTGGGCTGCCTCCCAAAAGCGCTTTCTTTTATGCCTTTAAGCTAGGCATAGGACTTTAATGATGCTCTCGTAAGAATAAGAGCTGAAGAACAAAAAAGGGCATCAATAAGCAAATGCCAAATACATTTAAGCCTAACATGCTTCCTATGCATAGGAATATTGCAATAGAATAATTCATTGAAGCACGAAGCAACTAGCATAGGAAGGCAAAACAAACATAACTTCAAAATACTCACCATAAAGAGAGGAAACTTCTTATTATTAAGATATTTAGAACCAAGACTCCCTCTCTCATTATAAATTCCAGTGGCATCATGGATTAACTCAACAATATAAGCATCACATAAAGCATTGTTACCATGATCCACATGCAAAAAGGTACTCTCACTCCCCACATAAGCATAATTTTTCTCATTGGTAATAGTGGGAGTAGGACTATCATAAACAACTTGAACACTATAGATTAGTTGTATATTAGGAGGGTGGTGTTCAACAAGGGAGTAATTCCCTTCATGATTATGACAAGTTTCATAAGGATAATTTCTCCTTATGTCATAGGTACCTTTATAATCACTATAGATTGGAGTTATAACATCATCATGGTAGAGAAGAGCATTATCATTGCTAGCAACTATATTTGTAAACATATTGTCTTTATTCTTATTAGCAAGAGTGTCGGTGTACTAAGGTAGGGGTACCTCAGTACCCCAACTTGTGCACGGGCGGTTGCAGCTTCCCGCGGCAGGGTTTACCACGTGCTCGCCGGAGACCTTCCTGCTCCATATCAAACCATTCAAAAACAAAGTATACAAGACAGAAGATCGAGACCCCGGCAAGCGGAGCTTGCCGGGAAGGCCGTTCCAGGCTCAAGGTTACCTCACTCACGCAAGGCCCTGGCAAGAGGAGCTTGCCAGGAAGAATAGAAGATTACATCATAGAAGACCCGGCGAGGGCCCGGGAAGCGGCAAGCTTCAGAGCCCGGCAAACTCCCGGGCCCGGCAAGGTCAAGACCCCGGCAAGGTGCTTGCCGGGAGAGCTGCGCTGTGTGCCCGCGCTCCAGCTCATCAGCCCACGCGTCGCCCTGGGGCCATTCCAGGGACGCGTGGCGGATGGCTGCGCAGCCTGGGGGACACGGTGGCACTCCACGGTGGTGAAGCCATCGCCGTGGCAAACGGAGAAGCGAAGGCGGGAGCTTTTGGGGTCGACGGCGACGGGCATTAAATGCCCTTGTCCCCCACTGTCAAAGTAGGTGGCGACCACTGTTCGCGCACTGTAGCTCCACTATTCCCGCACTGTTACAACTACCACCTCTTTTACGTTTTTACCCCTTTCTCCTACGTTGACACCTGTCGGTGACCCCTTGCACTATAAAAGGAGGCCCATGCACAACGTGGAGGGGGTTCGGAACCTAGATCACTCATACGCTCGGTGTAGCTGCTTCTTCAAGCTCCCGAGCTCTCCAACTCAATACACAACTAAGCAGGAGTTGGGTTTTACGCGTCTACCGCGGCCCGAACCTGGGTAAAACTGCCCGCGTGCTCGCTACGATCTGCTCTTCGTGCTCCCTCCGCCCTCGTACCGCACAGACAAGGGGCTCCGGTCCCATAGGTGTTCGTGGCGGACAGTTTCCCCCGACATCTTTGGCGCGCCAGGTAGGGGGCGTCGAGGTTGTACGAACCTGATCCGGCGTTCGCGCGGGTGCATTCTTCACCAACCTCTCCAGTTTCGCCAGCAACTTCATCAGCAACAGCACCATGGCCCCGAAGAAGAAGGCTTCGGAGGTCGGAGGCCCGTCTGCGTCTCATCCGCCCCCACCAGAGCCAACGGTGGGCGGGGGAGACGCCGTCGGAAGGGTGGTCGCCGGCGAGGACACTCGCGGCGCCACCAAATCCAAGGACAAGACGGACGACCGAGCCTCGGTCTCCGTGGACGCGCCACGTCCATCTCAGCACACGACAACCCAGCCGCGCCATACCACAGGAGGTGGTATCCGCTTGCTGGGACAAGGGCAAACCGGAGGCTCGCGGGACGCCCCGGACCACCGTCCGGGCACAAGCAAAGCGAAGGCGCCGGCGCGGGACCCTGCTCCTTCTAACGTTGTTAGGAGTCCGAGCATATCCCGCTCCTCGCACCGCTCGCCCCCGTTCCCCTCCACTCCAGCAGAAGCGCTCGCAAGGGCACAACTGCTCCTCGACTTCCCTCCAGCGGCAGACAAGGCCGAAGACTGGAGGGCCACCATCCAGAGCCTGATAGCCTTCGCCAACAACGATTCTCCACAGCAACCGGCGGCCTCGCGGCCGCGGCAAGCTGAGAAGACGAAGGCCGACGGCGACAAGACTGCCGGGGGTGCGACAAGCGTGCACTCCCCGTCGCGGAAGCAGAAGACGCCGCCCCGCCGGAACAACGCCGACGACGGCTCCATGGCATCGTCGGATCCGCGGGCCCGTCGGGACCAGCGCCAGGTCCTCGATGACCGGCGACAAGAAGACGCTCGCACCACAATCGAGCGCCGCCGAGAAGCTCGGCGACAATCAGATCATAGAGCTGGGAACGCTGTCGACGCGCGCGTGCCCGGTGAACCAGGCGACTTGCCGTACGCGGCAGGCTGCCCTGTGTTCACTCACGAGCTGCGGCGCGTCCAGTGGCCCAGCATGAAGAATTTCAAGCCCGACGTACCGGAGAAGTACGACGGCAAGACGCACCCCTCAGAATTCCTCAGCGTCTACACCATCGCAGTGCAAGCTGCCGGGGGGCGCGACGAGAAGATCTTGGCAAACTACTTCCCGCTCGTGCTTAAGCCGAACGTCCGTTCGTGGCTTATGCACTTGCCGGAAGGTTCCATCTCTTCTTGGGCCGACCTTTGCCACCAGTTTGTTGGCGCCTTTACCGGCGGCCACAAACCCCACGGCCAGGAGAGCGATCTCCACATTCTGGCCCAGAAGGAAGGAGAAACCCTGCGCAAGTACATCCAACGCTTCAGCCGTGTGCAGCACAACATCCCTGACGTCCACCCTGCCGCGGTTATCAGCGCGTTCCACCAGAACGTGCGTAACCGCCGCATGCGTGAAGAAATGGCGATGACCAAGATTCGGGATGTCAGCGAGCTCTATGCTCTGGCTGATAAGTGCGCACGCGCAGAAGAGGGGAGGAGACTCCCCGGGGAGGATGCTGGCGCAGGAGGAAGCGACAGCGACGACGCCGCCCCGGCAAAGAAGATCCGGCGGCGGAATAACAGAAGGAAGGGCAAGAAAGAGGTGCTTGCCGTCGAGAAGTCCGGCAAGGAAGCTCCCGCCAAGCAAACGCAGGCTGGCGGCTCCGGCAAGGAACCTGCCCCTGTAGCGGCAGCCGACAAGCCGGACGGCTCCGACAAGCAATACTGCAAGATCCACCGCACCAAGGGCCACGATCTCTCCAACTGCAAGCGCGTCGAATACCTCGTCGAGCAGCAGAAAGCTTAGTACGAGAGGCGCGACAAGGAGAAGGCCCAAGGTGGCGGGGAAGAGCCAAGCAAGAAGCGGCCGTTCGCTGGCCGAGGAGGACGCCGCGGCAAGGCCAAGCAGCGGCAAGGTGATCGACCTCCCCGGGGCCGCAACAAGGACGAAGAGGACGACGACGAAGATATGGAGGACGAGGATAACAGCGAGCAGGAGTTCCAGAAGGCCACGGAGGTCCTGTGCGTCGACGGTGGCGCCTCTCTGCACACCTCTCACCGCCAGCTAAAGCAGTGGGTGCGTGAGGTGAATGCAGCAGAGCCGCCCGTGGAGTCGCGCAGGCTCCGCAAATGGTCCAGCACGCCCATCGTTTTTTGATCTTGAGGATCACCCTGACCGCACCACGGCGGTCGGGTGCTTGCCGATGCTGGTCTCACCCACCATCCGCAACCTCAAGGTCACCAAAATGTTGGTTGACGGCGGGGCCGGGCTGAACTTGATCTCCTCTGCTGTGATCAAGAAACTCCAAATTCCAGATGGCGAGCTCGAAGAGACCGGTTCTTTCCAAGGAATCAACCCGGGAAGGAGCAAGCCCAAGGGAAAGATCACTTTGCCGGTGACCTTTGGCGGGGAGCTCAACTTCAGAACTGAGCGCATCACCTTTGACATCGCCGATATTCCATTGCCATACAATGGAATACTTGGCCGTCCTGCCCTCGCCAAGTTCATGGCAGCTTCCCATTATGCTTACAACGTACTCAAGATGCCGGGGCCGATAAGCGTCATCACTGTCCACGGCGACAAGAAGGATGCGCTTGTCTGCGCCGACAAGATCTACCGGGATGCAGCAGCTGCGGCAGAAAAGGACACACTTGCCGCTGAAGCTCCCAGGGGGAAGAAGACGAAGACCAAGTCCGGCAAGTGCTCTGGGGCCCACTCCGGCAACCGCACCTCTTCGGAGTGCTGCGCTGCCGTAGAGGACGTCCCATCGAGCTCCATCGGCAAGTGTAAGAAAGGGATGGCCGCTCCTCCGGCAACCAAGAAGGTGTCCGCCAAGGAGGACGGCACTGGTGGTACCTTCACCATCAGTGCCACGCTTGACAGCAAATAGGAAAGCGCGCTCGTTGCCTTCCTGCGGGCGAATGTCGATGTGTTTGCTTGGCAGCCATCTGACATCCCCGGTGTTCCCAGGAAGGTAATTGAGCACAAGCTTGCTGTCTGTCCTCATGCGCCGCCCATCAAGGAGAAAGTGAGGAAGCAAGCCGTGGAGCGCCAAGAATTTATCAATGAAGAGATCAAGAAGTTAGAGGCAGCAGGCCTAGTTAGAGGTGTGATCCATCCGACGTGGTTGGCAAATCCAGTCGTCGTGCGCAAGGCCAACGGGAAGTGGAGGCTGTGTATAGACTTCACCGATGTGAATAAAGCATGTCCCAAGGATCCATTCCCTTTGCCGCGCATTGACCAGATCGTTGACTCCACCGCCGGATGTGAGCTACTCTGTTTTCTTGATGCATATTCAGGCTACCATCAGATCTTTATGGCCAAAGAGGATGAAGAGAAGACTGCATTTATAACTCCATGTGGCACTTATTGCTTCATACGCATGACATTTGGACTGAAGAATGCAGGATCAACGTTTGCAAGGGTAGTGTACACTGCTTTCGAGCCACAGATCCACAGAAATGTAGAGGCTTACATGGATGACATCGTGGTGAAGAGTAAGAGCAAGGAAACCCTGATCCAAGATTTGGAAGAAACATTTCAGAACCTGCGCAGTATACAGCTGAAGTTGAACCCCGAGAAGTGCGTCTTTGGAGTTCCCTCCGGCAAGCTTCTCGGATTCTTTGTGTCACAGAGGGGTATTGAAGCCAACCCCGACAAGATTAAAGCCATTGAGCAGATTGAGGCCCCGAAGCGCGTCAAGGATGTCAGAAGGCTTGCAGGTTGTGTGGCTGCCCTCAGTAGGTTCATTTCGAAGTCTGCAGAGCGCGCCCTACCTTTCTTCAAAATCTTGAAGAAGGCGGGTCCCATGAAGTGGACTCCGGAAGCGGAGGCAGCGCTGCAAGACTTGAAACGGTACCTATCCTCCACTCCAATACTTGTCGCACCTAGACCACAGGAAAAGTTGTTGCTGTACCTAGCAGCAACCAACCAGGTGGTTAGTGCTGCGTTAGTAGCGGAGAGGGAGTCCGACGAGGAGGCTACGCCACCGGCAAGCGAATCCAGCGACAAGCAGGGGGCTGCTCCGGCAAGCTCTGGCCCCGACAAGGACAACTCTGCGCAGGAACAGGATGAAGTGCGGAAGAAAATGGTGCAGCGCCCAGTGTATTTTGTGAGTTCCCTTCTCCAGGGGGCTAGATCAAGGTACTCTGGTGTGCAAAAGTTGCTTTTCGGCCTCCTCATGGCCTCGAGAAAGCTGCGCCATTACTTCCAAGCACACGAGATAACAGTGGTCACTCGCTTTCCGCTGAAGAGGATATTGCACAACCCAGAAGCAACAGGCAGGATCGTTGAGTGGGCACTGGAGCTGTCGAGCTTTGGACTCAAGTTTGAAAGTACTTCAACCATACAGAGCCGAGCTTTGGCAGAATTCATAGCTGAGTGGACCCCAACGCCCGATGAAAAAGTCCAAGAAACAAGTGCACCCGTACAAGAAGCGACAAGTGAATGGGTAATGTATTTTGACGGTGCCTTCTCGCTGCAAGGCGCCGGTGCTGGCGTGGTACTCATCGCGCCCACCGGAGAGCACCTCAAATATGTTGTCCAGATGCACTGTCCCAGGGAGCAAGCGACAAACAACACTGCTGAATATGAAGGCTTGCTTGCCGGCCTCAGGATTGCGGCCGAACTTGGGATCAGGAAGCTGATTGTGCGGGGAGATTCTCAGTTGGTGGTCCGGCAAGTCAACAAGAGCTATCAGAGCCCTTTGATGGAAGCTTATGTCGATGAAGTGAGGAAGCTTGAGGAGCACTTTGAAGGTCTACAAATGGAACACGTCCCGAGAGCTCAGAATGAAATTGCAGATGGCCTTTCAAAGTGTGCTTCGATGAAGTTACCTGTGGAACCAGGGACCTTCTTGCTCAAGCTGACTCAGCCATCCGTTACACCATCAATTGGGCAGTCCAAGAAGAGAAAGTTGGTCTCCGGCGACTACTTGCCGGCGGACCTTCCTGAAACCGCCGCCAAGGTCCCCAAGATCGACAACCACAACGCTGAGGAACAGTTTGCTCCTGCAGATCCTCGGGTCTGTACAGTTGAAGCAAGCGTTCCCGACAAGCCTCGCCCCGGCGAGCTTGCCGGGGGACATTCAGCTCCGGCAGAGCCAGAGGTTCTTGCCGTAGAAGCTGAAGTTCCCGCAGCGGCCCTCATGCCTTTAGTCCTTGCCGTTGAGCCCCAAGCTCCGGCATGGGCGCAGCAAATCGTCCGTTTTCTGCAAACTGGAGAACTTCCCGACGACCCAGAAGAAATAGAGAAGATAACCAGGCAGTCAAGTATGTACCAGTTCGTGGACAACGAACTATACAGAAGAAGACTCAATGGTGTCAGACTGAAGTGCATCTCCAGGGAAGATGGACAGAAGCTGTTGGCAGAAATACACGGAGGCATATGCGGCCACCACATTGGCGCAAGGGCGCTTGCCGGGAAAGCTTTCCGGCAAGGGTTCTTTTGGCAAGAAGCCCTCCAAGATGCAACTGCACTAGTAACCAAGTGTGAAGCGTGCCAGTTCCATGCAAAGCAGATTCATCAACCAGCTCAAGCTCTCCAAACAATCCCTTTGTCCTGGCCCTTCTCGGTCTGGGGGCTCGATATCCTCGGCCCTTTCCCTAGTGCTGTCGGGGGCTTTGAGTACTTGTACGTTGCAATCGACAAGTTCACAAAGTGGCCAGAGGTGGAGCCAGTGAGAAAGGTGACAGCACAGTCAGCAGTCAGGTTCTTCAGGTCGATTGTTTGCCGTTTCGGGATCCCTAACAAGATCATCACCGATAACGGTACGCAATTCACTAGTCGCACCTTCATGCAGTACGTCCAAGACCTTGGCGCCAAGGTCTGTTTCGCTTCTGTTGCTCACCCGAGGAGCAACGGTCAAGCGGAGAGGGCCAATGCTGAAGTGCTGCGCGGACTCAAGACAAGGACCTTTGACAGGCTGCGCAAGTGCGGAAGAAATTGGATAGAGGAGCTACCGGCGGCTCTTTGGTCAATCAGAACGACACCAAGTCGAGCCACCGGACAGACACCCTTTGCTCTAGTCTACGGAGCAGAAGCAGTTCTCCCCACGGAACTCGTATACGGATCTCCTCGAGTGCTCGCTTATGATGAGCTCGAGCAAGAGCAACTGCGGCAAGATGATGCATTGCTCCGCGAGGAGGGACGTCTCCAGGCTGCTGTACGAGCTGCTCGATACCAGCAAGCCTTGCGCCGCTACCATAGCCGCAAGGTCAAGGCCAGGAGTCTCGAGGAAGGCGACCTTGTTCTTCGGCGTGTTCAGTCCGCCAAGAATTCCAACAAGTTGACGCCGAAGTGGGAAGGCCCTTATCGGGTGAGACAAGTCACGAGGCCCGGCGCTGTCCGCCTCGAGACCGAAGAAGGCTTACCGGTGAGCAACTCCTGGAACATAGAGCATCTTCGCAAGTTTCACCCATAAGGCGCGGTTGCCGTGATCCGCTCCGGCAACCACCTTTTGTACAAGCTTTGCCGCTGTTGCATGTAACCCTTTGTACAAAGCCGGGCGCAGACCCCGTGCATCAGTAAAGATTTTGTGTTATGCGCTATTTGCCTTTTACATGCTCTTCTTTGCTATTTGCATGAGTTATTTGGCATTTTGTGCAACACACACATCCGGTAAGCATTAGCACGCCGAAAGGCCATATACTTGTTTCCCTCTTCTTTTCCCTTGCCTCTTAAGCAGAAGGAACATTCCTCGCGC
>LR738710.1:47312627-47383786 GCA_902687465.1 Secale cereale | reverse complement strand
AAGAGGAATCAAGTGCTGTTCAAGAAAAAGAAGCCTTACCGGGAAGCAAGCAATATATGAAAGCTAAGTTATTAGAATTTGGCCAGTTCAAATTTTTAAATTTTAGTTGTCTTCCTTGAACAATCACACTTTGTATGGAAAACCTGTGCGCGAAGGAACCTACCCGTAGCTAGCCGCACCCTTGTCTTGTTTCCGAGTACGCTCAACGACCTAAGCGAGCTGCGACAAGTGTCGCGCCCTTACTTCGTTTTCGAGTTCACTCAGCAAGCTAAGTGCGTTGCGACTAGCCGCGGCAAGGTTGCTTGCCGGTGAGACCTTGGCCAGCAGGCTGCTCAGAGTCCAGCACTCAGCGCTCGCGGCAAAGGCCCCTTGCCGGCAAGCTCCCCGGGAGCGTAGGGTGAAAAGCATACAAAGTAAATGACCAAGACAAGGAAGATAACATTGCACTGATTGATCAAAATGGGATAAATATCTTACAAAGGATAACTTGTCGCAATGGACTAATGAGTTCATAACACCCTATGCAGCAACAAAAAGAGATAAAGATAATGGAGGCCTAATCTACGCGGTCGCCCTCAATCCTGGAGATCTTGTTCACCTTGGCGATGATGTGGGCGACCTGCTCCTTCAACACCTCCATGTTTGCGTCGGCCGGCAGGGTGCGAAGAACGTTGGTGAGGTTTATGCCGGGATTGCGGTATACAATCTTCGTCAGCACGCGCTCCAAGGTTCCCGTGCAGAGCAGACGCGCCTCCTCGGCCAGCTGCGCGGGGATCTTCTTCCGAAGACCTGCAAGAGCCGGCGCGATCCCTCTGAAGAAGAGGCTGAGCTTGGCGCTGTGAGGGAGGTTCGCATCCGGGGAGTAGATGAGATGCTCGACTTTTAGCGCCAGCAGCTCCTGGTCGATGTTGGACGCAGAAGATACCAAGTCCTCGGTCCATACCTCGATGGTACGGCGGAAGTTCTCGGACGCCTTGTTGACGCTGTCCACCAAGGCTCGCTCCTTGCGGAGCTCCTCCTTCAACTTGGTCTCCCGGTCCCGGGCGGCGTCAAGCGAATCCTTCAGCGTGGATACCTTCAGCTCCAGGTCCTCGATGGAGTCCTTGGCGGCCTTCAACTCGTCGCCCCTCTCAGAAAGACGCACCTGGAGTTCTGAGTTAGTGTGGGCGTCCTTCTCGCGCTCTATATTGAGCGCGACGACCTTCTCCACGCTCGCCTTCAGCGACTCCTCCAGCTGCGCGACCTTGGCGGCAAGCTCCTCCTTTGCAGTCTCCGCGGTAGCCGCGGCGGCTCTCGCCTCCTTCAGCTCCCCGCCAAGGGCCTGCTCCCGAGCGGCAAGTTCTTCCTCGTGGGCGTCGAGGTTGACCTTCCGCTGGGCGAGCTCTCCTTCTCGCCGGGACAGCTCCACCCCGGCGAGCCGCTGCTGCTCTTCGGCCTCGGCCTTCTCCAGCACCCACTCTTGGTACTCTCCGGCGAGTCGCTCGCGCTCCTCCGCCACCTCGCGGAGGGCCGCCTGGTTGGCGGCGCTGAGCTCCGCCGCGCGCTTCTCCATCTCCGCGGCGGCCTTGGCGGCGAGGGCCTCCCGACAAGCAAGCTTTGCCTGCCAGGCCCGGTAAAGGGCCAGGAGCTGGTGAAGCAGCTTCTCCTCGGGCCCTTCACTCCCGCCGGGCGCCTCGACAATCTTCAAGCCCGCGGAGGCGAGGACCTCCCCATCAAATGCCTCGCCCTCCGCGGGAGCTCGCGACGAAGAACCCCACGGCACTTGGATGAAGACGCCGTTGGGGGCTTCGAGATAGTAGCCGGCCTGCTCCGTTCCGGCGGAGGGGTCGGCGGCCGGCGCAGCACTTGATGCTCCCGCCGCCTCCGGGCCGGCGGTGCGGTCGCCGTCCCCCTCCCCGGCCGCTGCATCCGCAGCCGGAGCGGTCTCCTGCGCGGCCGGCTCGGCGGCTCCCGCCGTGTCCTCGGCGACAGGAGCGTCGCCGCCGCCGCCCTGCGCGCCTTCCTCCTCGAGGTTGATGACCTCCGTCTCCATCTGCTCGGGGGGAGGAGGATCTAGAAGAAGAAGAAGAAGCAAAAGAAGCTCAAGCAAATATCCAAAAAGAGACAATGCCAAGAAGACAAAATTACAAGACCTACCTTGGCGGACGTCGTCAGCGGCGGGCTCCCTCGCCGGGGAGCTCTGCCTTGGCGTAGTGGCCGCCCTCGCCGGGCTGCTCGCCCTTGGCGGGGTACTCGCCCTTGGCGGGGTACTCGCCCTCGGCGGAGTACCCGCCCTTGGCGGAGCGCTCTCCCTTGCCGGGGAGTTCGGCCTTGGCGGGGACGGCGGGGCCTGTGGCTCCTCGGGGGCGGCCTCCGGGCGCTCCTGCGGCTGTGGCTCCACCTCTGCACAAGAGAAGACAAAAGCATCAAGATGATAGAACAAGACAAAATCTCCAAGCGCGCACTACAAACGGAAATACAGAACCGAGACTTACGCTGGGGGCTGCGCTGGGGGCTGCTCCTCGGAGCAGCGCTCGCGTCCGGCAAGCTTGGCTCCGGCACGTCCCCAGTTGCCACGGTGGGCGAGTCATCTGCGACCTCGACCACGGGCACCTTGGCTTTCTTCGCCGCGCGCTGGGCCAAGATCCTGAAATCAAAGCAAAGAAACAAGATCAGCACCAACAATAACCAAGACGAAATTCAGGAAGATGAAGGATATCAAGTTCTTACTCCTGCTCCTCCTCGTCGTCGTCGCTCAAGGCAGAGAAGTCGAACTCCACCTGGGGCGCGTCTGCGCGAGGAGCAGGAGGCGAAGACTCCCTCGGGCGCTTGGCGGTCCCCGGGGCTGGGGGCTGCGAAGACCCAGCCCCCGTGGTAGCCGGGGCCCGAGGGGCGGGCGGAGCCGTCGCTCCGCTCTGCGAAGACTCCTGTCTGCTCGGCGCCGGCCTGCGAGGCGCCTCTGCCGTGGCCTGCGCGCGGGCCGCCTCCGCTGTGGCTGGTGCGCCGGTCGCCCCCGGCGCAGCTTGACTTCCCCGGGAAGCTCGCGCTGCCCGGCGAGCTGGTTGTTGCCGGGGGGCCTGCTCTCTCTCCCCCGTCGCCGTCTTGCGGATGCGCTTAAGTGGAGACCGCCTAGGGCTTGCCCGGGGCGGGGAGGTCTCCGACGAGGAGAGGTCGTCGGCGTAGAGCTCCGTGGACCCGCCGGAGTCCTCGGCGGCCTCGGCCTCCTCCTCCTCCTCCTCTTCCCCGGCTGGCTTGCTGGACCCAGCGCCCTGCGCCGCGGCCTCCTTCCCTCCGGCGCCTCCGCTCCCTCCGGCGCCTCCGCTCCCTGCGGCACCCCTGTTCCCTCCGGCGGCGTGACTTCTCGCCGCGGCCTCCGTCTGGATCCCGATGATCCCGGAGTGCCTCAAGGATGGGACTCCGGCGAGCGCGTCGGGAGGCAGCTGCAGCAGCCTGCGGATCTCCGCCTCTTCGGCTTGGCAGGACGCCTCCGCAGCGTCTGCCTCGTCGGGCGTGTAGCCGAACTCCCCTGCCGCTGCGGCTACAGCGGCCTCTTCAACCCGAGAAGCGATATACGCAATCTCCTGGTCGGTGGTGTCCCGCGTCAGCTCCCGGGTCTCGTTCTTGTTCTTCGCCACCTCCACAAGGTTGTCGAAGAAGCTGAGGATGTCTATTGACTTGGGCGGAATCCACGTGCGATCCACGCCATGCGAATCACACGCGGGCATCATGGCGCGGAGAGGATCACAAGCTGTGCTGTTGCAAAGGGGCACCACTCCCCGGGGCCCCCTGAACAATTCCGGGTGGGCCGGGTCGTGCTTAAACATCTCCCGAACCATCCCCTTCAGCTCCAGCGACGTGAAGTTGTAGTTGAGCCCGGGCCGCAACCTCATGATGTCCGCCGAGTTGCCGTACTCCCAGGCCGGCCTTTTCTTGTCTTGGAGAGGGGCGATGCGGCGGCGGAGGAAGTCTGTGCCTACTTCTGCGACAGATAACCTGGCGGTCCGGAGGCGCAGAATCCTGATGAGGGCGACGTTGAGCTTGCCGTCGTCCGAATCCAGCTCGCTCCAGTCTCTGCCGTGCACGATGGGCGTTGTGCGCGGCGCAGTGAAGGATTGCGGCTGGTCCTCGACAATCCAGCACCATTCTGCACGCCACTCCTCCCACTTGCCCGGAGCTCCCCCGGCAAGTAAGACTCCTTCTTGTTCAGACGGAAAACCCAAGATATTCCTCCGGAGAGGGGGGCACCGGCCTCTACTCTAGGGGTGAAGAAGTGCCTAAACAGAGCTACGTTTGGGTGTATTCCTATATAGTTTTCGCACATATGTGCGAAAACCGCCATTGTGAAGATGGCGTTGGGGGTGAAGTCAAGAAGATGGAGGCCGTAGGTGTGCATTATGTCACAGAAGAAATCAGAAAAAGGAGGGCAAAGACCGCAGTGGAAGAAGGCTGCGAAGAAATAGTACCTGCCGGGGTAGTTGTCCTTGGCGGCGGCCGGATAAGCTCGAGTGCGGGGGTGCGCCTTGGTTCCCTTGGACCAGAACAAGCAGTACTTGTTCCAGAGCTCCCGCGCGCCGAGCCTCGGCGGGAAGACGAGGTTCCGCTTCCGATACGCGGTAAGCTTCGCCGCTTGCTCCGACTTTTCCCTCTTGGCCTTCTCCGCCTTCGCCTTCTCGGTCTTCGGGGCCATGGCGGGGGCGGCGGAGGAAGGGGGAGCGAAGAGCCCGGCGACGCCGGAGATGCAGATGGCGGCGGCGGAGGTGTGGAGACGGAGCGCAAAGGGGATCTCTGGAGGAAGAAGAGGATGCAATGAAAGCGTAAGGAGGGGAACCGCTCCTGCTTCCTCTGCTTTTATGGGGAAGTGGGGGGCGTTTCGCTCTTTCCATTGAAGGAACGTGGGCACGTCCCATCCCACGACGCCGCAATCGACGCGTGCCGTTACGGGGGGATGCGGCGGATACGGAAGTGGATTCGGCGCGCCGTGGGCCGTGTGTGCCCGTGCACTGTTTTGGGCCTGGCCCAACAGCGCTCGGCACCGTGTGTGGCCCAGGCCCGGGGGCTCCTGTTGGTGTACTAAGGTAGGGGTACCTCAGTACCCCAACTTGTGCACGGGCGGTTGCAGCTTCCCGCGGCAGGGTTTACCACGTGCTCGCTGGAGACCTTCCTGCTCCATATCAAACCATTCAAAAACAAAGTATACAAGACAGAAGATCGAGACCCCGGCAAGCGGAGCTTGCCGGGAAGGCCGTTCCAGGCTCAAGGTTACCTCACTCACGCAAGGCCCTGGCAAGAGGAGCTTGCCAGGAAGAATAGAAGATTACATCATAGAAGACCCGGCGAGGGCCCGGGAAGCGGCAAGCTTCAGAGCCCGGCAAACTCCCGGGCCCGGCAAGGTCAAGACCCCGGCAAGGTGCTTGCCGGGAGAGCTGCGCTGTGTGCCCGCGCTCCAGCTCATCAGCCCACGCGTCGCCCTGGGGCCATTCCAGGGACGCGTGGCGGATGGCTGCGCAGCCTGGGGGACACGGTGGCACTCCACGGTGGTGAAGCCATCGCCGTGGCAAACGGAGAAGCGAAGGCGGGAGCTTTTGGGGTCGACGGCGACGGGCATTAAATGCCCTTGTCCCCCACTGTCAAAGTAGGTGGCGACCACTGTTCGCGCACTGTAGCTCCACTATTCCCGCACTGTTACAACTACCACCTCTTTTACGTTTTTACCCCTTTCTCCTACGTTGACACCTGTCGGTGACCCCTTGCACTATAAAAGGAGGCCCATGCACAACGTGGAGGGGGTTCGGAACCTAGATCACTCATACGCTCGGTGTAGCTGCTTCTTCAAGCTCCCGAGCTCTCCAACTCAATACACAACTAAGCAGGAGTAGGGTTTTACGCGTCTACCGCGGCCCGAACCTGGGTAAAACTGCCCGCGTGCTCGCTACTATCTGCTCTTCGTGCTCCCTCCGCCCTCGTACCGCACAGACAAGGGGCTCCAGTCCCATAGGTGTTCGTGGCGGACAGTTTCCCCCGACAAAGAGAATTATCAATTATCACATCACTAGTGGGGATAGGATTTGCAATCCTATCATCCCCAAGCTAAGAGCTTCCCATATCTTCACTTTCAGAGTTGGTAACAAAAAGATTTTCAAGATCATAAGCAGCATTATCATCATTTTCCCAATCACAATAAGTAACATGCATATCATAATCAAAATCATCTTCAATAGTACCTACGGACGTATCATCAAGATGATAATTAAGGCAATAAACTTCACCTTCTTCTTTAAACTTATAACCGTTAGGATAAAAGTTGATAGGAGAAATATGCTCAGGCCAGGTTGATACCCATTCTTCTTCCTTCTTGCTCCTCCTCCTCCTC
This sequence comes from Secale cereale, assembly GCA_902687465.1. Lineage (NCBI taxonomy): Eukaryota > Viridiplantae > Streptophyta > Magnoliopsida > Poales > Poaceae > Secale > Secale cereale. The sequence goes on along the minus strand of LR738710.1, from coordinate 47,377,437 downwards.
CTCTTCTTTTTCTTCTTCTTCACCTTAGGAGGGGGTGGTTGGAGATGATGCTTCTCCACATATCCTGGTTTATCATTAGAAACAATAGGGGAAACTTGGGAGAAACTCTCCTTTTTATTAGCAGAAATATAAGAGACATTTTTATACTTTGGCAAAGTTCCCTCCTTTCTAATCTTACTTATGTAATCATTTTCATGGCAATTAACAACACAATAGAGATGGCAATTTTGCAAAGTGTTTTTTATTCCTATGGCATTATCATCCAGCCAAGAAGTCTTTTCTGATAACTCTTCACACATCAAAAATAACATAAGCTCATCATAAAGATCAGAGGTGATCATGTCATCACACAACCGGTTAACAGTTATGTTTTGAATGTTCATGCATTGAAAATTAAAGTGACCCTCTATACGGCAAAGTTCACAAATAAAAGGATAAAGGTCACACAATTCTCTAGCAATTTCATTTAAATCTCTGACCCAAGTGATTGTTCTTTCATGCTTATGTTGCTTACAATACTTCTCTTCTTCAATCATAGGCCTTTCACAAGGTCTATCCACTCCACAAAAATTAACATGCTTATATAAAACTTCATTTTTAGGAATTGGATCATGCATGTTGCAATCATCATGAACAATTTCATTTTCTTCGCAAGTCTCTTTAAAAGGTTTATGATACTTGATCCAATCCTCCTTAGGCATATTAAGATGTGAAGCAAAATATTTGAGGAAATCAACAAGGAGTTGAGAATCAAGCCCAAACTTAGCACTAAACTTATTAAAACTTGTAGTTTCAACAAACGACTTAATGCAATCATACTCATAAATTATACCTGACTCTTTACCTTTGTCGATCTCCCAATCTTCAGTGTTGCGTTGAATTCTTTCAAGGAGTTCCCATTTAGCATCAATCTTTTTGTTTGTGAAAGAACCCATAGAGGAAGCATCGAGCAAATCTTTATCCTGTCGAGAGAGCCTTGCATAGAAGTTAGTAATAATAATATCTTTGGGGAGCCCATGGTTAGGACATTTTAGCATTAACGTTTTCAGTCTCCCCCAAGCTTGAGCTATGCTCTCTCCGTCATGAGGATAAAAATTATAAACATAATTCCTATTCTCATGGACTTCATGAAGAGGATAAAACTTGGAGTAAAAGAGAGACTGGATCTCTTCCCACTCCAGCAGGTGAGAGTCATTTAGTAGCCTATACCATTCCAATGCTTTTCCTTTCAGTGACAAGGCAAATAATTTCCTCATGACAAACTCCCTCGATACACCTGCAAGCTTGAATAATGAACATAGTTGTGACAGATATAGCAAGTGTTCACCGGGATGTCTGTCTCCTGCATAACGATTAGCCAAAACATAATCGATAATACCAGCCGGTATTTTATAGGGCACAATTTCAGTAGGAGGAGGAGCAACCACCACAGGTGTGGGGCGTCCTCCCGCAAGCAACGATCCAATAACACGGTTTTCCATAAACATAACTAGTGAAATAAAAAACAAGAAACAAAAAGATTTAATTGCAAGATCTAAAGATATACCTTCAAGCGCTCACCTCCCCGGCAATGGCGCCAGAAATAGCTTGATGTCTACACACGCTTCTACTCTTGTAGACTATGTTGGGCCTCCAAGCGCAGAGGTTTGTAGGACAGTAGCAATTTCCCTCAAGTGGATGACCTAAGGTTTATCGAACTCAGGGAAGTAGAGGTTGAAGATGGTATCTCTCAAGCAACCCTGCAACTAAGATACAAGAAGTCTCTTGTGTCCCCAACACACCTAATACAACTAGGAGTTGTATAGGTGCACTAGTTCGGCGAAGAGATGGTAAAATATGGATGATAGGAGTGGCAAAGCAAGGTAATATAAATATGTAATAAAAAGTGCAACAAGCAAACAAGTGGTAAACGTGAGCACAAATGGTATTGCAATGGTGGAAACAAGGCCTAGGGTTCATACTTTCACTAGTGGCAACTCCCAACAACATTAACATAATCGAATCACATGATATTTCCCATAAAACATGCAAAGGGGACACACTCGGAGGTCATTCCTTCGTGGTCAAGAGAGGACGAGAATTGTGTAGGGCTACAAAAGCACACCTCAAAGTTCGTAGTTCTCAATCTAAGGATTTCCCAATGTCACCGCGGCCATCCAAAGAGAGTCCCACAATCACCACAACATATCTAAAGGATAGTCAAAGACAAGCACCAAGAGACTCTCAATCTTCAATCAACACACAAGAGAGGAAATCACTCATGAAAATATTGTTCTAATCCATGTCCAATAGACCGCTGTCACCTTGGTCTCGGGGATTATACTAGATAAAGACAAGTGAGTACATCAATCCAATACATAGAGGAAGGGGAAATATCTTAGATTAACATAGCCTATGATCACAACGAGGATCACATCATGGGAGAGAGAATTGACCACATAGCTACTGGTAAGAACCTCAGCCCCGAGGAGGAACTACTCCCGCATCATGGAGGGAGGAAGCAACGTCGATGGAGATGAATCCGGGGGCAATTCCCCGTCCCGGCAGGGTGCCGGCGCAGGAATTCTGGTCCCCCGAAGCTTGATGGCGATGGCGGCAGAGATCGGAATCGCGTCTGGAGAAAAGGGGTCCGGAATCAGGGTTTCCTCGACGGACCTTAAATATATGCCTAAGGGGGTCACCAGACGGGTCTCAGGGGGCCCAGGCGCCCCCCCCCCCCCCCCCCCCCCCGCACGGCCCAAGGGGGGGGCGCGCCCATAGTGCGCCTGGAGCCCCTGTGGGTCCCCCCCGACTGTACTTTGGCCGCACGGTAGCTCCTGGAACGCTGATTTTTTATATATTTTTTCTGGATTTTTCCTGGCAGTTCTCGTAATGTGAAAACCTGAAATACAAAAATAGCCGAAAACAGAATCTGGCACTGGGGTGCACTGAGTTAATAGGTTAGTCCAAATATGATCAAAAGTGTATGGAAGTGTATAAATATCATAGCAATATCACCCAAAAGAGGCATGGAGCAAGCAGAAATTATTGATACGTTTTGGACGTATCAACATCCCCTAGACTCATGTTTCTGTCACTCAAGCTAGTCATCAGGGGGCATGAACCCACAATCAAGCATAACGCTCCCTCTTGGAGTTACTACCTACTACTTGGCCAAAGCAATAAACAGCAACGGAGAACATGCAAGAATTACTCAAGAACAAAGATATAAAAGAGGTGAATCAAATATATTACTCAAACACAATCTGAACATAGTCTCATAATCCATCAGATCCCAGCAAACTCAGCAAAGCAACAGCATAAAGATTACATATGTGCCTCGATCATGTAGGGCAGCTCACGAGGTCTAAACCATGAAGAGCAAAGAGGGGAGGACAACATCACATAGCTACTGATCATTGACCCATGGTCCAAGGTGGACGACTCACGACTCATCCGGGAAGCGTCCATGGTGGTGGAGAAGGTCTCGGTGGTGGTTCTCCCCTCCGGCAGGGTACCGGGAAGAGTTCTCCTGATGCTCCCGATCTTGGAAGCGCTGCGGCGGCGGAACAGAGGCGAGATCACGAAAAAGGGTTCTGTCCTCAAGGGTTTCGGGACGAGAGGGATATATATGCGAAGGGGGGCAGCCAGAGGCGGAGCGGGGGCCCCAGGCGCTCCCCTGGCGCGACCAAGGGTGGGGCCGCGCCAGGTGGCCGCCTGGGCCTCCCCTGGCTCCCCTCTGGCCCATCTTTGGTTCTTCATGAAGCTTCCTGCACGCTGATTTTTCCTATATTTTTCCTGGAATTTTTGGAGCACTTTTAATATGGGGGAAACCTGAAATAGAAAAATAGCAGAAAACAGGAACTGGCACTGTGGTGCACTGAGTTAATAGGTTAGTCCAAATATGATCAAAAGTGTATGGAAGTGCATCAATATCATAGCAATATCACACAAAATAAGCATGGAGCAAGTAGAAATTATAGATATGTTTTGGACGTATCAACATCCCCAAGCTTAATTCCTGCTCGTCCTCGAGTAGGTAAATAATAACAAGCATAATTTCTGTGGTGACATGCTACCAATCATATAAGAACTTTTAAGTAAAGCAATCAAGGCATGTAATTCAATTCAAGTCATAACAAGCAAGAGTCTATATTAGCATTGTAACAAGCAACATAAGAACATAAAGGTGCAAGAGCTCTCGCTGTCCGTGACTCGAATGTCTCCAAATGGTGTTTGCGTGCAAGAAAGGGGATAGGGATATACGAGAGAGTAAAACATAGTTTTTGTATTGTTGAAAACTTAATCTACTAAAGTTTCACACTTGGTCTTCTTTGGAATCTTATCTTGACTCATCCCACAGACCACTAGCCAGGTACAAGTCAAAATGATCCACTCCCTTTCGATATTTTGAGCACTCATGCAATGGATGAGCGTAAGCAAGAAAGTTGACACTTAGGATGGCAAAGAGAGAAAAATGATGAAGGGGGAAGACAAAAAAGGTGTGAAAGGCTCACATCAATGAGGACAATCATAGGCGAGAGAAAGCCAAATGATAGATATGATGTGAGGAGTAGGGATTGCCATGCAACGGATGCACATATGAGCTAAGGTAAGCTCTCCAATGGAACTAGTGGGGGTGCATCCAACTTGCTCGCTCAAGAAGACCTAGAGCTCTTTTGAGGATGCTCATCATTGGAATATACAAGCCAAGTTCTATAGTGTGAAGGTCCCCACATAGCTATATGCATGAATGATAATCTCTATGGAGTACAAGGTATAAGATGGAGTACGAGTGTGGATCTCTCAAAAGGAATAGTAGTGTGCCCCCTTCTCTCTTTTTATTTCTTTTTCTCTTTTTTTCTATTTTTTTGTGGCCTCAATGGCTCTTTCTATTTAACTCTCATTTGTCCTCTTTGGGATCTTTTGATTTTGTCCTCTTTGGGATCTTTTCCTCACTTTAGGGGCAACACTCTATATATTACAAGAAGTATAGAAGATCTTTCACACTTTACAAAAGTACTCAACATAAAGAAGATGAAACTATCATGATGTATGCAAATGTATGCCTCTGCCAGTGTAGCAGGATATGCAATGATACTAGCGCGTCATGTAGCAATGATTAGGGCAAGGCCCAACTAGCATGCGGCTCATCGATCAAGCAAAAGCATGTATGACATGAAGATCAAGTCATGAGAAGATGGATGTTGCATGGCAATGTATCTCGGAAAGGCTATGGAAATGCCTTGATAGGTAGGTATGGTGGCTGTTTTGAGGAAGGATATAATGAGGCTTATGATGACAGAGCGTATCGTGCCAAGGATTTGGATGCACCGGCGAAGTATGCGCCAACTCTCGAGGTGAGAAAGGGCAATGCACGGTACCGAAGAGGCTAGAAAAATATGGCTAGGTGGAAGTGTCAACTTTCGAATACTCACATTAGTCCGAAGAACTCATGCACTTATTATCGGTAACTCTCAATCTAATTAGGAGGTTCACAAAGAGACAAGTACCCCGAGGAGGAGTGTATGGGGGTTTGGTTATCCTTGCGCATCCTCGACTCATGGTACGTGAGTGTACTCCAATATTCGATCCCTCCAAAGATTAGTGATCCATCTAGTAGCTAAAGTTCACAACTATTTTGTAGGTTTTTGAAAATAAACACGGATTGCCCAAAATACGACATCTATCACTAATAGGCTAAAGCTCTTGACACCAAAAGTTCAGACATTACTCATGGCAATACCTCAAACCTATTGCAAGCTACTACTAAAATTAAATAACAATCTCAATTACCTACTTTAAGTTAAGACACACAACTCAGTGCAACAGGCAAACTCTCTTAACAAGATAAACATGAAAACTCAAGAGAGTTCAGCAACCAACTAAACAAAAGCTCTTTAAAAAGAAAAGCATGAAAACTAAGAGCTAAACATGACAGCGGCTATGGAAAGACAAAGAACACACACAGCAAAGATAAGCATGAAAATCCTATGTTGTGTTCTAGGTTGAAGTGGAGCGTGTTTCTCTCCCACACAAAGAAAGCTGGGTTCTAACTTGTTATGAACAGCAAGCAAAGCTAAAGAAAACTAAAAAAAGGAAACTAAGAGCAAGACGCTCCAAGCATAGCACATAACGCATGAAGTGATAAGAATATTGTGGAACGAAAGACGAACTGATAATTGTTGATGGAGAAGGGGATGCATGGGGGCATCCCCAAGCTTAGATGCTTGAGTCTTCTTGAATATTTCTTGGGGGTGCACGGGGGTATCCCCAAGCTTGAGCGTTTGACCCTCCTGAATCTTCTTTTATCATCTTCCCTCGCACACTTGAAAACTCCCTTCATACATAACTCATCATAATCTGATTAGCGAGGTTAGTACCCACAATAAAATAATTTTTCCCTACTGGAAATAAAGATAATCTTGAAGAGCTACTGTTTCTCAAGATTGCCAAAAGGTTTTTGCAAAGAAAAAGCAAGCTCAAGGTTTGCAAAACGAAGAAAAGGCAAAACAGGACAGAATCTATGGAAAACAGACCAGCAGGTAGTAAATAAATTTTTCGGGGCACTTCTGCAACTCAAATCAAAAAACTCAGAACAGACGCTCGAAAGCCAATTGTATAGAGCACGCTGTCAAAACAATTCAGATCAAAAAGATGATTTGGTGATTTTATTCGAATTTTTCTGTCCAAGGACAGAATCTGTTTTCTGGACAGCACATCACAGCTTTTGCACTTTCTTGCAATCGGAGGCTAAACTTGGCACAAAGCTGAAAAGAAAAGATACAATGATGATGCTACTGTAGTAACAAACATCAAGACACAATAAAAGCAAAATAAAACCTAATTCGTTGTGGGCTGCCTCCCAAAAGCGCTTTCTTTTATTCCTTTAAGCTAGGCATGATGCAAAAAGAGAAGATCAAGTTTTATCAAGAGTAAGAGAATAGCTAGCCCGTGTAACGGACTCAAAAGGCAACTTAATCTTCTTTCTAGGGAAGTGTTCCATCCCTTTCTTGAGAGGGAATTGGAATTTTATATTCCCCTCTTTCATGTCAATGATAGCACCAACGGTGCGAAGAAAAGGACGTCCCAAAATAATTGGACATGAAGGTTCACATTCAATATCCATAATAGTAAAATCAACGGGAACATAATTGTCATTGACAATGATAAGAACATCGTCGATCTTCCCCAAAGGTTTCTTTACGAAAGAATCAACAAGACGAACACCAAAAGAACAAGGATCAAAAGGTTTCAATTCAAACATATCATACATTCTTTTGGGCATAACGGAGGTACTAGCTCCAACATCACATAAAGCATAGCAAGAGAAGTTATTCAACTTAATTTTAATCATAGGATCCCAACTATCTTCTAGCTTTCTAGGTATGGAGGCTTCTACCCTAAGCTTTCCCTCCCTAGCTTTGATGAGAGCATTAGTGATATGCTCCGTGAAGGCAAGATTAAGTGTGCTAGTGTGGGGATCTCTAGACTTCATGTGAAGAAAACCAATAACTTCAGAAATGGTGCAATTGTCAAAATCAAGGTCACTACTATCAAGTAAAGTGGTAGTGGTGTCCTTTAGGCTCACTTGTTTGGTAGCTTCTATGGTCATAGGAGTTTCTTCTTCTACGCTTGAGGTCATAGCATCACCATTAATAGGTCCAATGGGACTAGGAGTGCATTGGGTGCTAAGAGTTTGGATATCCTCAACAACTTGAATAGTAGCAACAGTGTGGTGGGTAGGAAGGCTCTTAATTCTATCTTCTTCCTCCTTTTCTCTATCCCATCTCTTTTTAAGTTTAGCCATCATCCTAATGTTTTCATTAATTTGCACTTGAATAGCATTCATAGGAGTGGTCTTCCTCTCCTCAAGAGGAGAAGTTCTAATTTTAAGCAACTCTACCTCATGGGCTAAATTGTCTACCTTCGAAGAGAGATTATCTAGTTTGTCTAGTTTTTCTTCTTCTACACTCTTATTGAAGGCCTTTTGGGTAGTGATGAAGTCTTTAAGCATAATCTCTAGTTCAGAGGTGGAGTTCTTGGTGCTAGGATAAGCATTGTTGTTCCCATAGGAATTAGAGGGGAACGGTCTAGGGTTGCTACCAAAATTACTCCTATAAGCATTGTTATTGAAATTGTTTCTAGAGATAAAGTTCACATCTACTTGATCTTGAGCAATCAAAGAATTTAAAGGAACATCATGAGGATCAATAGAAGATTGCTTGGAAAGTAGAGACATGATCAAGTCAACTTTTTCATTTAGGGAGGAAATCTCCTCGACAGAGTTTACCTTCCTACCTGTTGGAGCGCGTTCGGTGTGCCATTGGGAATAATTGGTCATCATCTCGTCGAGAAGCTTCGTGGCAGCACCAAGTGTAGTTGACATAAAGGTTCCTCCCGCGACCGAATCTAACAAGTTCCGCGAGGTAAAGTTCGAGCCTGCATAAAAAGTTTGGATAACCATCCAAGTAGTCAAACCATGAGTAGGGCAGTTCTTGACAAGAGATTTCATCCGTTCCCAAGCTTGGGCAATGTGTTCATTATCCAATTGTTTAAAATTCATTATGTTACTCCTTAATTGGATAATTTTAGCAGGGGGATAGTACTTCCCAATAAAGGCATCCTTGCACTTGTCCCAAGAATCTATACTATTCCTAGGCAAGGATTGAAACCAGATTTTAGCTCCTCCTCTCAAGGAGAAAGGAAAAAGCTTAAGCTTAACAATATCACCATCTACTTCTTTGTACTTTTGCATATCACAGAGCTCAACAAAATTATTTAAGTGCAAAGCAGCATCATCTCCAGCACCGGAGAATTGATCTTTCATAACTAGGTTCAGTAAAGCAGGTTTAATCTCATAAGAAGGTGCTGAAGTGGCAGGTGTAGCAATAGGCGTGCAGATAAAGTCATTGTTGTTATGACTAGTGAAGTCACACAACTTGGTGTTCTCGGTGGAACCCATAGCAGCAGCAAGCAAGATAACTATTTTTGTGATTTTTGGTAAGGGACACTAAAGCAAAAACTGCAAGGTAAACTAACAAGACTAAAAAGCAAAGATAAAAGATAGCGTGCAACTCCCCTATCTTGAAGAGTGGAGTCCTCGGCAACGGCGCCAGAAACTTGCTTGATGGCTTCTCGCCCCTCGTTGGTTACCCCAAGTGGAAGGTTGAGATGTAGCGTAGCGGCAAATTTCCCTTGGCAAAGGTACCAAGGATCGAATCCCGTGAGACTCCGAGGGTCGACAAGTAGGTGTCAACGGCGCCAGAAACTTAGCGGTTGACGGGACCTGCACACAGATACAGATAACTTTGCTCCCAACGAGTACAGAGAGGTTGTCAATCCCTCCGGCCTTGTTGTTTACAAAGGATCAAACACAAGAGATAATAATGATAGCTATGACTGCAACTAGGAAATAAAAACAGGAAGTAAATAGAAGGTGTGATCAGCGGTGGTAATATGGACTGGGGTCCCATGATGTTCACTAGTGATGTCTCTCTCCCAAAAGACGATAAAACAGCAAAGCGAGGTAAACAAATTACAGCTGGGCAATTGACAGGATTATGTGCGCAAACCAATGCTAACTATGCTGCAAAGAAAGGTAGAGGCTCAAAAGCATGGGCGGTACGCCAAGGCAAGTAGACCGAAATCCATCTGCATCTACTACTAATCATCCACCTTGAGATATCTATCCAGAACATCTCGCTGGTATTAAGTTGCGAATCCCACCCAAAGTGTAAACTCAAAGCAACAGACAACTGCATTAAAAGAACTTTGCGTAAAGTAACAATCCTTGCACCCGCAAGTACAAGCACTGTTGTTTTCTCCCTTGTGGCAACAACACATCCCCTAGACTCATGTTTCTATCACTCAAGCTAGTCATCAGGGGGCATGAACCCATAATCAAGCATAACGCTCCCTCTTGGAGTTACTACCTACTACTTGGCCAAAGCAATAAATAGCAACGGAGAACATGCAAGAATTACTCAAGAACAAAGATATAAAAGAGGTGAATCAAATATATTACTCAAACACAATCTGAACATCGTCTCATAATCCATCAGATCCCAGCAAACTCAGCAAAGCAACAGCAGAAAGATTACATATGTGCCTCGATCATGTAGGGCAGCTCACGAGGTCTAAACCATGAAGAGCAAAGAGGGGAGGAGAACATCACATAGCTACTGATCATGGACCCATGCTCCAAGGTGGACTACTCACGACTCATCCGGGAAGTGTCCATGGTGGTGGAGAAGCTCTCGGTGGTGGTTCTCCCCTCCGGCAGGGTGCCGGGAAGAGTTCTCCTGATGCTCCCGATCTTGGAAGCGCTGCGGCGGCGGAACAGAGGCGAGATCGCGAAAAAGGGTTATGTCCTCGAGGGTTTCGGGACGAGAGGGATATATATGCGAAGGGGGGCAGCCAGAGGCGGAGCAGGGGCCCCAGGCGCCCCCCTGGCGCGGCCAGGGGTGGGGCCGCGCCAGGTGGCCGCCTGGGCCTCCCTGGCTCCCCTCTGGCCCATCTTTGATTCTTCGCGAAGCTTCCTGCACGCTGATTTTTCCTATATTTTTCCTGAAATTTTTGGAGCACTTTTAATATGGGGGAAACCTGAAATAGAAAAACAGCAGAAAACAGGAACTGGCACTGTGGTGCACTGAGTTAATAGGTTAGTCCAAATATGATGAAAAGTGTATGGAAGTGCATCAATATCATAGCAATATCACACAAAAGAAGCATGGAGCAAGCAGAAATTATAGATACGTTTTGGACGTATCAGGCAGCTGGCATACTGGTGTGACTAAATCCACGGACCACCCCGTTCTTAGTGCGATATAGCTTATCACATAGGAGGGCATGCATAAGTTTTGGACACCGCCCACCTAACCTCACAACACCACTCCCCATCCTGCCTCCAGGACTTGAACACCCATGGAGCAGAAGGGATTGGGAAATGTAGATCTGGCATAGTCCCTCCTACTGTTCCGGGGAGACGAAGTGGTGACACGCTCCAGGGGGGTGACGGATCTAAGCGGCGCCGCTCCCGTTGGAGGAGGTAAGTTTTTTTCAAAACCCTGCTCCACTTGCCGGTCTTTGTCGCCAACATGGGTTCTTACGTTGATCTATCTGGTCTGTAGGCATAATGTCTGAGTTAGGTAGTTGTGAGAATGATTCGATGGAAGGACCCAACAGATATGAACAGCATGCGGAGATGCAGCCGGCTGACATAGTGCAGGCGACTTTCAGTGCTGATGACGGGGATCCATCGTCTGCTACATCAAGGATCTCTGTCAAGCATGCAGTTTTGGTCATACAGAAGTTCTCTGAGTATAAGAGGTGGCTTGTGGAGGAGATTGGCTTTGGAGGGATGCTTAAGTTACCACTACTACAAAAGTTGAATCAAAAGTACAGTGCATGGCTAATGAGCAAGGTTAGCATCAGTCGCCATACTATCTTCCTCACAGAGTTGAAGGTGCTTAGGTTTTGGGCTGAAGACATGCACAAGGTGTTTGGGATACCATGTGGGAAGCGAAAAGTTATTGGCCGGGATGCCGTGATGAATCCTGACGCCATAAAGTTCATCAAGAATACTATAGGGATGAATCGGACTGGCGTTCATAGTTTGCGTGAAGTAGAGGAATTCCTTCTTAGGGACATTACAGATGAACCATCGAAGCTGGAGAAGGAGTGCTTCCAAATTGCATTTGTTATTTTTGTGATGGGTTTGTTCTTGTGCCTTAGACGAAGTATGACTATGCAACTATTAATTTTTGGGGAGCCCTAGCCAATACAGAAAACATTGCACAATTTAACTGGTGCCAGTATGTGCTGGATGCTTTGCTAGATGCAGTGAGGAAGCTCAAGAGGGACATTATCATGAATAACCTAAACATGAACCTTACAGGATTCCATCTTTTCTATCAGGTGAGAAATAGCCCGCAATATGTACGATGCAGGCAACCTGATTTCTTTCTTTCTTTGTAGATGATGCATTTATTTTTTCATTGATATTGTTCAAATCGTCCATAGATTTTCACGCTTGACAGCCTGGACCTTGGTGTGTTCAACAACAAACATGATGCATTTCCTTGTATAAGTGATTTTGACGCCGATTGCCTTAGAAATATGATCATCATGGCAACTGATCCAATCAAGACAGCTAATTCATGGTTGTATGCACCTGTGAGTGGTCAATTATAAATTCTTCTTGGTCTGCTTTTGTAGGAGACAAAAAAAGCTGAGGTTTTTCATTGACCTTTTTCCTGTTGTGCCATGTTTTTCTAGAGACTCGTCGATTGTGTGCTACATGTGGGGTCAGCGCCGGGAAAAAAATGTGCAGAATTCACACAACACATCCATGTCTCACAACAAAAAAAGCGGTGGTGCCTATGTTGCAAAACTGGTCCACACGCCTAGTGTGCAACACGCTGACGCCCCCTTTGTCGTGCCAGTGTTTACTCCCGCACCAATGGGGGATATAGGACCAATGGACCTCGGCAATTATTTGCGTCAGCAGTATCCGAAACTGGTTGCTTTTTTCTTGTCTAATTTTTATTCCATATAGGATGATATGACCTCGGCCATTTTTTTGCATCAGCACAGTATCCGAAACTGATTACATTTGCATTTTATTTTTCATCTCCCCCCTGCAGGTTGCAGATGAGATTTCACTTCTACTCAAGAAGCAGAATGCCAGAGCTCTGTTGCATCTAGCAAACGCAAGGCAGAGCATCATGAAGGACATGATGAAGTTTGTAGATGATTTGTACTCGTCGCTGAGCCGGCGTTGCATCTGTTGCCCTGCCCGGGGTTTTGCAGACTGTCCGTTAGCAGGTATGGGCAAAACAAGATTTTTTTTTCCTTTTCTGATTTTCAACAAGCGTAGGGACAGTTGCTAACGCTCTTTATAACCTTGCTTGTTTCATACCATCGGCCAGCAATCATGTGCTAAAGCAGTTCAGCACCCACGTTTGTTCCTGAGGACATGGGAGAAGTCTTGCTATAAGTAGTCATGTGAATTTGGTATCCGTTTGATATTCTGATGAGATGTATGTTGTCTTTCCTCTAGTGGTGTCATGTGAACGTCGACTACATGACACTTCACCATTGTTTGGGCCTAGAGAAAGGCATTGGGAAGTAATAAGTAGATGATGGGTTGCTAGAGTGATAGAAGCTTAAGCCCTAGTTTATGCATTGCTTCGTAAGGGGCTAATTTGGATCCACATGTTTCATGCTATGGTTAGGTTTACCTTAATACTTATTTTGTAGTTGCGCATGCTTGCAATAGGGGTTAATCATAAGTGGGAGCTTGTCCAAGTAAGGGCAGCACCCAAGCACCGGTCCACCCACATACCAAATTATCAAAGTAACGAACGCGAATCATATGAACGTGATGAAAACTAGCTTGACGATAATTCCCATGTGTCCTCGGGAGCACTTTCCTTCATATAAGAGTTCGTCTAGGCTTGTCCTTTGCTACAAAAAGGATTGGGCCATCTTGCTGCACCTTATTTACTTTTACTATTTGTCACTTGCTACCAATTATCTTATCACAAAACTATCTGTTACCGATAATTTCAGTGCTTGCAGAAAATACCTTACTGAAAACTGCCTATCATTTCCTTCTGCTCCTCATTGGGTTCGACACTCTTACTTCTCGAAAGGACTACGATAGATCCCCTACACTTGTGAGTCATCATCCGTTAGCAGGTATGGGCAAAACAATATTTTTTCCTTTTCTATTTTTCAACAAGTGGAGGGACAATTGCTAACGCTCTTTATAACCTTCCTTGTTTCATACCATCAGCCAGCAATCATGTGTGAAAGCAGTTCAGCACCCCCGTAACTAACAAAATTGACACCCGAAGGCTGGACTTATCAGGGTGTGGAGGTGAGTAAGTTTTTGAACGGAGTCATTACTGCGGCTCTCATGTATTTCAAATACCCTTTCTAGTAGAGGACTGGAAGTGATGCCCAACCTCTTTATTCTTTTTTGTGTTTTCCAGGCAAAAACCCTGCCGATGAAGGCAGCTCTGGTGCTAAACACAATGTCCAGCTCCCGGGTCGCTCTGGTCCAGAGAAGCGAGTGCATGTTGACTTGGTTACCCCGCACGAGATCATAGTGGAGGTCACCGAGTTCTGCAAGTCCACCTTGAGGGCAATTGCGGAGATGTATGTGGACCTGCCTTCTAATTTTATAGCTGTACTATTCGGTCAGAGCAACAAAAACCTGCCTAAACGGAAATACATCTTTCAACACGGTTATGCAACCGATCCGTGGGGGCGTGGGTGTGTGTCGTACCCATCATTGTCGGACGTAGTTGAGCGAATTCTGTAGTACTTCACTAATGCGCAGCCAGGAGTGCTCGCAAGGTATTAGGGGACACATGTGTGCTCTTTTTCTTTTTTCCTTTTTCTTTTTGTGCTGAAGATAGATGCGTCCCTTGACATTGGTAACCGACATGCAGTTGTGCTATTGTTTCAGTTTGTTCACCATCCACTATTCTCCACGGTACATCAGAATAACTAGTCTAGCGCTAAAGCAGCAGCTCGTGCGGAAAGGTTGCTAGACCACGAGCTAATGTGTATTATATTCTGGTGGTTTATGCAAGCAGATGCATAATGTAACTAGGATTCCCCATACCTCAGTTGGTGGCATAGCCTTGAAGCAGACTTTTCGGTAAATGACATACGAAGTGCGGCGGTCCCTGTCGTCAACTAATATTTTATGGTTCTCAGCATGGACTTACTTATATTCATTTTTTCACTCTTCTTTGCAGACCCTTGCCCTATCCGACCATGACTACACGTGCTCGATTTCCATTCAAAAACAGCTAACTGGTGAATGCCACTACTACGATATCACGACAGCTCCAATGGTAAACCAAAAAATACACTATGTTTTTAGTTTCCCTACCAGAAGAAATTTTATGGCTTGCTGCTCTGTGCTAACTAGCGTGTTTTCTTTTCCTGCTGGTCTGTCATCCGTACCGAAGTTTTTGTTGCCGGTGCCATTACAAGATGGGTGGTTACTCATGATGTGGGACATGCTTGCCAAGATTATCCATGTAGTTGATCCTATTGTTTGGCGCCATAGCACCAACCCAGTTGTTAAGGTTCGTCACGAGTTGGTAGCTCGGAAGCTTTACAATGCTTTATTCAACTGCTTGAATGAGTATTATGCTAGTTGGCCTGTGGCGGAAGACAACTAGAGCACTGTATTCCCTAATCTCATGGACACCGATTTCTGCAAGTAAGCATGTGTTCTTTTCTATCATACCATACGGAGCGATATACTATGGAACAAACACCACTGACATTTTCTAATGTATTTCTTATTTTTTTAAGGGAGGAATCCGGAATTGTTGTAGTTCACATTGCCCGCCACTATGATGCCAGAAAGATGATGATGCCACTAACGAAGGTAAATCCGACTGGAAGATATTATGATTTTTTTCCTTGTTTGTTATTTTTTCACAACTGAAGCGACTTTGTGAATGAACTGACCGCCTCACGCTAGAACAATCTCATTGGACAGCCCCACCTAGCAAAAACCAAGAGACAAGCTTTGTTTGAGTGCTTGAAGCTTCACGGAAACCAGTCATCCAAAGCTGGAGATGCATTGTGGGCAGCACTAGCTCCCAGCGATTCATGCTTCGGCTCGTACTCTTAGACCTAGTGGCTGTTGGGTACATCATGTTTAGTTTGGAGGGGGTGGGGTGGTGGTCGGTGTCTGGGACGCAGATCGCGTTTGTGCTGCAATGATCTGGCTGCCAGATGAGATTTTGTATCAGTCCATCACGACTCTGGAACAACACCATTTCACTAATTGTCGTACGAAACCTGACATTTGGCATGTATGCTTTTTTTAGTAGTAGTCGACCAATCATGTGGGCCATTTTATTCGTGAGAAATGGTCGTGTTTACTACGAACCATCAAAACAATTTGTAGTGATTTCCCTAAGCACGTTTTGTTTGCACGTGTGATCATGTGCGAAAGGAATTTAACCTAGGGAAGAAACATTCTTTTTCCGATGAAAGTTAGAAGGAAAACTAACCCAATTGTGTATGGAAAATATAGGGATGTGTAGACATACTGTGTCAAAGCAGTCTGGGCTCTCTTTTTTCTAACATGAGGGGATGTTCGACCCCCCCTGAGCTGAGTTGTTTGTGGTGAGTAACACCATCCACACAAATAGATGAGCAATCATCAACTTTTTCTCACTACGTAATGACAGTGATCATAACACATAGTCCACCCCCTTGGTGATATTCGTTCACTTTACATCTTCAAAATATACTAGGAATCAAAGCAGGAAGGTAGTTCAGCCCATGGAAGATGGAACTCGGGCTATCCGCCTGGCATGTGGATTTAGTCGTTTTTTTCGCACTAGGTCGTTTTATGGTCTAGTTCACCATCAGATGGATCGATGGCGGACTGCATGATTTTGTTCACATGATTCGCTCAAGGATCTTCACATACACAAATAGATGACCAGACATTAGTTCACTACTAGGCGATATTGGTCCACACACACTACAAACTCAAGTCAAACGTACAACTAGAACTGAATTTTTAAGGTAGTCCCCCCCCCCCCCCCCGCCCACAACGGCGATGGGGTCAGACTTCATACTTAGTTCAACATAAGATAATTATTAAAGCAGTATGGTAGTTCAGCCCATGGCAGATGAAACGCAAGCCTATCTGCCCCGGCACCTGGATGTAGTCCTTTTTGCTTTCCAAAAGGTCGTTCATGATCTACTTCTCACCGAAAGGATCGTAGACGCACTTTCACGATTTTCCGTCTTGATTCACTCAAGTATCTCCATATACATGAAGTCGGGGAAATCACCCTTGTTGCCTCTCATCGCAACGATCTCGTAGGCAAGCTTCTTCCTCAAGTACTCCATCTCACCCTATGCATTTCAACACAAACAGACCATATTAAAAATGTTGTCGATGCGTTTTATTTATTTATTTATGCAAAAGCTACGTGCTTACATTAGTCAGCGTACGAATGTAATGGCCGTTGTAGTCCCTTAGGTAGTGCACTGTGTATATCCCGTTGTTTTCCCTGTGTATGACATAGTCAGAATTAAGTTTCTTATGATGACATAAAGAGAGTTGTTAGGGATGGTATAGGGTTTTATACGTCCGGGGTTTTACCTCGAGCATGGGGGGTGCATTCCGGTGTTGTAATTGAAGGTCCAACCAAGGGATCCAACCAAATCAACCGGGTAGATATTATTTACACACCAGCAGAACCCTTTAAGAAACAATTTCGCACTTTCCTCATGCTTCAGCTTCATGTTCCCTCTCATTGTCTCCGTAGGGTCCATCACCAACATTTTCTTATGATCTATGTCAAGCATATACAGAGATCAGGTATGCGCAAGCCACACAGGGAACATGAACTGCACAGGAGTGTAATTTCTTTCAGTAGAATCCAAATATGCAAAGTAAGAAGCGATAATGGTAGGACAACTTATGGCGCCCCCCACCTCCACCTCCTCCCATGGCGCCCCCCACCTCCTCCCGGGCTCTCATGGCGATCTCCACCTCTAACCCTTCTCTTAGATCGTGCATGGTAAGTTCTGTTCCCACCAAGATCCAATGGCAAACCTCCTTCATTGGGATTTTGCACCGGGACTTAAGGTGGAACAAAAGGTACGTGACAAGTTTAGATCTACAGTTCATTTCGTCAAGACTCCTGGATCCAAGGAATTTTTCTTGGTCGTCTCCTTCTCCTCCACCTCCTTCCCTCTTTCAGAGGAATCGGTTGGAGTGGTGCTACAATGTTGTATTGGAGGTTTGGCTAAGGGTTTCAACGTGAAACAATTGGGCGCTAGATCTTTCAGATTTTCGGTGGCATCCAATCGTGTGGGACATTTTATCTATGGGCTGAAAGATCGGGTCTGGCCGAATTTTGTTTGCCATTTTCAACTATACAAACCTTCTGTGGATCATGCATGGCAAGCTGAGAATTGGCACCTTGATGAGGTTATTCCGGAGGTGTCGGCCAGATCTCCTGTGGCTATTAAATGTGACCTTGATTTTCTTCGATCGAGTGCTCAGGGGGATTGTTCATCCAGGTTTGAGCTGTCCAAATTTCATCTGGTTAATACCCCCGGTGATTCCGATGTCCTTAAACCCTTGCATAACAAGCTACTCTCTGGGCCTTCTTTTTCTTCAAGTATTGGGACTGGCATTCAAGTTATTTTGGGGAGTTTTGATCCAATTACCTATTCAAAGAATATTCAAGTCATCGGTAAACGTTTCTATGGTGATAATTTTGTTACTTTTTATTGGGATCATATTCCTACGTTAAAGCTCGAGGAAGTTCTTGACCTTCGGCAAGCAGGCTATTCTGATGATACAATTTCTTCGGTCCTTAATCTTAGTTCACTGCCACCGAAAGATTTCATCTATCAAAAGTTATGTGTTTGCCTTTTATGTGAAAAACGTGGGCATATCAAAGAATTTTGTTCCAACTCAAACAAGGTCGATCCATCTAGCAGTGCTCCAATTTCTTCACCTTCAAACAGCAGCCAAGGTATCCCATGCAACCTCCCATATGTTAAATGCTGTACTATATGTGGTGCTAGTGGACATCTACGTTGGGACTGCCTGGCTAGTGTTTTTCCTGCTAAACATTTTGCATGGGTTCAAAAAGGTGTCTATACGGAGGCAAAGACAAGGTTTTCATCTCAAAATACCGTGTTTTGGCAGAAACGAAAACAAGGCAGATTTTCAGGGATTTCTTACCAGCAGAAGGTTCGCAGCAAACAAGTTTGGAGAGTCAAAAGGAAAATCGGGATAACTAAGAAGGTTTGGATTGTTAAACGAAATAACAGGGATGCACCTACTTTTTTGCAACAGAATGCCGGTTTTGCCCCGGACGTTTCGCATCCCTCCCAACCTATCGCCGCCCGCCCGTTTCCCCATGGCATAGCCATAGCTCTGGCACAGCCGTCACCTTCCACCCCATTGCTCAGTTCTGCCTCCCACCTCGACCTCCCCCCCTCTCCCCTCCCATCCATGGCGAACCTTCCAGTGCTTCCCTTCCAGTTCATCCCTGGGGAGATGGATATCCAGCTTAGCCCGGCGGGACGACTGCAGCGCAACATGGTGGTGGTCGATGATCCACCACTCGACCATTCGCACCATGCTCTCGTGGTCGTGGA
Organism: Secale cereale; assembly: GCA_902687465.1. Taxonomy (NCBI): domain Eukaryota; kingdom Viridiplantae; phylum Streptophyta; class Magnoliopsida; order Poales; family Poaceae; genus Secale; species Secale cereale. The sequence continues at coordinate 47,358,279 of LR738710.1, read as the reverse complement.
ACCACCGCCGCCGGATCTGCAACGTGAAGAAGTGCTTGCTGAAGTTCGTCGGGTGCTGCTTGAAGATCATGGTGCTCCAACATCTGAGGGTGAGATTTATCCTTTCTGCGTAGGTCTGATTCGCTTCAATGACAGCGTAGTCCGGGATACATTGATCAGTAGGGGAGCCCAACCTCTCGATGAACATACTACTTTCTCCCTACTGCGGCACGATGAGGGCCCTAACATGCGTAGGCCTGTGATTGAGCGTGATGCCTGGGTTATGATGCTGGGGTTCCCCCTCAACTATCAGACAGAACATTACATTATCAAAGCGGTTTCGTGTTTTGGAAGATGCATGTACTGGCACCGCCCTGGTCATCGTAAAGCTAGAGTGCTAGTTCGAGTTCTTATCAACGAGCTTGCTTTAGTCCCTTACAGTCTGATCATCAAACGCTTTACTGATATTAGTGGTCATGGAACATCTTGGACAGTTCCTATTTATGTTCTCAATGGCCGAAACCCGAGCCAGGGGCTTGTTGGTGATGAAGAAGCGCCTCCTCCTATGGGAGCATCCCCACACCCCAATCATCTTCCTTTCCTGACTGCCATGCAGCAGCATCACCATGAAGCTCAGGTTTGGCAATTACAAAATGCGGCAAATGCTTGGGAGGCTGCTCCTCCTCCTCCTCCTCCACAACAGGGTTGGGGGGAATGGCCGGTTTTGCCCCCAGTGCCACCAGCCTATCGTGGCTTCAGCTTCCGAGCGTTTACTGGTTATGAGGGTCCCTCTATGATGGATGGTATTCAACAAGCAGAATCGGGCTTTGATGATGGTCTGAGAGTTTGGAACGAACATGTTCAAATGATTGAAGATGCTGCCGAGCGTCTCATACAGGGCTCTCCACAAGAGGATCTGAACTTTGTGCAACTTAATGAGCATGTCACTACCGTGGAAGTATCTGAACCAGAAGATAATTGGTTCAATTTCACTCTCTGTTTCTACTGTTCGGTTTTCACTCCCAGGATTGGTTGGAGGGATGACAAGGAAGATACTGATGACAATTGGTTCTTGTTTGCTGATGGGCTTCAGAATGTGCTGGTAAAACTTGTGGGTGGTGCTTGTTTCTCGTTGTTCCCTTTCTCACCGTTTCATCCGGGGACTTCTTCGATTTTCTTTCCAGCAGCAGTTTGGTCTCTCTGCTCTGATTTCTTCTCTGAACAATTGCAACTGCTATGCACCACCTTGAGGCTCGTGGATGGAACTGAGCACAGAGAAGTCCCGGGGCACAATGATCTACATTCGCAGGATATGGATGTGGATGTCTGTAACAATAAGAGAAAGCGTCAGGTCTTCACACCACTGGATGTATCTGTAGTCCGCCGAAGTGTACGTGCAACGCGTTATCAAGGTTTTAAGCCCCCGTCAATGGCGGATGTGAAGCGCAAGACATCATGTGTCAAGCCACGCCGAGACCCTGCCTTGCCTCAACTCCAACTGGTAATGCCCTCAGAAGGCCCCTCTGCATCGGTTCCAGCCCACACTTCAATTGCAACTCTGCAGAGGCTTGGGACCACGCTTTGTGCAATTCCTGCAGAAGAACTCACTGAAGATAACCTGCTTGCACCCCCAAGTGGAAGCAAGCAGAATGAAGCCTGAAGAATTTATCTTTCAGCTTTTTTCTTTGAACACTGTTCTAAGTTTCTTTGATCGCTATCCGTACTGTTTGTGATGGTTGCTTTACTATGGAATATTTTGTGCTGGAATGTTCGTGGTTTAAATTCTACTGCTAAGTGCGATGCCTTACGTAACAAGATTGATGAATCGAACTGCTCCATTATATGCTTACAAGAAACTAAGAAGGCAGATTTTGATCACTCCTTCCTTCGGAAATGCTGCCCTAGGCGTTTTGATAAATTCGAATTCGTTCCATCGGAAGGCGCCTCGGGAGGTCTTCTTATAGCGTGGTGTAGTAGTCAGTTCTCAGGACAGCTCGTGCATCACTATCCTTTTGCTATAACTCTGAAACTGACTTCGGCCCAATCTAATGACAGTTGGTTCTTATCAAACATATATGGACCTTGTGCTGGACCAGCAAGGGATACTTTTACTGATTGGTTGGATAATATTACATTTGAACCTGAAGATCTTTGGCTATTCATGGGAGACTTTAACTTCATGCGCTCGCTGGAAAATAGAAACCTACCTGGTGGCAATATTGATGATGTGATCAGATTCAATGAAATCATTAGTCATGTGGGTTTGATTGAATTACCTATCAAGGGTCGTCGATATACTTGGAGTAACATGCAAGAGTGTCCGCTTCTTGAACAACTAGACTGGTTCTTTTCTACACCCGAATGGACTCTGAAGTTCCCTAACACAACGGTTAAACCTCTTGCTCGCCCGATTTCGGATCACGTTCCTTGTGTGTTATCGGTGGAGACAGCGATCCCCAGATCAAAAATTTTTCGTTTTGAAAATTACTGGGCCTCTCACCCTGGGTTTTTGGATGTGGTTAGCAACTCTTGGAATGCTCCTCTCAATGCATCCTCAAGTGCAACTTTGGTTTCTGCTAAGCTTAAAAGACTACGGTATGCTCTCAAGAAATGGAGCAGATCGCTCTCCAAACTAAAAATGTTACTTGAAAACTGCAACCATCTGTTGTTACAATTGGACAGTTTGGAAGATCTTAGGCCGCTGTCAATTCCAGAGACAAATTTCAGAAACATTTTAAAGAAACATGTCATGCGGTTACTGAAATACCAAAGTGATTATTGGAAACAACGCTATACTGTAAGATGGGCAGTTAAGGGTGAAGAAAACACTAAGTATTTCCAAGCACGTGCTACCGAGCGATTAAGAAGAAACTCTATTGCTAATTTGGTTTTGGAAAATGGTCAGGTGATTGAACATCATGATGAAAAAGCCAGTGCTTTCCTTGCCTGCTTCAAGGGCCGGATGGGAATCTCCATGACACCGGTCTATGATTTCGAGCTTGCTGACATTGTCCTTAAGTGCCATGATTTGGAAGACTTGTCTGCACCTTTTTCAAAGGAGGAGGTGGATAATGTAATCAAAAACATGCCGGCTGATCGTGCACCTGGTCCGGATGGTTTCAACGGCCTTTTTCTAAAAATATCTTGGGATATTATTAAGGAGGATTTCTACAAACTAGTTGAGGACTTTTGGGCTGGGAAAATCAATCTTCAATGCATCAATACCTCTCTAATTACTTTGATCCCCAAAAAACTTGTCCCAGAATCGGTAAATGACTATAGACCCATCTCTTTGATGAATTGTGTGCTAAAAGTGCTTACGAAACTTCTTGCTGAAAGGCTACAACGAAGGATCCTGCAAGTAGTGCATCGAAATCAGTATGGTTTTATCAAAACTAGAAACATACAAGATTGTCTGGGCTGGGCCTTTGAATACCTACATCAATGCAAACATTCGGGTAAAGAGATTGTTATCCTAAAGCTCGACTTTGAGAAGGCGTTCGATACAATGGACCACTCTTTCATCCTCAATATGCTCCAGTGTAAAGGTTTTGATGATCGGTGGTGTATGTGGATTCAAAAGATCCTTCAGTCTGGCTCCTCATCTATTCTCTTAAATGGGATCCCTGGTACTGAGTTCCAATGCAAACGTGGGGTTAAGCAAGGGGATCCAGTGTCACCCCTTTTGTTTGTGCTCGCGGCTGACTTACTGCAATCTTTGATCAATAGAGCATGGCGGGAAGGCCATCTCACACTGCCTATATCACAACCGGACTCTGAAGACTACCCTGTGATTCAGTATGCAGACGACACCTTAATTGTGCTGCCGGCGGATTCGCGTGAGTTGACTACGGTAAAACTGATTTTGGACTCGTATGCCCGAGCAACTGGACTGAAAATAAATTACTCTAAATCGCAGCTAATGCCTATAAATGTTAGTGTGAGTAAAACTGCGGATTTAGCTGCTGTTCTGGGATGTCAGGTGGGTTCGATGCCGTTTACTTATTTGGGGTTACCGCTGGGCACAACCAGGCCAACTGTCAGAGATCTAATGCCTCTGGTAGACAAGATTGAGCGAAGGCTTTCAGCGACTGCTATATGGCTCTCATACGGTGAAAGGGTACAACTCATTAACTCAGCACTGTCGTCGCTGTTATCCTTTGCGATGTGTGTGCTCAAGCTACCACTGAAGCTGATCGAGATTTTCGATCGTGCAAGAAGACACTGCCTGTGGAGAAAAGAGATTGATCGAGATGCAAGAACAAACTCCTTGGCAGCCTGGGATATGGTCTGCAGACCTAAGAAGAAAGGTGGATTGGGAATACTCGACTTGAAGATTCAGAACAAAGCTCTGCTGCTCAAATACATACACAAATTCATTCATAAGCATGACACTCCCTGGGTCCTCCTGGTCTGGAATGCTTACTACGACGAAACACCACCGCATGCCAAACCTCCGTGTGGATCGTTCTGGTGGCGTGATGTTTTTTCACTTATTGACATCTACAGAGGTATCACCACCTGTGTGCCAGCTGCGGGTGACACGATCCTGCTCTGGAAGGACGTGTGGATCAATGACAGACCGTTGGCAGAGACTCATGACCATCTTTTTTCGTTTGCACTTAACGAGGACATCTCTCTGGCACAATTCTATCATAATGATACGGCTGCAGACAACTTCATGCTCCCTCTGTCTGTGGAAGCTCGGGGGGAGCTAAATGATCTACACCAGGTGGTGGCTGGATTGGCTTTGGACCCTTTGGAAACCGATGAATGGATCATGTGTTGGGGGGATACACATCTCAAACCGAGGAAGTTTTATGCATATGTTTTCAGAAACATAACGGTCCCTCAATATATCACCTCAATATGGAAAACAAAATGCATCATGAGACACAAGGTCTTCGCGTGGTTAATGCTTAATGATCGGGTAAACACCAGAGATCTCTTGCAACGACGACACTTCCACATTGGGGATGATCATGATTGTCCCATGTGTAATTCCGGAATGCTGGAAACAAACAAACACTTATTCTTTGACTGCACGTTCGCAAAGACATGCTGGGACACAGTGGGTATAAGCTGGGGCAACGATCAAGACCAGCAGAACAAGTTTGACACGGCAAGAACTGGGTGGCATGGACCTCTTTTCAAAGATTTAACTATTTTGGTTGCCTGGAATATTTGGAAGCAGAGGAATAACAAGATCTTCGAAGGAGTGACCCCCACACATATAGACTGGCTGCGGAGACTTAAAGAGGACTGTGTGATTTTAGGCTATAGAATCTCACCTCAAGACCTAGCTTTCTTGAGGGTTTTTAGTAACTCTCTCTCTATCTAGCAACCCCTCTTCTACTTTTTTGGTCACCTTTTGCTGGTGACAGCCCCTCCCTGTAATTTACAATGTAAACTCTAGCTGTTGAGTGCCAACTCTCTGTTTGCACTCATAGCACATTAAATGGAAAAACAACAGTAGGAGTCTCTCCTGCTGTTTTCAGGTGTCAAAAAAAAATGGTAGGACAACTTACCATTTTTGCCCAGTCAGCTCTGCACCCTAGATGATTTTGGCTAAGCATCTCCCTTATCAGTTCCAGATCAATGTCGAACTCCTGGTTTAGGAGCTCATCCTGAGGTAGTTAGGTGGCATTAGTGTAGCAGGAATGATAAGCATGATGTAACCGTTACATTTTGTGTGAAGGATGAAGTAAAATTTTATTGTCTCACCGCAAACACTGGGTCGAAGAACACCCTCCATCGGGCCAACCAGTCCATGTACATCTTGCGCTCCTTCTCTGGCAGCATCTTGTAGATACACCTCCATCCCACACGGCTTATCTCGCCTCCAGGCCTGAATTCTTGTTGTATGTCGTGCCCAGACATCACCACAACACGGAACACAAAGTGACGGAACCACTTCCTGGGAAATGTTCCACAGACAACAAGTTAGAATCTACTTGTTTGCTCCTTGCAAAATTCAGCACTAGAAGCTATATTATTACATGCATAGAGATTTTTGACATTGAAAGATTCCTGTCGCTCCCTGTCAACATTTCATCATAGATGCGCAGGACAGTCTGGGGGGGTGGCTCGTCATGCAATAATCCAACGTGCCATGCGAATCTGTCACCCCACTGAATTCTAACATTCGGGGGATCCTAGCCTCTGTTAAGTTCAGCATTCATTGCTTGCACCCCTGTTCCACATTCAGCAACAAAATCAGTGGAGCCACTTTTATTCGCAAACGTAAATAGCACCGGTGATGTGTTATGGTTACCATTGCCCCATCTTCTAGGTTGATGATGCATCAGACCAGCTCAGCTCTCTCCTTGTTCAGGGACTGCGTTTTTGGCATCAACCAGTTAGTTCGACCGGAGTCAAGAGACCACTCAAAAATGCATATTCGATTCAAAATGCAGCAAACCTGAAGGTATCACACTCCATGCATGCTAGTGCTCCATGGTGTGTAGCGTGCCGTCCCAACAGCAGCACACCACCGTCATTAGCAATCGCATCATCACCCGTCCCCCTGCGTTGTGGGGGTGTGTGCTCCAAGTGTTCATTGACAGTGACCATCCTTCTGATAGAACTACCTCTGTGGTCTTCACTACTGCGCACTAGGACATACTCCAGGCTGATGTTGGGAATAATTTCATGAGCTGCGAGCCCTGGCACAGCAGTGCTACTCCCAGGTGCAGCTGCTGTATGCATGTTGTTCACTGAAAACACGAGATAAAATAGGTTTTAATGGGAATCAGTATCAGGGAGTTGGTTGTAATCTTCACAGTTTATAGTGTTAATATATGAATCACCATTAGTGTGTCTTTCGTCTTCATTGGCCTGGGTTCCGCCATCGCCGCCTTGATGTTCTACGATGGTTTTTCCATCGCTTGGACTAGACCCCACTGCCACTAGTCCTGCCACACAGAAGGTCATTCTTAGGTTTCTGGGATGCCTGGGGCATGCATTTGATTGTTATCAGCTCGACATATAGTGAGTACTTACCATCAACAACAGTAAGCCAGCGCCTGGTTGTTATAGCTGGAGCACTTATTTCATTATGTCCTTCGGTATCTAGTTCATCAGCACCTGGAGTAGTGGTGTTGTTCACGACGTCAGCCGCGACAACTGGGGTAGTGGTGTTGCTGACGCCGTTAGCTGCAATAGCTGAGGAAAAACCCAAGGTATCATCCTATGATTTCTATTTAAAAATGGGGAAAAATTTATAGGATGGTCATGGATGCGAGCACTAACCGTTCCCCTCGTACAATGCCTAGAGGTTTTCATCGAATTTGTAGTCAGCGGTCTCCTGTGGGGTTTGCTCATGCTGCAAGTTCATCTCCAAATCCTCCACGTATGCATCCCAATTGAAATCATCACCGCTTGAAGGACTATCAGAGTTACTCCATGAACCAAACGACCCTCCACTTGTTGAGTCATCAATGAATGGCTCTTCTCCTACATATTCATTGTTGTCTATAACAAAAAGAATATGTCATTATGGTTACACAAAGCTCAAGAATATATGAGTTCTCATTGTTCAGTAAAGCTATAAGCACCACACGTACGAATGGGAGATTCTACTTGTTCTGAAATAACATTGGTATTCTCCTCCAACCCCCCTGCATTAGCCTCTATAGATGTAACTGTCACAACCATGTTTAAATGTTAGTATGTAGTATAAATTCTTTATAAACAATCAGCATGTGGAAGTGTCAGCAACTCACCATCGACATCATATTCTTCAGCTTGTAGGCGTAAAGCATAAGCATCGTCAGCGTCAGCCACTTGATCGTATGTCATCAGGACAAACAAGCAAGAACACCTATTAGTTCTTTTTCTGAAAGGTAAACCTTGGAAGATATAGAATATAATTCATGAAAAGTAAAGGTAGTACATCCTGGAGCAGTATCGTGCCCTTTTGACGGGTTAGTGTGCACATAGAAGTAGATCTACATACAGAAAAGAGTAAAATTACGAAGAAATCAAAAATTGAAGCACTAAAAGGTAATGCAGATATAGTGTTTTGTGAAAGGCAATCGTTGCGGCACCTGTCGTAGCTCTTGACAATTGTGGTTCATGTAGGACCCTATCTCCGGGGTGCTCAGCTTTTACCGATGGACCAGGGAAGTGGCCCAGTTCAACTGCCTCTGTTGTTACAACTTCATCATGGCTTGTTGTTAGCGTAGGCATGGACAAGCTTCCAGCTATATTGTTGATCAGTAATAAACTCCGACTCCCCCTCTCGAATCGAGCAAAGAAACTTATGTTTGCGCCTCCGCCTGTACTAACGGGATCAGTTTGGTGAATTCTTGAACATTTCTATTGATAATCGGAGCACCAACTGTTTCAATCATGACGGCAAAATTACCTGTTTGACCGGCAATCCCAACGCCAATCCCTCCGCCTGCTAAAGTATGTTGAGCCTCCAGATCAGCGCCTGACGTGTACAACAAGAATTAAACCAATCAGCGAGTAAAACCATGTTCATGTTATAGCTCAAATTATATAAGCATATTGAGTATAGTTTTTTAGATCTGTTTTCCGTGTCTACTTATGGTGCATCTCCCATGCCAGCATGTTGTCTCTTGATATTTGATCCTCATTTCTGGTTATCATATCTGCTAGAGGTTCACAACATGGTTCATCCACTGGTAGCTTGCCCAACTCTTCGCGAGTTAGGCGTCGCCTGGTACCACCACTCACTTGGGCGCCACTTCCAAACTCGGGGGTTGGGATTACATGTTGCCCTGTCATTGGGGGGGCATGCTCTACACGGATATTGATACCTGGAGATGTGTGCATAGTACATTTAATCAGTTGCATGCATAGCACAACATCTGTTTGTAATGTGTGAGATGCTGAATGGGATGGTTTTATCATTTTTCTCACCTGCTGCTAGTGGGTCGATAGGCAATCGATGAGGCGCTGGATCCAGAGCTCCTGAACAATTCTTTTCCATGAGTCAAAATGTATCATCTTAAAATAAAGCAATATGTGTATGTGAGAATGGGGGGATAACATTTTACTGCACCTGCACAGCTTTCATTGGCAGCTATAGTTACAGGAAGTACAGCCCCTATTGACACTGGTGGTAATTCACTCTCCAGATTCAAGATTTCTATAGCTGCTGCATTTTTTATGTTCATCTCTAAATTAGTTTACTGATTTCTCAAAGCTCCAACAAGTCAGTTGGTCGCTACCAGTACAGTTACATTTTTTTTGCTTACTAACCTGATGCATCATGAACAATAGTACTACTTTGAGTGGCTAGAATTGTCGTTTGAATTGCCATCGGGCGCTTACTGTCATGCGTGCCTGTAATGCCCCGGATGTAATACTTTCCCTTTTGGGTATATAATATATCTCCAGCTTCATCTATTACATTCCGGGTTCTTTGTCTTTCGGGTTTTCGTCGTTTTGTTGTGTGAGTGTGTGGCATTCATTCATATCATGTAGACATGTGCATCGCATTGCATTTGTGTTGTCGGTTGCATCTGGTTCCACGCGTTCCTTCCCGTTGTCCGTTTCGCGTTCCGGAGCTCCCTCACGTGTCCGTGGCGTCCCGTAGACCTACTTTGTTGTTTGGCCGTGTAACGTTACCGGTGTGCCGCGAGGTTGTTGTGTGTGTTGTCGTTTGGTTGTGTGCAACCCGCCTCTCAAATCTCGTCGCGTTTGGACTCAGTGTGCTATCCCAACAGTTATTCGTGTGGGTCCAAAGTGCCTCCACTTGTGGCCCAGAAACATCCCTCCAACAGCCCACTACCCTCTCCTAGGCCCATCTAAACTACCCCCGCGATCGGATCCGTCGGATCGCGATCGGAGGGCTCTAAAAACCCCCACAACCCTAAACCTAGCAGATCTGATATATATTTAGTCCCCCTAGGTTCATTTGTGGGCATCCCTATCCTCTAGCCCCCTCCTCCTTTTTTTTTCTCTTTATTTCCGTGCAACACCAGATCAAAACTGCCACTTGGAGCCCCTCCTTCGAGCTCCCCGACCGGATCCCTTCGATCCCGCAGGGTCAACGCCCTCGATCGCCAGCGCCGCTCCAGGCCAGGGGCTCGATCGCCAGATCCCGCTCGCCCGAAGGCCTCGAGCCTCCGCACCGCATCCATTGTTGCCAGGCTCGGGGGCCCGGGGACCGCATCGCCGCAGCCGAGGGGGCCTCCCTCCCGTTCGCCGCCTCGGGCCCGTCCCAGCGCCTCCCTCCCTCGGCCACTTCGTCGACCGGCGCCTGGGCCTCCGCCTCGCCCCAGCCAGGGCCCAGCCACCAATCCGGGCGCCAGGCCCGACTCCCGTCGCGCAGGCCGCCTCCCGCCGGGTGGGCCTCGCGTCAGCCTCGCCGGCCCACTTCCTTCGCCCACGCGGGCCGCCTCTGCCAGATCGCGACCAGGCCACCGCTTCCGCGGGCCGCGCCAGGCCCCTTCGCCAGCCTCCTTCGCGGGCCGATCTGAGCCCACGGCCCAGATCTGCTTCCTCTTACCGGGCCGAGCCCGTGGTGAGCCTTTCCTCCTATCCGTCGCCTGAGCGTAGTTTAGCTATTCTGCGCACGTGTGTTTTTTTCCCTAGTCAAAACTGCTAAGTCCTGAGATTGTTGTGTGTGTGATGCTATATTCAATCTGTGATATCTTTTAGTGTGTTTATCCGTTTCGCGCAAGTAGCACGTCCAGACGTTCGTGGTGAATAGCACTACGTTTTATCTTTTTGTGTCATGCATGTTAGAGATCATCTAGGTGCTTGGTTTGCTGTTGCAAGAGTGCATCGTGATATAAACTGTTGTTATGTGATGTTTTTATGTCATCTTTGCCATGTGATATCTTTTAGCTCGTTTGTCCGAATGATGCAAATGACATGTCCGCATGTTCGTCTTGCCATGATCTACATGTTGTATGTGATAGGTTGCATGATAGATTAATTCTTGCCATGTTTATCATCGTTGCAAAGTGCCATGTGGCTGTGATGTTGTTTCACTTGTTATGAAATGCCATCTTGTCGAGCTCGTTGCTATCGTTGTGTTTATCTCCATGAAGCATGCTTGTGTGTTTCAGGATCACCATCATGTGTACTTTGATGAGGTGCTTACCACTTGCCATGTTTAGTTTCGAGGTGACTTAAAATTGCTCGTTTAGATGCCATGATGAAATTGCTGTTTTGGGACTTAGTGGATTTTCACTAAGTCTGAAATCTGTAACGTTCCGATGCCATGTTCGTGTGATGTTCTAGGACAAACCATGTTAGTTTTGGAGTGGATCTTGATTGTTCCTTGTAGTATATATTGTTGGCTTTCCATCCATGTTCTCACATGCCTATTTGAGTGGCTGTAGCATGTTTATCTTTTGCTCCAAAGTTTCAATAAAATTCTGCTGCCAGAGTTTTATTGTCAAGTTCAATATGTCCAAGCTTATTGCTATTGATCCGTGGCTCCTTTGGGGGTGCACCTTTGGACTTATTTGTTGTAGGTTATGTCTAGTTTATGTTCATGTCCTTTGCCATGATGTTTGAGTGCTGTAGCTTAATTATTTTGTGCTCCGAAGTTGCTATGTTGCTGTAATTTTCAGCTTTCGCTCATTTCTTGTTTCGGGCATAACTTTTAGCCCGTAACTCCGATTTCAGCGAGTCTTATATGAAACTTGATTGATTTTCTGTGTAGATTCATAATATCATATTGTTATCTTGTTTTGAGGTGTTTTGCTTGAGTGCTATTTTACGTGCTCCGTGTGCATCCTTAGTGCATCCATCATGCATCCATCTTTTTCGAGTGCGCATTGCATCTTGTTGATTTGTGCCTTGTGTGATTGTATTGTTTAGAGCCGGAAGCTGAGACCGAGTACGAGTACGAGCACGAGGTTACCAACGAGGTTGAGCACGAGGACCCTTCTTACGATCTGAACGACTTCTCTTTAGGCAAGATGACCGAACCCCGATAACATTACTATCTTTGCCTATTGCTAGTAGTCTCGATCTATAGTTTTGCCTCGATGCCCATGTTCTTCCTGTCAGCCTCCTACTTGTAATCATTGCCATGTCTAACCAACCTACCTACGCAAACCGTTGCTTGGCTAAGTACGCTTCGCTCAGCCCTTCTTATAGCATTGCTAGTTGCAGGTGAAGATCGAAGATGCTTGCTTCATGTTGAAGTTTTGTTGGGTTATATCACACTATATAATTGCTAAATGAAATCATCTATATATTGGCAAGGGTGGAAGGCTAAGCCTTTTGCTTGGTGATTTGTTCCACTCATGCCGTTAGGAACCGTATAAGCCGGTGTTATGTTCCTTGATTATGCGTTCCTAACACGGTTGGGGTGTATGGGACCCCCTCGATAAACCGCTAAGTGCTAAGTCTTTTCCAGCAAGTCCCAACATTGGTACTATTTGCCTAATAACAAACTAAACTTGCATAGGGAGTTATAAACCCTTTTTCTTAATCAACAACCCCGGGCCAGTGCTCCACATGAGTGTTGGTCCGAACTGGGCAACCTGCGGGGCCACCTCGAGGAAACTCAAGGTCTGGTAAAAACCCGTAGCTTGTCCCATCCGGTCGTGGCCTGAGATGAGATACGCGCGGCTACTATCAGGGTGTCGGCACGCCGGGAGGATTTGCTGGATTAGCCTTACCTTAGTTCGGTATATCTTGAGCACGGGATTCCGAGAATACTCGGGTCTTCCCACTTTGGAGTTGCGACTCCGCGGATCGTGGGCTTGTAATGGGTCAAGTTGGAACACCCCTGCAGGGTTATGAACTTTCGAAAGTCGTGCCCGCGGTTATGTGGCAGATGGGAGCTTGTTAATATCCGGTTGTAGATAACTTGACACAATGTTTCTAATACACTACCAGCGTGTGTTCCGTGACCGTCAATTTCCGAATAGGGATTTGGGAGTTGACCACGGAGGGGTTATGTTTGTGGAGGTTGTAGCTAGGATCACTTCGTGATCACTTCTCGTCCGAGGCTTTCTCTTCTCGCTCTCACTCACGTAAGCTAGTTGCTAGTTGCTGCTGCAGACACTTATTCTTGTCTTCAGCCTTATCCTCTCCCAAGGCTTAAATAGTCTTGTTACCCGGGAACGGGATTGCTGAGTCCTCTGTGGCTCACAGTTACTTCACCACGAGATGCAGGTCCAGCTGTGAGCTATCCAGGTGATGGCACCGAGCTGGATTGGGAGTTCGACGAGGAGCATAGTCGGTACTATGTTCGTTATCCGGATGATCAGTAGTGGAGACTTCTACTAGGATTCGATCCGCCTATGGATGTTATTTAAGTTTGGTATCTTGACATTTGGTTTTGCCCTTTGAGGGTTGTGATATTCTTATGTATGATGCTTGAGACATGTATTGTACTTGTGTGACGTGGCGAGTGTAAGCCAACTTATTTTTGTTTACAATCCCCTCTTTTACATGAGATGTGCAAAGATTACCAAACTTGAGATCATTCTAGGATGGACTTATGCCTTTAAGTCGTGCCTCGACATGTAGGAGGTATAACTCCATCCTGGGCATTACAAGTTGGTATTCAGAGCCTTCTCCGACCTAGGAGCCCCCACTATTTGATCGAATCGTTGACGGTCGAGTCTAGGCACACACTGAAAACTTTTTGAGTCCTATATTATATCGGAGAGTAGGATTTCTTTGCTTCTCATCCCCTTTCTCTCTGGTGAGGACTCCTGATGACTACTCTTGTCTCTCCTATTTTCAAAAATTGCACCAAATTGTTTTTAGGAATCCCGCGAGTATTCTGGGATTGTTTCGATGTTCTTGTGACAAGGATATTGTTCTCGATGCCTCCTGACATTAGGGGTTGTGGCAGTGTCCCGGGGAGTTGAGCTTCGGGGTATTGTCGTCACAAGCATATCGCGGCAGTACTAAATACTTAAGACGGCCGACATCGAAAATCTCTCATATACGGCCAGTGGCAAGATAACCCCGACATCACCCAGTACTGGGGAGGTAGTTCGGGAGTATTGCCATAGCTTGTTATAGTGGATGCTTTTCGAAGGTCCGAGGTAAACAGTTTCTGAGAAAGACTGGTTATGTGTTGAAGCATGGATACACCTGGATGTAGGTTTAGAGTTGATTGTGCGGTGCTTCCCGTGTATCCCCAACACCTGATTGCATAACTGGAATCTTTCGGAAATTTATAGGTGGGTTTATCTAGTAGATCGTAGGCATTCTTCCAACGAATGCAGGTTAGTGAGTTCGGGGTTCTACATTGAGTGAAGTGGTTTATGACCGATGTTACTATCAAGAGTTGCATCTTAAAGGGTCCTTGGCTATGCTGATCCGGGGATTGCAAAACCTTTTCGTAACGCGTTCATATGCTTTCAGCACAAAGATGTTAGAACGAAACTCCTCTCTTGTGTTTGTTCCCATCCATACCTTGTTGTTTTTCTTATTTTCATTTTGTCCCCTATGTGGCTTCTCGTGAAGATTGATGTTATCATTTAACTGAGAATTTCATTCGTTCCTCTTGTTCGAATGATTTCATTCGTTCTTATTGTTCGAATGATTATTGTGAAGACTTGTTGCAATTCATTCCTTTGATTCAGCTTATACCTTTTGTCAATCAATTGCTGATTCGTGGTCATCTCTTACAGGATGGCTCCGAAACGAGTTCCCAACGCTAACCCAGAGGCGGAAGAGGTCCCAGATCGTCCTCCTTCCCCTCCTCCTCCGCCTGAGGCTTGGAGAGCGATTATGCAGACTACTGCTCAGAACACTCAGTTGTTGATGCAGATGATGCAGCAGATGCAAGCTAATCAAGCTAATCAGGGTGTTCCAGGGAATCAAGGCAACTTCTTCAACCAGCAGCACCATGCTACTCTCAACCAGTTCTTGGCCAACAATCCTAAAGCTTTCAGTTACTGTGTCGACCCTCTTGATGCTGAAGATTGGTTAACCGACATAAAGAAGCATTTTGAGTGCAGTAACGTGAAGGAAGATGATTATGTGAAGTTTGCAGCCTTCTAACTGAAAGATCAAGCAGCTGACTGGTGGCAGCAGTACAAAGACTCTAGGCCTGGTCAAGTGATCTCTTGGGAGAATTTCTGCAAGGATTTTCGCTCTCATCACATTTCTACAAGTGTCATCAAGGGTATGCGTGAGCAATTCCGCAACCTGAAGCAGGGCTCCATGACAGTCTATCAGTATAATGTCAAGTTCCAAAACCTCGCCCGCTATGCTAAGCAAGACATTCCTGATGCCAAGAGCAAAATCTACCAGTTCTGTGGAGGTCTCAAAGATGAACTTCAGCTTGCTCTCACTTTGTTAGAGCCCGATGTATTCGACAAGTTCTATAACATGGCTTTGAAACAAGAAGCAGCTCAACTTAAGATGGAGGCTTCTAAGAAGAGAATTCGAGATGCCGTTCACTCTTCCTCATCGTCTCAGATGGTCTCGAAGCATCAAAAATTCTGGCTTCCTCCTCCTCCAGTGATTCGAGCTCCTTACAACAACTCCAACAACTCCAACAACAAGAACTCTGGTGGACGTGGTTTCTCCCACCCACACAACCCGAGCAACCAGTCGAAGAAGCAGTTTCAGTCTCAAGGCTCCAAGTCAAGTGGTTCTCATTTCCGTCCTCTCTCAGAAGTGACTTGCAACAAATGCACTCAGAAAGGTCACTATGCCAACAGATGTCCGAATCCGAAGCGTCTTCCACCTCCTCCACCTGTGAGTTCAGCTATTGTCAGGCATGATCCAAAGGCAGCAAGGGTGAATCTGATGAATGCAGCACAAGCGGAGAATTCTTCTGATGTCATTTTGGGTAACCTTCCAGTGAACTCTATCCCTAGTAAAGTTTTGTTTGATTCGGGTGCTTCATGCTCTTTCATGTCATATCCATTTGCATCCAAGAATAATGTTCACTCTGAAGCTTTGCCAAGACCTTTGAGTGTCATATCACCTGGCAAGAGATTGAGTTCTAGTATGGTGGCTCCGAATGTTTCTATTCGCATGGGGGATTATCGCTTTCTGGCTAATCCGGTGATTCTCGGCAATTCTGACATTGACCTCATCCTCGGAATGGATTGGCTTTCTCAGCATGATGCTCACATTGATTGTGCTCAAAAGGAAGTCAAGATGACTCATTCTGATGAAGATGTGATTATCTTCGCCTCCAGGGATAATACTATCAGGCTTTTCTCTCTCAATGATAAGGGCGAAATTAATGCCATATCACAAATTCCAGTGGTGAACGAATATCAAGACGTCTTTCCTAAAGAACTTCCAGGCATGCCTCCACACCGTCAGGTGGAATTCGTTATTGAACTCGAGCCAGGTACTGAGCCAGCATGCCGACGTCCGTATAAGCTCTCTCTGGATGAATTGAAGGAATTGAAGAAACAGCTTGATAAGCAGGAGAGTATGGGTCTCATCAGGCCTAGTACGTCTCCTTGGGGCTATGGTGTCTTATTTGTCAAGAAGAAAGATGGCACGGAGCGTCTCTGTGTTGATTACCGGCCATTGAACAAGAAGACAATAAAGAACAAGTATCCGCTCCCCAACATCAACGAACTCTTCGAGCAGCTCAAAGGAGCTAAAGTGTTCTCTAAGCTTGACCTCCGAATGGGCTATCACCAAATTCGCATTCGCGAGGAAGACATTCCCAAGACGGCCTTCAGAACGAGCTACGGTTCATACGAGTATATCGTCATGTCCTTCGGTCTCGCCAATGCTCCTCCTACCTTCTCGAGGATGATGCATTACATCTTCAACCCCTATACTGGTGAGTTTGTGCTTGTGTATCTGGATGATATTCTGGTGTTTTCCAAGAATGAAGAAGATCACGAAAAGCACTTACGTCTAGTTCTTGATCGACTCCGAGAGCATAAATTCTATGCCAAGTTCTCCAAGTGCGAGTTTTGGCTCGATAAGGTTTTGTACCTGGGCCATATCATCTCAGCTGATGGCATTGCGGTAAATCCCGTGAAAGTTGAAGCAATTGTCAACTGGGAAGCTCCTCAGAACATCAAGCAGCTCCGCAGTTTTCTGGGTCTTGCCAGCTATTGCAGAAGGTTCGTTGAGATCTTCTCCAAGATTGCCAAGCCTCTTTCAAACTTGCTTCAGAAGAATGTCAAATACTTTTGGTCTCCAGAGTGTGAAGTGGCATTCAAAACTCTCAAAGAAAAGCTTGTCTCTGCTCCAGTTCTGACTCCTCCAGATGAATCCAAGCCCTATGAAGTATTCTGTGATGCTTCTCTTCAAGGTCTTGGTGGTGTGCTTATGCAAGATAAGAGAATTGTGGCATACACTTCTCGTCAGCTAAAGCCAAGTGAGAAGAACTATCCCACGCATGATCTCGAGTTAGCAGCTGTGGTACATGCTTTGATTACGTGGAGACATCTGTTGTTGGGCAGAAAAGTTGACATCTTCACCGATCACAAGAGCTTGAAGTACATCTTCACACAGCCGCATCTGAACCTCCGCCAGACTCGTTGGGTTGAAATGATCCAAGAGTATAATCCCAGCATTGAATACACTCCTGGCAAGGCGAATGTGATTGCAGATGCTTTGAGCAGAAAGGAATATTGCAACAGCCTTCTTATCAAGCCGTGCCAGCCTGAGCTTTGTGAAGCATTCAGGAAGCTCAACCTTCAAGTTGTTCCGCAGGGTTTTCTTGCAAATCTTCAAATTGCTCCTACCTTGGAAGATCAGGTCCGTGAGGCCCAACTCAGCGATACCATGGTGAAGAAGGTGAAACATGCTATTGCTAAGGGCATTCCGAAATACAAGTGCTTCCGTGTTGATGAGAGAGATACTTTGTTCTTCGAGGACAGACTTGTTGTTCCAAAAGGTGATCTCAGGAAGCTCATAATGGAAGAAGCACATGATTCTCTCCTTTCCATTCATCCTGGCAGTTCCAAGATGTACCAAGACCTCAAGCAATCTTACTGGTGGACACGCATGAAAAGGGAGATTGCCCAATTCGTGAATGAATGTGATGTCTGCAGAAGAGTGAAGGCAGAGCATCAACGTCCAGCCGGTCTTCTCCAACCTCTTCCTATTCCCGAGTGGAAATTCGACCACATTGAAATGGATTTCGTCACTGGCTTTCCTAAGTCCAAGAGAGGGAATGATTCTATCTTTGTGGTGATTGACAAGCTTACCAAAGTCGCTCACTTCCTTCCAGTCCAAGAATCCATCAATGCAGCTCAATTGGCAGAGTCGTACACTTCCAGAATTGTGTCTTTACATGGCATTCCTCAAGTTATCTCCTCAGACCGTGGAAGTTTGTTCACTTCAAAGTTCTGGGACTCCTTTCAGTCTGCCATGGGCACGAAGATCAGGTTCAGCACTGCATTTCACCCTCAGACTAGTGGTCAAGTCGAGCGAGTGAATCAGATTCTAGAAGACATGCTCAGAGCCTGTGTCATCTCCTTTGGCATGAAATGGGAAGACTGCCTTCCATTTGCCGAGTTCTCTTACAACAACAGCTTTCAAGCAAGTGCAGGCAAAGCACCGTTTGAAATCCTCTATGGCAGAAAGTGTCGTACCCCTCTCAACTGGTCTGAAACAGGCGAACGTCAACTTCTTGGCAATGACTTGATCTCAGAAGCCGAAGAAATGTGCAAAGTCATACGTGAGAATCTCAAGGCCGCTCAGTCGCGTCAGAAGAGCTACTATGACGGCAAGCATCATGATTTGGCATTCAACATTGATGATCATGTCTATCTCCGTGTGTCTCCGATGAAAGGCACCCAAAGATTCGGTATCAAAAGAAAGCTTGCTCCTAGATACGTCGGGCCTTTCAAGATTCTTGGCAAAAGAGGCGATCTAGCCTATCAACTTGAGCTCCCTCCAAACTTCGCCAATGTTCATGATGTGTTCCATGTGTCTCAACTCCGCAAATGCTTCAAGGCACCTGAGCGCATGATTCCGTTTGATGAGATTGATCTTCAACAAGACTTGTCCTACCGAGAGCATCCCGTTGCCATTCTCGAAGAAACCGAACGCAAGACCCGCAACAAGTCCATCAAATTTCTGAAAGTCAAGTGGTCACATCACACCGACCGAGAAGCTACCTGGGAACGAGAAGATCATCTTCGTTCCGAGTACCCTTCCTTTTTCCAGTCCTAGATCTCGGGACGAGATCTTTTTGTAGTAGAGGAGAGTTTCTAATGCCCCGGATGTAATACTTTCCCTTTTGGGTATATAATATATCTCCGGCTTCATCTATTCCATTCCGGGTTCTTTGTCTTTTGGGTTTTCGTCATTTTGTTGTGTGAGTGTGTGGCATTCATTCATATCATGTAGACATGTGCATCGCATTGCATTTGTGGTGTCGGTTGCATCTGGTTCCACGTGTTCCTTCCCGTTGTCCGTTTCGCGTTCCGGAGCTCCCTCACGTGTCCGTGGCGTCCCGTAGACCTACTTTGTTGTTTGGCCGTGTAACGTTACCGGTGTGCCGCGAGGTTGTTGTGTGTGTTGTTGTTTGGTTGTGTGCAACCCGCCTCTCAAATCTCGTCGCGTTTGGACTCCGTGTGCTATCCCAACAGTTATTCGTGTGGGTCCAAAGTGCCTCCACTTGTGGCCCAGAAACATCCCTCCAACAGCCCACTACCCTCTCCTAGGCCCATCTAAACTACCCCCGCGATCGGATCCGTCGGATCGCGATCGGAGGGCTCTAAACACCCCCACAACCCTAAGCCTAGCAGATCTGATATATATTTAGTCCCCCTAGGTTCATTTGTGGGCATCCCTATCCTCTAGCCCCCTCCTCCTTTTTTTTCTCTTTATTTCCGTGCAAAACCAGATCAAAACTGCCACTTGGAGCCCCTCCTTCGAGCTCCCCGACCGGATCCCTTCGATCCCGCAGGGTCAACGCCCTCGATCGCCAGCGCCGCTCCAGGCCAGGGGCTCGATCGCCAGATCCCGCTCACCCGAAGGCCTCGAGCCTCCGCACCGCATCCATCGTCGCCAGGCTCGGGGACCCGGGGACCGCATCGCCGCAGGCGAGGGGGCCTCCCTTCCGTTCGCCGCCTCGGGCCCGTCCCAGCGCCTCCCTCCCTCGGCCACTTCGTCGACCGGCGCCTGGGCCTCCGCCTCGCCCCAGCCAGGGCTCAACCACCAATCCGGGCGCCAGGCCCAACTCCCGTCGCTCAGGCCGTCTCCCGCCGGGTGGGCCTCGCCTCAGCCTCGCCGGCCCACTTCCTTCGCCCACGCGGGCCGCCTCTGCCAGATCGCAACCAGGCCGCCGCTTCCGCGGGCCGCGCCAGGCCCCTCCGCCAGCCTCCTCCGCGGGCCGATCCGAGCCCACGGCCCAGATCTGCTTCCTCTTACCGGGCCGAGCCCGTGGTGAGCCTTTCCTCCTATCCGTCGCCTGAGCGTAGTTTAGCTATTCTGCGCACGTGTGTTTTTTTCCCTAGTCAAAACTGCTAAGTCCTGAGATTGTTGTGTGTCTGATGCTATATTCAATCTGCGATATCTTTTAGTGTGTTTATCCGTTTCGCGCAAGTAGCATGTCCAGACGTTCGTGGTGAATAGCACTACGTTTTATCTTTTTGTGTCATGCATGTTAGAGATCATATATGTGCTTGTTTTGCAGTTGCAAGAGTGCATCGTGATATAAACTGCTGTTATGTGATGTTTTTATGTCATCTTTGCCATGTGATATCTTTTAGCTCGTTTGTCCGAATGATGCAAATGACATGTCCACGTGTTCGTCTTGCCATGATCTACATGTTGTATGTGATAGGTTGCATGATAGATTTATTCTTGCCATGTTTATCATCGTTGCAAAGTGCCATTTGGTTGTGATGTTGTTTCACTTGTTATGAAATGCCATCTTGTCGAGCTCGTTGCTATCGTTGTGTTTATCTCCATGAAGCATGCTTGTGTGTTTCGGGATCACCATCATGTGTACTTTGATGAGGTGCTTACCACTTGCCATGTTTAGTTTCGAGGTGACTTAAACTTGCTCGTTTAGATGCCATGATGAAATTGCTGTTTTGGGACTTAGTGGATTTTCAGTAAGTCTGAAATCTGTAACGTTCCGATGCCATGTTCGTGTGATGTTCTAGGACAAATCATGTTAGTTTTGGAGTGGATCTTGATTGTTCCTTGTAGTATATATTGTTGGCTTTCCATCCATGTTCTCACATGCCTATTTGAGTGGCTGTAGCATGTTTATCTTTTGCTCCAAAGTTTCAATAAAATTCTGCTGCCAGAGTTTTATTGTCAAGTTCAATATGTCCAAGCTTATTGCTATTGATCCGTGGCTCCTTTGGGGGTGCACCTTTGGACTTATTTGCTGTAGGTTATGTCTAGTTTATGTTCATGTCCTTTGCCATGATGTTTGAGTGCTGTAGCTTAATTATTTTGTGCTCCGAAGTTGCTATGTTGCTGTAATTTTCAGCTTTCGCTCATTTCTTGTTTCGGGCATAACTTTTAGCCCGTAACTCCAATTTCAGCGAGTCTTATATGAAACTTGATTGATTTTCTGTGTAGATTCATAATATCATATTGTTATCTTGTTTTGAGGTGTTTTGCTTGAGTGCTATTTTACGTGCTCCGTGTGCATCCTTAGTGCATCCATCATGCATCCATCTTTTTCGAGTGCGCATTGCATCTTGTTGATTTGTGCCTTGTGTGATTGTATTGTTTAGAGCCGGAAGCTGAGACCGAGTACGAGTACGAGCACGAGGTTACCAACGAGGTTGAGCACGAGGACCCTTCTTATGATCCGAACGACTTCTCTTCAGGCAAGATGACCGAACCCCGATAACATTACTATCTTTGCCTATTGCTAGTAGTCTCGATCTATAGTTTTGCCTCGATGCCCATGTTCTTCCTGTCAGCCTCCTACTTGTAACCATTGCCATGTCTAACCACCCTACCTACGCAAACCGTTGCTTGGCTAAGTACGCTTCGCTCAGCCCTTCTTATAGCATTGCTAGTTGCAGGTGAAGATCGAAGATGCTTGCTTCATGTTGAAGTTTTGTTGGGTTATATCACACTATATAATTGCTAAATGAAATCATCTATATATTGGCAAGGGTGGAAGGCTAAGCCTTTTGCTTGGTGATTTGTTCCACTCATGCCGTTAGGAACCGTATAAACCGGTGTTATGTTCCTTGATTATGCGTTCCTAACACGGTTGGGGTGTATGGGACCCCCTCGATAAACCGCTAACTGCTAAGTCTTTTCCAGCAAGTCCCAACATTGGTACTATTTGCCTAATAACAAACTAAACTTGCATAGGGATTTATAAACCCTTTTTCTTAATCAACAACCCCGGGCCAGTGCTCCACATGAGTGTTGGTCCGAACTGGGCAACCTGCGGGGCCACCTCGAGGAAACTCAAGGTCTGGTAAAAACCCGTAGCTTGTCCCATCCGGTCGTGGCCTGAGACGAGATACGCGCGGCTACTATCAGGGTGTCGGCACGCCGGGAGGATTTGCTGGATTAGCCTTACCTTAGTTCGGTATATCTTGAGCACGGGATTCCGAGAATACTCGGGTCTTCCCACTTTGGAGTTGCGACTCCGCGGATCGTGGGCTTGTAATGGGCAAGTTGGAACACCCCTGCAGGGTTATGAACTTTCGAAAGCCGTGCCCGCGGTTATGTGGCAGATGGGAGCTTGTTAATATCCGGTTGTAGATAACTTGACACAATGTTTCTAATACACTACCAGTGTGTGTTCCGTGACCGTCAATTTCCGAATAGGGATTCGGGAGTTGAACACGGAGGGGTTATGTTTGTGGAGCTTGTAGCTAGGATCACTTCGTGATCACTTCTCGTCCGAGGCTTTCTCTTCTCGCTCTCACTCACGTAAGCTAGTTGTTAGTTGCTGCTGCAGACACTTATTCTTTTCTTCAGCCTTATCCTCTCCCAAGGCTTAAATAGTCTTGTTACCCGGGAACGGGATTGCTGAGTCCTCTGTGGCTCATAGTTACTTCACCACCAGATGCAGGTCCAGCTGTGAGCTATCCAGGTGATGGCACCGAGCTGGATTGGGAGTTCGACGAGGAGCGTTGTCGGTACTATGTTCGTTATCTGGATGATCAGTAGTGGAGACTTCTACTAGGATTCGATCCGCCTGTGGATGTTATTTAAGTTTTGTATCTTGACAGTTGGTTTTGCCCTTAGAGGGTTGTGATATTCTTATGTATGATGCTTGAGACATGTATTGTACTTGTGTGACATGGCGAGTGTAAGCCAACTAATTTTTGTTTACAATCCCCTCTTTTACATGAGATGTGCAAAGATTACCAAACTTGAGATCATTCTAGGATGGACTTATGCCTTTAAGTCGTGCCTCGACACGTAGGAGGTATAACTCCATCCTGGGCATTACAGTGCCCCTATCTACTGCAGCTGTCACATGGGACGTTTGGTTAGGAAGACATTTTTTTAATGTGGGTGCTGATTGAAATTGTTAGCTTGCAGGAAATGTCTTTTTCCAATACCTGCTGTAGCCAATGTCATTATTGCATTTGATCTTTGGGCAGCAAATTCATTCATTAGCTTTCTAACAAAATCTTTTTTGTTGTCCTCGATCACTTGCAGGAACTTCTCCATGGTGGCATCATCCTCCCCCCAGCATGACTATCACCAATGGTGCCTGGGTGTTCGGTACACCATGCTGTAACCGCATCTCGGAAGATCTTTTCAACCCCATCATCCACAATGACCCCAAGCCCTACTGGTGGCTGCACAAGATTGAACATGATGACATCGTTAGATAGTTAAGTTTTTACAAACAAGGGTATTCGGGATCGACGAGCTCAATGCAGCTCACGCTGTCAGTGCCAAGGACTGGTGGATGCTCTGACATCATGGGGTGCCAAACCCAATCGATGTTGTCCTACCAGCCTTCTGGTTTAGTCTGCGACAATGAAGAATCATGGCATAAATCAAAATGAGATCATGAACCACAAGGTTGGTAACAACAGTTAAAAAACTTTGTGCGAGAGACATCACCTTGAACGGTCCAGGGTATCGCTCATCAAGCCCAATTAGTCCTTTTATCTTCTCACCAGTGTACGCTGATAACCTCAGCAGGCGTCGAGATGTCATGTTTGAGCTGCCAAAGTCAATATTGTCCAAGACCCAAATCTGCAATCACATTTTGTTTTTTCAGAATTCAATGCAATATTGTACATAACTGATGGTCTGATAAATTCAGTGTACAACATGGAATGGGTTGACACTTTTATTTCTTTTTTATGTTTTACCTATGCTGATATCTGGCATCCTCCAAGCTCTATAGTTTTCTTGCATCCACTGACATCTGCTTGGAATTTCCGTACTACTTCCCTAAGTTTTTCAAATCCATACTTTGCAATGTTGTAGAATCTAGTGCCTTGTGGATGCACAACACACTGTAGGATCTCATCTGGTACATCAGCATATCTTTGGTCTGGTGTTATGACCAAAGCAAACCCCAACAAGGAGAATGCAACTGACATTGCCCTACGCTCATCTGGTTCTAGGGTCATGGGATTTATCTGCTCAAATGCATACATAATGTCATTCATGGCTAGGCCCCCTACTATTTTCCTCTCCAGACCAACCATGTCTTGTATTTGTTCAACAAGTGCTGCCCGGTCTTTAGGAGTTTCATACGTTACAGATCTACCGGAATTTCTAAACCCCGTGATAGAAACCATGTCAGAGACTCTACACCTACGGATCTGCTCATCCCTAAACCTAAAACTCATGTCATGGGGGCTGAATCATAACAGAATCCAGGCATAGTGTTTTTTCTTTGCTTCTTTTGCAATCTGCGTGGTCAGCAACCCCCCCATGCCTGAATCAGCAACTGCAGGGTAGTAAGCTGCACCTAGACCAACGAATGGTCGCATGTTGAACATGCTCTGACAACTTTTACCACGGAGTAAATGTACATCTGCTCGCCGGCCAGAATGGTGGTCAACCGCACGAACGATGGCGCCGCTCCCCCAACTGTTGTGTGCGGAAACTGCATCTCACCCCCTCCGAGAGCGTGCTCTCTTCGGCGTGTACGGAGGGTCATTTTCTGCGACCGATCTACGAGCTTTCCTCTTCCTTCTCGACAGATCCATCGTGTGCGTACGCCAGCTGGGGCTGCATGCGAAAACAGGGGACGCGTAAGCATGGATTTCCCCAAAAAAGAAAGATACAAGACTACAGAAAGAGGAAAGAGACAGGAGAATCTTGATCGGCCACGTACTGTATTATCCGCCAGTCGATTGCCTTTCTGCGACCGCTCCTATCACCAGATCTGCTTTTCCCCTCCTTTTCCATCAGCGGATGAGCCAATGAACATTGGTGTTTCTACGGGAGCTCGGTTCTTGAGGAGGAAGAGTGGGTAGAAGAGTGGACTGAGTGAGTGAGAGGCGAGCAGGGGAGCGTGTAGATATATGCGGCTACACGGCCACACGGGGAGTAACAACCATTAATTACCTAGCTACCCCTCGGGCGTGTACACACTTACCCTTTTTTAGGTTGCTATGGCGGGAGATCTCCCGCGCGGAGCAGTGAAGTGTGACACAGTTGTTACCACATTAGGGCCGGCCGGTTCGTCCCCAAAGTGCATGCGCACATGCATAGTAGCTCACAAGAATCTGATCTTGCCAAGAAATGGTTTGCCAGCCGGTATAGCTGAACATTTTTTTGTAGCACCAAAAAGCTAATGGCAGCATGTCCATATGTGCCCGGACATTTTCCCTTCCAAGCAGAAAGCGACCAATGATTCCTGGCATTGTATGCTACAGTAATCTGGACACTTTCTATGTCCGGTCCTCCATAGACTGGTCGCTCCAGCATCATAGTGCATTTTTCTGGCACCAGCGTCCGTGCCCGACACGATCTACAAAGTGGTTAACTAGCCAATGATTTGTGCTCTGTTCCGCATATGGATCCATGTCGGGGGAAACTGTCCACCACGAGCACCTATGGGACCGGAGCCCCTTGTTCGTGCGGTAAGGGAGCGGAGGGAGCACAAAGAGCAGATCGTAGAGCACACGCGGGCAGTTTACCCAGGTTCGGGCCGCGATGGACGCGTAAAACCCTACTCCTGCTTGGTTTGTATTAAGTGTTGGAGCTCGGGAGCTTGAAGAACTAACTACACCGAGTGAATGAGCGATCTAGGTTCCGAACCCCCTCTACGTGGTGCATGGGCCTCCTTTTATAGCCCAAGGGGTCACCGACAGGTGTCACGTAGAGGAGGAGGGTAGAAATGTAACTGTGGTGGTAGTTGTAACAGTGCGGGAATAGTGGATGAACAGTGGATGAACAGTGGTCATCACCTACTTTGACAGTGGGGGACAAGAGCATTAAATGCCCGTCACCGTCGACCCCAAAAGCGCCCGCCCTTGCGTCTCCGTTTGCCACGGCGATGGCTTTGTCACCGTGGAGTGCCACCGTGTCCCCCAGGCTGCACAGCCATCCGCCACGCGTCCCTGGAAGGGCCCCAGGGCGACGCGTGGGTCGATGAGCTGGAGCGCGGGCACACAGTGCGAGTTCCCCCGGCAAGCACCTTGCCGGGGTCTTGATCTTGTCGGGCCGAGAAGCTTGTCGGGCCCTGAAGCTTGTCGCTCCCCGGGCCCTGCCGGGGCGCATGCTGCGCCGAGGCACGTCTTCTGAAATGTAATCTTCTGGTCTTCCTGGCAAGTTCCTCTTGCCAGGGTCTTGTGTAAATGAGATAGTCTTGAGCCTGGGACGGCCTTCCCGGCAAGCTCCACTTGCCGGGGCCTTGATCTTCTGTCTTGTATACTTTGTTTTTGAATGGCTTTATATGGATCAGAAAGGTCTCCGACGAGCACGTGGTGAGCCCTGCCGCGGGAAGCTGCTACTGCCCGTGCACAAGTTGGGGTACTGAGGTACCCCTACCTTAGTACACCGACAGGAGCCCCCGGGCCTGGGCCACACACGGTGCCGAGCGCTGTTGGGCGAGGCCCAAAACAGTGCACGGGCACGCGCGGCCCACGGCACGCCGAATCCCCTTCCGCATCCGCCGCGTCCCTCCCTAACGGCACGCGTCGATTGCGGCGTCGTGGGAGAGACCGTGGCCACGTTCTTTAATGGGAAATGCGGAGCGTCCCCCACTTCCCCCTTAAAAGCAGAGGAAGCAGGGGCCGTTACCTTACTTCGTCTTCATTGCTTCTTCCATCTCCAGAAATTCCCCTCTGCGCTCCGCCTCCACACCTCCTCCGCCGTCTCTCGCATCCGCGGCGCCGCCGGACTCCTCGCCCCCCTTCCCTCGCCGCCTCCGCCATGGCCCCGAAGACCGAGAAGGCGAAGGCGGAGAAGGCCAAGAAAGAGAAATCCGAGCAGGCGGCGAGGCTTACTCTCCTGTGGAAGAGGAATGTCGTCTTTGCGCCGAGGCTCGGCGCGCGGGAGCTCTGGAACAAGTACTACCTGTTCTGGGCCAAGAAGACCAAGGCGCATCCTCGGACCAGAGTTTACCCCGCCGCCGCCAAGGATCTGTACCCCGGCGGGTATTTCTTCTTCGCTGTCTTCTTCCACTGCGGCCTTTGTCCTCCATTCTCTGAATTTTTCTGTGATATCATGAACACCTACAACCTCCACCTTTTAGACTTCACCCCCAACGCCATCCTCACGATGGCGGTTTTCGCACATCTGTGCGAAAACTACATAGGGATCTATCCAAACGTAGCGCTCTTTAGGCATTTCTTTACGCCTAGAGTAGAGGCCGGCGCTCCCCTCTCCGGGGGTATCTCTTGGGTCTTCCGCTTGAACAAGAAGGAATCCTATCTGCAAGGGGAGCTCCGCGGCAAGTGGGAGGAGTGGCGCGCGGATTGGTGCTGGATAGTAGAGGACGAGCCGCAGCCTTTCACCGCGCCGCGCACAACTGCCATAGTGCGCGGCAGGGACTGGAGCGATCTGGACGCGGACGACATCAAGCTCAACGTCGCCCTTGTCAGAATTCTTCGTCTCCGGGTAGCCAAGTTGACCATCGGAGAAGTAGGGGCAGACTTCCTCCGCCGCCGCATTGCCCCTTTACAGGAGAGGAAAAGGCCAGCATGGGAGTACGGCAACGCGGCGGACATTATGAGACTGCGCCCAGGACTGAACTTCAACTTCACGTCGCTGGAGCTGAAGGGGATGGTCCGGGAGCTTTTTAAGCATGACCCGGCCCACCCGGAGTGGTTTAGAGCTCCCCGGGGAGTGGTGCCTCTATGCAACAGCACGGCCCGGGACTCCTTGCGCGCGATGATGCCCGCATGTGACTCGCACGGCATCGACCCCACATGGATAGTGCCCACGCCGGATGCCATCATGAGCTTCTTCGACAACTTGGTGGAGGTGCCGAAGAACAAGGAGGAGATCAAGGGTCTCACCCGGGCCACCACTGATCGGGAGATTGCTTATATTGCTTCCCGGGTAGAAGAGGCCGCCGCAGCCGCAGCGGCAGGAGAGTTCGGGTTTACAGTTGAAGAGGAAGAGGCTGCGGAAGCGTCGTGCCAAGCAGAGGAGGCGGAGATCCGCAGGCTGCTTAAGCTTCCGCCCAACGAGCTCGCCGGGGTCCCCTCTCTGAGGTATGCTGGGATCCCCGGGTTCGTGAGCGAGGCCGCCGCGAGGGGCGACGTTGCCGGAGGAAGCAGAGGTGCCGGAGGGAGCGGAGGCGCCGGAGGGAGCACGGCTGCAGGGCAAGGTGCTGGGCCCAGCAAGCCGGCCGAGGAGGAGGAGGAGGATGCCGGGGCCGGCGAGGACTCTGGTGGGTCTCTGGGGCTCAACGACGACGCCTCCTCGTCTTCGGAGACCTCCCCGCCACGGGCAAGTCCCAGGAGCTCTCCGTTGAAACGCCTCCACAAGGCGACGACGACGACGAGGGCGCAGGCGCCCCGACAACAACCTGCTCGCCGGGCGACGCGAGCTACCCGGGGGAGCCAAACTGCGACGGGAGCGCCCGGCGCACCAACCACGGCGGAGGCGACCCGCGCGCAGGCTACGGCGGAGGCGCCCCGCACGTCAGCGCCAAGTGGAGGAGGGTCTTCTCAGAGCGGAGCAGCTGCTCCGCCTGCTCCCCGGGCCTCGGCGTCCACAGGGGCCGGGTCTTCGCAGCCCCTAGCCCCGGGGACCGCCAAGCGCCCGAGGGAGCCTTCTCCTCCTGCTCTTCGCGCGGACGCGCCTCAGGTGGAGTTTGATTTCTCCGCCCTCAGCAACGACGACGAGGAAGAGGAGTAAGTGCTTGAAGTTTTGTATCTTCTTAAATTCTGTCTTGATTCCTACGTTGATGATTCTGATCTTGTTTCTGATTTGCTTGCAGGACCCTGGCCCAGCGGATGGCGAAGAGGGCCAAGGTCCCCGTGGTTGTGGTCGAAGACGACTCGCCCGCTGCGGCGACAGGGGACGCGCCGGCAACGGACTTGCCGGATCCAACCGCTGCTCCGAGGAGCAGCCCCCAGCGCAGCCCCCAGCGTAAGTCTGGTCTTTGATTTCTCCGCTCGTCGGGCGCGCTTGAGGATTTTGTTTGTACTAACATTTTGCGGTCTTGATTGTCTTGTGCAGAGGTGGAGCCGCAGCCACAGGAGCGCCTGGAGACTACTCCCGAGGAGCCGCAAGCCCCGCCGTCCCCGCCAAGGACGAACTCTCCGGCGAGGGAGAGCGCTCCGCCAAGGGCGGGTACTCCGCCAAGGGCGAGTACCCCGCCAAGGGCGAGCAGCCCGGCGAGGGCGGCCACCCCGCCAAGGGAGAGCTCCCCGGCGAGGGAGCCTGTCGTCGACGAAGTCCGCCAAGGTAAGTCTTGCAACCTCGTCTTCCTGGACTTGTCTTTTTTGGATATTTGCTTGAACTTTTTCTTTTCTTTTTCTTCCGCTTCTATATCCTCCCGCGCTGGAC
This sequence comes from Secale cereale, assembly GCA_902687465.1. Taxonomy (NCBI): domain Eukaryota; kingdom Viridiplantae; phylum Streptophyta; class Magnoliopsida; order Poales; family Poaceae; genus Secale; species Secale cereale. The sequence goes on along the minus strand of LR738710.1, from coordinate 47,328,519 downwards.
CGGATGGAGACCGAGGTCGTCGGCGAGGAAGGCGCGCGGGGCGACGGCGGCGACGCCCCTGTCGTTGAAGACGTGGCGGGGGCCGATGACCTGCCGCGGAGGAGACTGCCCCGACCGCAGACGCAGCGGCCGGGGAGGGGGACGGCGGCCATACTGCCGGCCCGGAGGCGGCAGGAGCGTCAAGCGCTGCGCCGGCCGCCAACCCCTCCACCAAGAAGGAGCAGTCCGCCTTCTACCTTGAGGCTCCCAACGGCGTCTTCATTCAGGTGCCGTGGGGATCCTCGTCGCGAGCCCCCGTGGAGGGAGAGGCCTTTGATGGAGAGGTCCTCGCCTCCGCGGGGCTGAAGATTGTCGAGGCGCCTGGCGGGAGCGATGAGCCCGAGGAGGAGAAGTTGCTCCACCGGCTCCTGGCCCTTTACCGGGCCAGGCAGGCGAAACTTGAGTCTCGGGAAGCCCTCACCGCCAAGGCCGCAGCAGATATGGAGAAACGCGCCGCGGAGCTCCGCGCCGCCAACCAGGCGGCCCTCCGCGACCTGGCGGAGGAGCGCGAGAGGCTTGCTGGAGAGTACCAAGAGTGGCTCCTGGAGAAGGCTGAGGCCGAGGAGCAGCAGCGACTCGCCGGAGAAGCGCTGTCCCAGCGAGAAGGAGCGCTCAACCAGCGGAAGGTCGAGCTCGATTCTCACGAGGAAGACCTTACCGCCCGGGAGCAGGCCCTTGGCGGAGAGCTGAAGGAAGCAAAGGCCGCCGCAGCCACCGCGGAGACCGCCAAGAAGGACCTCGAAGCTAAGGTGGTGCAGCTGGAGGAGTACCTGAAGGCGAGCACGGAGAGGGTCACCGCGCTCAACATAGAGCGCGAGAAGGATGCCCATACCAACTCAGAACTCCAGGTACGCCTCTCCAAGCAGGGCGACGAGCTGAAGGCCGCCAAGGACTCAATTGCAGATCTGGAGCTGAAAGTCTCTACGCTGAAAGACTCACTCGACGCCGTCCGGGACCGCGAAACCAAGCTGAAGGACGAGCTCCGCAAGGAGCGAGGCCTGGTGGAGAGCGCCGTGACTTCAGCTAACAATTTCCGCCAGACCGTCGAGGTATGGACTGAAGATCTGGTGGCTTCTGCTGCTGCTATCGACAAGGAGCTGATGGCGATGAGGGTGGAGCACCTCATATATTCTCCGGATCCAAACCTCCCCCACAGCGCCAAGCTCAGTCTCTTCTTCAGAGGGATCGCGCCGGCGCTCGCTCGTCTTCAGGAGAAGCTTCCCGCGCAGCTGGCCGAGGAGTCGTGCCAGCTCTGCGTGGGAACTTTGGAGCGCGTTCTGACGAAGATAGTGTACCGCAATCCTGGCATAAACCTCGTCAACGTTCTCCGCAGCTTGCCGGCCGACGGGGATATGGAGGCGCTGAAGGGGCAGGTCGCCCACATCATCGCCAAGGTGAACAAGATTTCCAGGCGTGAGGGCGATCGCGTGGATTAGGCCTCCTTTTCTTTATTTCTTTTGCTGCTGCATAGTGTGCCACGAACATGAACTTATTAGTCATTGCGACAAGTTATCCCTTGTGATATATTATCTTATTTTGAGCAATTGATGCGATGTTATCTCCCTTGCCTTGGTCCTTTACTTTGTATGTTTTTAACCCTACGCTTCTAGGGGACTTGCCGGTGAGGGGCTCTTGCCGCGAGCGCTGAGTGCTGGACTCTGAGCAGCCTGCTGGCAAAGGTCTTACCGACAAGCAACCTTGCCGCGGCTAGTCGCAGCGCACTTAGCTTCCTGAGCGAACTCGAAAACGAAGCAAGGGCGCGACACTTGCCGCAGCTCACTTAAGTCGTTGAGCGTACTCGAAAACAAGATAAGGGTGCGGCTAGTCACGGGTAGGTTCCTCCGCGCACAGGTTTTCCATACAAAGTGTGGTTGTTCAAGGAAGATAACTAAAATTTAAAAATTTGAACTGCTCAAATTCTGGTAACTTAGCTTTCGTATATTGCTTGCTTCCCCGACAAGGCTTCTCTTTCTTGAACAGCACTTGGTTTATCCTCCACCTCCTTCCCCCCCGGCAAACTTGTGCGCGAGGAACATTCCTTCTGCTTAAGAGGGAAAGAAAAAAGAGGAAGGAAAACAAGTATAGGGCCTTTCGGCGTGCTAATGCTTACCGGGTATGTGTGTTGCACGAGAATGCCAAATAGTGCATGCGAATAACGAAGAAAAGCATGGAGAAGGCAAATAGTGCGAAATACAAAAACTTTACTGATGCACGGGATCTGCGCCTGGCTCTGTACAAAGGGTTACATGCAACAGCGGCAAGGCTTGTACAAAAGGTGGTTGCCGGAGCGGATCACGGCAACCGCGCCTTATGGGTGAAACTTGCGAAGATGCTCTATGTTCCAGGAGTTGCTCACCGGTAAGCCTTCTTCGGTCTCAAGGCGGACAGCGCCGGGCCTCGTGACTTGTCTCACCCGATAAGGGCCTTCCCACTTCGGCGTCAACTTGTTGGAATTCTTGGCGGACTGAACACGCCGAAGAACAAGGTCGCCTTCCTCGAGACTCCTGGCCTTAACCTTGCGGCTATGATAGCGGCGCAAGGCTTGCTGGTATCGAGCAGCTCGTACAGCAGCCTGGAGACGTTCCTCCTCGAGGAGCAATGCATCATCTTGTCGCAGTTGCTCTTGCTCGAGCTCATCATAAGCGAGCACTCGAGGAGATCCGTATACGAGTTCCGTGGGGAGAACTGCCTCTGCTCCGTAGACAAGAGCAAAGGGTGTCTCTCCGGTGGCTCGACTTGGTGTCGTTCTGATTGACCAAAGAGCCGCCGGTAACTCCTCTATCCAGTTTCTTCCGCACTTGCGCAGCCTGTCAAAGGTCCTTGTCTTGAGTCCGCGCAGCACTTCAGCATTGGCCCTCTCCGCTTGACCATTGCTCCTCGGGTGGGCAACAGAAGCGAAACAGACCTTGGCGCCAAGGTCTTGGACGTACTGCATGAAGGTGCGACTAGTAAATTGTGTACCGTTGTCGGTGATGATCCTGTTAGGGATCCCGAAACGGCAAACAATCGACCTGAAGAACCTGACCGCTGATTGTGCTGTCACCTTTCTCACTGGTTCCACTTCTGGCCACTTTGTGAACTTGTCGATTGCAACGTACAAGTACTCAAAGCCCCCGACAGCACGAGGGAAAGGGCCGAGGATATCGAGCCCCCAGACCGAGAAGGGCCAGGACAAAGGGATCGTCTGGAGAGCTTGAGCTGGCTGATGAATTTGCTTTGCATGGAACTGGCACGCTTCACACTTGGTTACTGGTGCAGTTGCATCTTGGAGGGCTTCTTGCCAAAAGAACCCTTGCCGGAAAGCTTTCCCGGCAAGTGCCCTTGCGCCAATGTGGTGGCCGCATATGCCTCCGTGTATCTCTGCCAACAGCTTCTGTCCATCTTCCCTGGAGATGCACTTCAACCTGACACCATTGAGTCTTCTTCTGTACAGCTCGTTATCCACGAACTGGTACATACTTGACTGCCTGGTTATCTTCTCTATCTCTTCTGGGTCATCGGGAAGTTCTCCAGTTTGCAGAAAACGAACGATCTGCTGCGCCCATGCCGGAGCCCGAGGCTCAACGGCAAGGACTAAAGGCATGAGGGCCGCTGCGGGAACCCCAGCTTCCACGGCAAGAACCTCTGGTTCTGCCGGAGCGGATGGTCCCCCGGCAAGCTCGCCGGGGCGAGGCTTGTCGGGAACGCTTGCTTCAACTGTACAGATCCGAGGATCTGCAGGAGCAAGCTGTTCCTCAGCATTCTGATCGTTGATCTTAGGGACCTTGGCGGCGGCTTCGGGAAGATCCACCGGCAAGTAGTCGCCGGAGACCAACTTTCTCTTCTTGGGTTGCCCAATTGATGGTGTGACGGATGGCTGAGTTAGCTTGAGCAAGAAGGTCCCTGGTTCCACAGGTAACTTCATTGCAGCGCACTTTGAAAGGCCATCTGCAATATCATTCTGAGCTCTTGGGACGTGCTCCATTTGCAGACCTTCAAAGTGCTCTTCAAGTTTCCTCACTTCATCTACATAAGCTTCCATCAAAGGGCTCTTGTAACTCTTGTTAACTTGTCGGACCACCAACTGAGAATCTCCCCGGACAATCAGCTTCCTAATCCCAAGTTCGGCCGCGATCCTGAGGCCGGCGAGCAAGCCTTCATACTCAGCAGTATTGTTTGTCGCTTGCTCCCTGGGAAAGTGCATCTGGATAACATACTTGAGGTGCTCTCCGGTGGGCGCGATGAGTACCACGCCGGCGCCGGCGCCTTGCAGCGAGAAGGCACCATCAAAGTACATTACCCATTCACTTGTCGCTTCTTGTACGGGAACACTTGTCTCTGGAATTTCTTCATCGGGCGTCGGGGTCCATTCAGCTATGAATTCTGCCAAAGCTCGGCTCTGTATGGTTGAAGTACTTTCAAACTTGAGTCCAAAGCTCGACAGTTCCAGTGCCCACTCGACAATCCTGCCTGTTGCTTCTGGATTGTGCAATATCCTCTTCAGCGGAAAGCGAGTGACCACTGTTATCTCATGTGCTTGGAAGTAATGGCGCAGCTTTCTCGAGGCCATGAGGAGGCCGAAAAGCAACTTCTGCACCCCGGAGTATCTTGATCTAGCCCCCTGCAAGAGGGAACTTACAAAATACACTGGGCGCTGCACCATCTTCTTTCGCACTTCTCCTTGCTCCTGCGCAGAGTTGTCCTCGTCGGGGCCAGAGCTTGTCGGAGGAGCCCCCTGCTTGTCACTGAATTCGCTTGCCGGTGGTGCTGACTCCTCGTTGGCCTCCCTCTCCGCTACTAACGCAGCACTAACCACCTGGTTGGTTGCCGCTAGGTACAGCAGCAACTTCTCCTGTGGCTTAGGTGCGACAAGTATTGGAGTGGAGGATAGGTACCGTTTCAAGTCCTGCAGCGCCGCCTCCGCTTCCGGAGTCCACTTCATGGGACCTGCCTTCTTCAAGATCTTGAAGAAAGGCAGGGCGCGTTCTGCAGACTTTGAAATGAACCTACTGAGGGCAGCTACACAACCTGCAAGCCTCCTGACATCCTTGACGCGCTTCGGGCCTTCGATCTGCTCGATGGCTTTTATCTTGTCGGGATTGGCCTCAATCCCCCTCTGGGACACAAAGAACCCGAGAAGCTTGCCGGAGGGGACTCCAAAGACGCACTTCTCGGGGTTCAACTTAAGCTGGATCTTGCGCAGGTTCTGAAATGTTTCTTCCAAGTCTTGGATCAGGGTATCTTTGCTCTTGCTCTTCACCACTATGTCATCCATGTAGGCTTCTACATTCCTGTGGATCTGTGGCTCAAAAGCAGTATGCACTACCCTTGCAAATGTTGAGCCTCCATTCTTCAATCCGAAGGGCATGCGTATGAAACAATACGTGCCACATGGAGTGATAAACGCAGTCTTCTCTTCATCTTCTTTGGCCATGAAAATCTGGTGGTAGCCTGAATACGCATCAAGGAAAGAGAGCAGCTCACATCCAGCGGTGGAGTCAACAATCTGGTCAATGCGCGGCAAGGGAAATGGATCCTTGGGACATGCTTTATTCACATCGGTGAAGTCTATACACAGTCTCCACTTCCCGTTGGCCTTACGCACGACAACTGGATTTGCTAACCACGTGGGATGGATCACGCCTCTAACCAGGCCTGCTGCTTCTAGTTTCTTGATTTCTTCGGCAATGAATTCTTGGCGCTCGACGGCTTGCTTCCTGACCTTCTGCTTGACGGGCCGCGCATGAGGACAAACAGCAAGCTTGTGCTCAATTACCTTCCTGGGAACACCGGGGATGTCAGATGGTTGCCAGGCAAACACATCGACATTCGTCCGCAGGAAGGCAACGAGCGCGCTTTCCTATTTGCTGTCGAGCGTGGCACTAATGGTGAAGGTACCACCAGTGCCGTCCTCCTTGGCGGACACCTTGTTGGTTGCCGGTGGAGCGGCCATCCCCTTCTTGCACTTGCCGGTGGAGCTCGATGGAACGTCCTCGACGGCAGCGCAGCACTCCGAAGAGGTGCGATTGCCGGAGTGGGTCCCAGAGCACTTGCCGGACTTGGCCTTCGTCTTCTTCCCCCCGGGAGCTTCAGCGGCAAGTGTGTCCTTCTCCGCTGCGGCTGCTGCATCCCGGTATATCTTGTCGGCGCAGACAAGCGCATCTTTCTTGTCGCCATGGATAGAGATGACGCTTATCGGCCCCGGGATCTTGAGTACATTGTAGGCGTAATGGGAAGCTGCCATGAACTTGGCGAGGGCGGGACGGCCGAGTATCCCATTATATGGCAATGGTATATCGGCGACGTCGAATGTGATGCGCTTAGTTCTGAAGTTGAGCTCCCCGCCAAAGGTCACTGGCAGAGTTATCTTGCCCTTGGGCTTGCTCCACCCCGGGTTTATTCCTTGGAACGAACCGGTCTCTTCGAGCTCGCCGTCCGGGATTTGGAGTTTCTTGATCACAGCCGAGGAGATCAAGTTCAGGCCGGCCCCGCCGTCAACCAACATTTTAGTGACCTTGAGGTTGCGGATGGTTGGTGAGACCAACATCGGCAAGCACCCGACCGCAGTGGTGCGGTCAGGGTGATCCTCAAGATCAAAAATGATGGGCGTGCTGGACCATTTGAGGAGCCTGCGCGACTCCACGGGCGGCTCTGCTGCATTTACTTCTCGCACCCACTGCTTGAGTTGGCGGTGGGAAATATGCAGAGAGGCGCCGCCGTCAACGCACAGGACTTCCGTGGCCTTCTGGAACTCCTGCTCGCTGTTATCTTCCTCCTCCATGTCATCGTCGTCGTCTTCTTCATCCTTGTCGCGGCCCCGGGGAGGTCGATCACCTTGCCGCTGCTTGGCCATTGAAAGCACATTTGCTCCCTGGGTGGTTTTGGTAATTAATGACAACATACTTTGTGGTTGGACTAATGCTTTTATCAAGTATGTTTCAGGAAATTCAATCACATTGGCTATGGCTAAAGGACTGAAGAAGTGGACCCCTCAAAATGCTAAGGCAAGCATTGGCAAAAGCTCAAGACTCCATTTTTGGTTTAGTGATCCAAGATCACATTGAGTCCATAGGAAAAGCCAATACTATTAAAAGGGGATGAGGTTGTGTTGATGATCTGGTTGCTCAAGTGCTTGGTGATATATCTCCTTCAACTATCAGCACCTTTCACTACTAAACACACCCATAAGTAATCTCGGACAAACCGATTCTTCCAACTCAGTCCCACTGAGATGAACCACCTCAGCCATATGCCAAACCCTAGAAAAATCGGTCATTCCGAGTTTGAGATCGGTCTCACCGAAATACGGATTGCCAACCTTCTGTAACCGTTTGACATCATTTCGGAATAACCGAGTTTGCATTATCGGTCTCACCGAAATTGGCAAGCTTCTGTCTTGGCTAAAATCGGTCTCACCGATATTGCATTTTCGGTCTCACCGATACTGGCATGTTCCTGTCTTTTCTCAAATCGGTCTAACCGAGTTTTCTTTCTCGGTCCCACCGAAAACTCCAACGTTCATATCATTTGCACTTTCGGTCTCACCGAGATGGTATTTTCGGTCCCACCGAAAACCCCAACGTTCACTATATTTGAACTTTCGGTCTGACCGAGTTTTCACTTTGGTCCCACCGAGATTGCTCAATTATGTGTGTAACGGTTGGATTTTGTGTGGAGGCTATATATACCCCTCCACCCCCTCTTCATTCGTGGAGAGAGCCATCAGAAAGAACTACCACTCCTACCTTACACTTTCTGAGAAGAGAACTACCTACCCTTGTGCTGAGATCAAGTTGCTCCATTCCTACCATATGAAACTTGATTTCTAGCCTTCCCAAGTTGCTTTCCACTCAATCCTTTCTTCCACCACAGCCAAATCAGTGAGGAGAGTTGAGTGTTGGTGAGATTATCATTTGAAGCACAAGAGCAAGGAGTTCATCATCATCTACAACATCTATTACCTTTTGGAGGGTGGTGCCTCCTAGATTGGTTAGGTGTCGCTTGGGAGCCTCCATCTTTGAGATGTGGAGTTGAACCAAGAAGTTTGTAAGGGCAAGGAGATCGCCTACTTCGTGAAGATCTACCCCGAGTAAGGCTAGCCCTCCGTGGGCGTAGGCCATGATGGAATAGACAAGGTTGCTTCTTCGTGGACCCTTCGTGGGTGGAGCCCTCCGTGGACTCGCGCAGCCGTTACCCTCCGTGGGTTGAAGTCTCCATCAACGTGGATGTACGATAGCACCACCTATCGGAACCACGGGAAAAATCATTGCGTCTCCAAATTGCGTTTGATCTTCTCCACTTCTCTTTACTACTCGTGCAATTTATTTTCCGCTGCCCATACTCTAGAATTGCATGTGTAGTGTGCTAATTGACTTGTGTGCTATGCAAAAATTGTCAAAATCTGTCCTTGATAAAAGACAGAATTTTTTATCTTGTCGAGTAGTCTAATCACCCCCCTCTAGACACTCTCACCTTCTTCGATCCTACAATTGGTATCAGAGCTTTGGTCTCCATTGCTTTGGTTTACACACCATTGGAGGAAGATGGACGTGTCTACATTTGGGAGTGTTAGCCATAGAGTGCCTGTTCTTGATGGAAGGTTCTATAACTCGTGGAGGGTTGAAATGCTTAGTATCTTTAAGAAGTACAATTTGTGCAAATATATTGAGAACCCCTATGTGCCTCCTTTTGATCCCTTGCACCCTACCATAGATGAAGAGCTTGATTTGCTTCGTAACCTTAGAACTGTAAATCTTATCATTAGAGGGTTACCCGATGACTTGCTTAATCTTGTTACAAACTTTGAGTGCGCCTATGCTATGTGGAAATTCTTGGAAGAACTTTATCCGGACTACTCTTTGAGAAGTATTGATGAAATTCTACACAAGACTATTGAATTTGATAAGTTGCACCCCAATGATCCCAACTTTGATAAATGCTTCTTTGAGCTTCGTGATCTTATGAAAAAGAAGGGTGATCCCGGTCTTATCAATGTTATAATTAGAAATGCTATTGCATTGCATTCCGAAGATTATTGTCACATTGACCAAACTAATGCAAGTACTTATCAAATTGACCTAGGTGTTGATGATGAACAATCTATGGGTCAATATGATGATGAGCATGAGCAAGATGATGATTACTCTGATTCGGACACCGAGCTAGACAAGGTCATGAAGAGTCTAAATCTTATGGCAAATATGAGAGACTACATGTCCGGTGGAAAAGAGTGGATTCTTGATAGTGGATGCACCGACCACATGACCGGAGACAAAGACATGTTTCGAGAGCTTGCAAAGAACGATGGTCCACGCAAGTATGTGACTTTTGGAGACAACTCCAAGGGTAAGGTACTTGGCCTTGGTAAGGTGGCCATATCTCATGATAGCTCTATTCAAAATGTCATGCTTGTAGAATCTCTTGGATACAATTTACTTTCCGTGTCTAGATTAGCTGACTTTGGATTCAATGTGCTATTCACCAAAGTAGATTGCCAAGTCTTTCGTCGTGACAATCAAAATATGGCATTTACCGGTATCCGTAGAGGTGATCTATATATTGTTGATTTCACTAAGAAAGCCCAACCTAGAGCTTGTTTCATTGCTAAATCCTCTAAAGGTTGGTTATGGCATAGAAGGCTAGGACATGTTGGTATGCGTAATCTAGACAAGCTGATCAAAGGTGATCATATTCTTGGTGTTAAAGATGTTTTCTTTGACAAAGATAGACTTTGTAGTGCTTGTCAAGCAGGAAAACAAGTAGGTGGAAGTCATCCCGTGAAAAACATCATGACCACAAGGTGACCGCTTGAGCTTCTTCATATGGATCTCTTCGGTCCCAATGCTTACAAAAGCCTTGGTGGTAACTCCTTTGGTCTAGTTATAGTTGATGATTATTCCAGATTTACGTGGGTATTTTTCCTTGATGATAAATCACAGGTTCAAAGAATCTTCAAGACCTTTGCCAAAAAGGCCCAAAATCAATTTGAGATGAAGATCAAGAAAGTTCGGAGTGACAATGGAACGGAGTTCAAGAACGCCAATGTAGACTCTTTTCTCGATGAGGAAGGGATTCTACATGAGTTCTCGGCTACGTACACCCCTCAACAAAATGGAGTTGTTGAGAGGAAGAACTGAACGCTCATAGAGATGGCGAGAACGATGCTTGATGAATACAAGACACCGAAGCATTTTTGGGGAGAAGCGGTCGAGACAGCTTGTCATGCTATCAACAGGCTTTATCTTCATAAGCTTCTCGGCAAGACATCATACGAGTTTCTCACCGGTAACAAACCCCAAGTGGGATACTTTCGTGTCTTTGGTTCAAAATGCTATATCCTTGATAAGCATCGTCGGTCTAAATTTGCTCCTAAATCTCATGAAGGCTTTCTTCTTGGTTATGGATCAAACTCCCACACCTACCGTGTCTACAACAATTTCACCCGAAAGGTTGAAGAGACGGTAGATGTGAAGTTTGATGAATCTAATGGCTCGCAAGTAGAGCAAATGCCTATTGATGTAGGAGACAAGGACCCATCGGAAGCTATCCAAGATTTATCTATTGGAAAGATCCGTCCCATGGAAGTGAAGGAGAGTACCTCATCTACATATGTGGAGCCACCTACCTCACGGCGAGATGAACCTCAAGGCAACATGGAGGCCTCCACAAGTGGAACTCGCCAAGATGAGGAAGTGCAACAAGAAGATCCACCACAACCTCCTTCTCCACCACCTCAAGACAACACCAACAACAATGAAGAAGAAGAAGAGGAAGATGAAGATGATGAGGAAGCTCAGCCACAACATCAACAAAAGCTATCCCGAGTCCGAGCAAGAGTCAAGAAAAATCATCCCGTGGAACAAAGGATGAACGACATCAACTCCGGGAGAATTACTCGCTCTAAAACTCGCTTAGCTAACTTTTGTGAGCATTACTCATTTATCTCTAGTATTGAACCTATGAAGGTAGAAGAAGCACTTGAAGACCCGGATTGGGTGAACGCTATGCACGAAAAACTACACAACTTCGAGAGGAACAAGGTATGGACTTTGGTAGAGAAGCCCAAGGATGATCAAAACATCATTGGAACCAAATGGGTGTTTCGGAACAAGCAAGATGAAGATGGACAAGTCATCCGCAACAAGGCTCGTCTCGTAGCTCAAGGTTACACACAAGTCGAAGGTATGGACTATGGTGAGCCCTATGCCCCCGTTGCTAGACTTGAGTCCATTCGCATCCTTCTTGCTTATGCCAATCACCATGATATTACTCTCTATCAAATGGATATCAAAAGTGCTTTCCTAAATGGTGAAATTGAGGAGGAAGTATTTGTGAAACAACCTCCCGGATTTGTGAATCCTAAAAAGCCTAATCATGTTTACAAGTTGCATAAAGCTCTTTATGGTCTTAAACAAGCTCCTAGAGCTTGGTACAAATGCTTAACCAGTTTTCTTCTTGAAAAAGGCTTTGAGATTGGAAAGATAGACTCAACGCTATTCACGAAAAGGGTTAATGGTGAACTATTTGTGTGCCAAATATATGTTGATGATATTATCTTTGGTTCAACTAACCCCCATTTTAGCAAGAAGTTTGGACAGCTCATGTCGGAGAAGTATGAGATGTCCATGATGAGTGAACTCAAATTCTTCCTTGGGTTGCAAATCAAGAAATCTAAGGAGGGTACCTTTGTCTCACAAACAAAGTACACCAAGGATCTCTTCAAGAAGTTCAACATGCAAGAAAGCAAAGGTATGAGTACCCCCATGCCTACTAGTGGACATAATGACTTGACAAAAGATGGAGAACCCGTTGATCAAAGGGTTTACCGATCTATGATTGGTTCTCTACTATATCTTTGTGCTTCTCGTCCTGACATAATGTTGAGTGTATGCATGTGTGCACGATATCAAGCAGCCCCTAAAGAATGTCATCTTAAAGCTGTTAAAAGGATAGTGAGATACTTGATACACACACCAAACTTTGGCATTTGGTATCCTAAGAGGGCCTCTTTCGACCTTGTTGGCTATTCCGACTCGGACTATGCCGGTGACAAGGTTGATAGAAAGTCAACTTCGGGTACATGTCAATTCCTTGGTCGATCCCTTGTATCTTGGTCCTCCAAGAAACAAAATTCGGTATCATTATCCACTGCCGAAGCAGAATATATTGCTGCTGGTTCGTGTTGTGCTCAATTGCTATGGATGACACAAATGCTTAAGGATTATGGGATACATGTGAGACATGTTCCTTTGCTTTGTGACAATGAGAGTGCAATTAAAATTGGACACAATCCAGTGCAACACTCTCGAACAAAGCATATTGAAGTTCGTCACCATTTTATTCGTGATCATATTGCCAAGGGTGACATTAATCTTAAGCATGTTCGTACTGACAAACAACTAGCTGATATCTTTACAAAACCTCTTGATGAGAAAGTGTTTTGTTGCTTGAGGAGTGAGTTGAACATCATTGATGCTTCAAACTTGGAGTGATAACTCCATTGATGCATGCAAGGCATGAGCCTACTTGACTAATCCTTGATATTTCTCTTATGATGATGATCATATGTCTTGGACACATTTGCCTCCTTGTATTGCATCTAACTCCTCGCAGGTACTTGGATGATCTACATTCCACAAGATTACCACACACTCAAATCATGAGTAATCTTGTCAGTGACCAAGTATCTAGCCCTTTGGGATGTTGAGTTCAAGGAACAAATTTCTACATATCCTTTTTGACATCTTATACATCTAGTATTTCACTCTTGTCATCTTGGATATTCTTGAGTATTTCCTTGCTTGCCTAACCCATGTAGGAAGATGAACTACACAAGTAGAAATGGCGCTCCAACTTCACATTCAATGAGCACCTACATCGAGCTTACCTACATGAGTACAAGCAGCTTCATAAGATGTGATCACATCAAATGCTTAATCGAAAAATGGCAACCCCATTTTGAGCTTAAATGATGAGTATGACCTATGATCAAATGTCCTCATTTGACTCCTAAGTCAATATACTCAAACATAGGTGATCTTGTCACCGACCTTTATCTAGATGAAGTACATATGTTTTTGGAGTCTTTCTGTTTTCTCTTATGTTCTCTCATTGAGTTAAAAAAAACTTCATCTACGAATCTTTTTATTTTCTATTCTTCTGTCTTTGTGAATATCCTTCTGGCTCTGATCAATTCCCTGAAAATCTTTCACAAATTCATTGCAAATCCTTTGAAACATTCCTCGCAGAGTGAGCTGAATTATTTCTATATTTCCTTGGAATTAAACTCGGCGTCACCGATTTATTCTTTTCGGTCTAACCGAAAAGGATTCGGACCCACCGATCCATCTAATTCAGTGCCACCGATTTATCCTCCAGGATATCATCTTCTGCAGCTTCACTCAATGTTTCTGTATGCATGTTTCTATTTGCCCTGTTGTGATTCTTAAGGATCCCACTTCTTTCTTTCCATCCTTCCTGCCCTTCCTAGTTTGCTGTCCTTTTCGGCACTTGATGTCAAAGGGGGAGAAGACTTAGGGGGAGTAGAGGGAGAAGAGACTTAGGGGAAGAAGAAAAGCAATCTTATCTTAAGGGGGAGAGAATCACATCAAAGCTGTTTTACTTTGGACATCATTCTCAATTGGCATCATTCTTTTGATTTTGCTGTTTCCATCAACCCCCTTGTTCTGAGAGAACTCAAAGGGAGAGAAATTTTCTCAATTGATATCTTATGGAAAGCAAAATCTCTTAGTGTTCATTGAAAATCTTTCAGTTTCGGAGACATGTTTGCTGATTCAAGCTTGTGCTCAATATGAGACACTCCTTATACATGTCCTCCCTGGCTTGGTACTCTTGATGTTCTTGCAGTTGGTTGAAGGAATACTCTTGTGTTATCTAACCTTGTTTTCCCAAGTTTATCCTTTCAGGTACAATGCCAAGGAACCTCAAGGTAAGTATATACATCTTGCAGAATGTGCATGATGGTTGCTTGTAAATACTTGTTTGCAAGAAATCACCATGCACATACGCATTATCACTCACTTCCTTTTCATCTGCTCTGATGCATATAGCCAAGCTGCATGTAGCACATCTTGCTTATCTCTCTTGTGTGCTTGTGGTAGTCCAAAACCATAATTTATGAAAATCTTGCACACTTGTAGGGGGAGCCTGTGTACTACATGCTTGTCAAAGCTTTCATGATAATTATGTCTTTCTTTCAATAAGCTTTGATGTCTTATTTAGTGTGATTTTAGTGTGTTGCCATCAATTACCAAAAAGGGGGAGATTCAAAGCACATTTGCTCCCTGGGTGGTTTTGGTAATTAATGACAACATACTTTGTGGTTGGACTAATGCTTTTATCAAGTATATTTCAGGAAATTCAATCACATTGGCTATGGCTAAAGGACTGAAGAAGTGGACCCCTCAAAATGCTAAGGCAAGCATTGGCAAAAGCTCAAGACTCCATTTTTGGTTTAGTGATCCAAGATCACATTGAGTCCATAGGAAAAGCCAATACTATTAAAAGGGGATGAGGTTGTGTTGATGATCTGGTTGCTCAAGTGCTTGGTGATATATCTCCTTCAACTATCAGCACCTTTCACTACTAAACACACCCATAAGTAATCTCGGACAAACAGATTCTTCCAACTCAGTCCCACCGAGATGAACCACCTCAGCCATATGCCAAACCCTATAAAAATCGGTCATTCCGAGTTTGAGATCGGTCTCACCGAAATACGGACTGCCAACCTTCTGTAACCGTTTGACATCATTTCGGAATAACCGAGTTTGCATTATCGGTCTCACCGAAATTGGCAAGCTTCTGTCTTGGCTAAAATCGGTCTCACCGATATTGCATTTTCGGTCTCACCGATACTGGCATGTTCCTGTCTTTTCTCAAATCGGTCTAACCGAGTTTTCTTTCTCGGTCCCACCGAAAAATCCAACGTTCATATCATTTGCACTTTCGGTCTCACCGAGATGGTATTTTCGGTCCCACCGAAAACCCCAACATTCACTATATTTGAACTTTCGGTCTGACCGAGTTTTCACTTCGGTCCCACCGAGATTGCTCAATTATGTGTGTAACGTTTGGATTTTGTGTGGAGGCTATATATACCCCTCCACCCCCTCTTCATTCGTGGAGAGAGCCATCAGAAAGAACTACCACTCCTACCTTACACTTTCTGAGAAGAGAACTACCTACCCTTGTGCTGAGATCAAGTTGCTCCATTCCTACCATATGAAACTTGATTTCTAGCCTTCCCAAGTTGCTTTCCACTCAATCCTTTCTTCCACCACAGCCAAATCAGTGAGGAGAGTTGAGTGTTGGTGAGATTATCATTTGAAGCACAAGAGCAGAGTTCATCATCATCTACAACATCTATTACCTTTTGGAGGGTGGTGCCTCCTAGATTGGTTAGGTGTCGCTTGGCAGCCTCCGTCTTCGAGATGTGGAGTTGAACCAAGAAGTTTGTAAGGGCAAGGAGATCGCCTACTTCGTGAAGATCTACCCCGAGTAAGGCTAGCCCTCCGTGGGCGTAGGCCATGATGGAATAGACAAGGTTGCTTCTTCGTGGACCCTTCGTGGGTGGAGCCCTCCGTGGACTCGCGCAGCCGTTACCCTCCGTGGGTTGAAGTCTCCATCAACGTGGATGTACGATAGCACCACCTATCGGAACCACGGGAAAAATCATTGCGTCTCCAAATTGCGTTTGATCTTCTCCACTTCTCTTTACTACTCGTGCAATTTATTTTCCGCTGCCCATACTCTAGAATTGCATGTGTAGTGTGCTACTTGACTTGTGTGCTATGCAAAAATTGTCAAAATCTGTCCTTGATAAAAGACAGAATTTTTTATCTTGTCGAGTAGT
>LR738710.1:47251121-47312525 GCA_902687465.1 Secale cereale | reverse complement strand
CCCCCCCTCTAGACACTCTCACCTTCTTCGATCCTACAGCCTTGCCGCGGCGTCCTCCCCGGCCATTGAACGGCCGCTTCTTGCTCAGCTCTCCTCCGCCACCTTGGGCCTTCTCCTTGTCGCGCCGCTCGTACTCAGCTTTCTGCTGCTCGACGAGGTACTCGACGCGTTTGCAGTTGGAGAGGTCGTGGCCCTTGGTGCGGTGGATCTTGAAGTATTGCTTGTCGGAGCCGTCCTGCTTGTCGGCTGTCGCTACAGGGGCAGGCTCCTTGCCGAAGCCACCAGCCTGTGCTTGCTTGGCGGGAGCCTCCTTGCCGGACTTCTCGACGGCAAGCACTTCCTTGTTCTTCTTTCTTCTATTGTTCCGCCGCCGGCTCTTCTTTGCTGGGGCGGCGTCCTCGCTGTCGCTTCCTCCAGCGCCAGCATCCTCTCCGAGGAGTCTCCTCCCCTCCTCGGCGCGCGCGCACTTATCAGCTAGAGCATAAAGCTCGCTGACATCCCGTATCTTGGTCATGGCCATCTCCTCACGCATGCGGCGGTTACGCACGTTCTGGTGGAACGCGCTGATAACCGTGGCAGGGTGGACGTCGGGGATGTTGTGCTGCACGCGGCTGAAGCGCTGGATGTACTTGTGCAGAGGTTCTCCTTCCTTCTGGGCCAAGATGTGGAGATCGCTCTCCTGGCCGTGGGGTTTGTGGCCGCCCGTGAAGGCGCCAAAAAATTGGTGGCAAAGGTCTGCCCAAGAAGAAATGGAGCCTTCCGGCAAGTGCATAAGCCAAGAACGGACGTTTGGCTTAAGCACTAGCGGGAAGTAGTTCGCCAGTATCTTCTCGTCGCGCCCCCCGGCAGCCTGCACCGCGATGGTGTAGATGCTGAGAAACTCCGAGGGGTGCGTCTTGCCGTCGTACTTCTCCGGTACGTCGGGCTTGAAGTTCTTCATGCTGGGCCACTGGACACGCCGCAGCTCACGGGTAAATGCAGGGCAACCTGCCGCGTACGGCAAGTCGCCTGGCTCACCGGGCGCGTGTGTGTCAACAGCGGTCCCAGCTCGCTGATCTGATTGTCGCCGAGCTTCTCGGCGGCGCTCGATCGTCGTTCGAGCGTCTTCTTGTCGCCGGTCGTCGAGGACTTGGTGCTGGTCCCGACGAGCCCGCGGATCCGATGACGCCGTGGAGTCGTCGTCGACGTTGATCCGGCGGGGCGGTGTTTTCTGCTTCCGCGGCGGGGAGTGCACGGTGGTTGCACCCCCGGCGGTCTTGTCGCCATCGGCCTTCGTCTTCTCGACTTGCCGCGGCCGCGACGTCGCCGGCTGCTGCGGCGTGTCGTTGTTGGCGAAGGCGATGAGGCTTTGGATTGTTGCCCTCCAGTCTTCGGCCTTGTCTGCCGCTGGAGGGAAGTCGAGGAGCAGTTGCGCTCTTGCGAGCGCTTCTGCTGGAGAGGAGGGGAGCGGGGGCGAGCGGTGCGAGGAGCGGGATATGCTCGGACTCCTAACGGGGTTAGAAGGAGCAGTTTCCCGCCCCGGTGACCGCACCTTGCTCGTGCCCGGACGGTGGTCCGGAGCATCCCGCGAACCTCCGGCTTGCCCTTGCCCCAGCAAGCGGATGGTACCTCCTGTACCACGGCGCTGTTGAGTCGTCGTTTGCTGAGATGGACGTGGCGCGTCCACGGAGACCGAGGCTCGGTCGTCCGTCTTGTCCTTGGATTTGGTGGTGCCGCGAGTTTCCTCGCCGGCGACCACCCTTCCGACGGCGTCTCCTCCACCCACCGTTGGTTCTGGTGGCGGTGGAACAGACGCAGACGGGCCTCCGACCTCCGAAGCCTTCTTCTTCGGGGCCATGCTGTTGTTGCTGATGAAGTTGATGTAGCTGGAGAGGTTGATGAAGAATGCGCCCGCGTGAACGCCGGATCAGGTTCGCACAACCTCGACGCCCCCTACCTGGCGCGCCAAAGATGTCGGGGGAAACTGTCCACCACGATCACCTATGGGACCGGAGCCCCTTGTTCGTGCGGTAAGGGAGCGGAGGGAGCACAAAGAGCAGATCGTAGAGCACACGCGGGCAGTTTACCCAGGTTCGGGCCGCGATGGACGCGTAAAACCCTACTCCTGCTTGGTTTGTATTAAGTGTTGGAGCTCGGGAGCTTCAAGAACTAACTACACCGAGTGAATGAGCGATCTAGGTTCCGAACCCCCTCTACGTGGTGCATGGGCCTTCTTTTATAGCCCAAGGGGTCACCGACAGGTGTCACGTAGAGGAGGAGGGTAGAAATGTAACTGCGGTGGTAGTTGTAACAGTGCGGGAATAGTGGATGAACAGTGGATGAACAGTGGTCATCACCTACTTTGACAGTGGGGGACAAGAGCATTAAATGCCCATCACCGTCGACCCCAAAAGCGCCCGCCCTTGCGTCTCCGTTTGCCACGGCGATGGCTTTGTCACCGTGGAGTGCCACCGTGTCCCCCAGGCTGCACAGCCATCCGCCACGCGTCCCTGGAAGGGCCCCAGGGCGACGCGTGGGTCGATGAGCTGGAGCGCGGGCACACAGTGCGAGTTCCCCCGGCAAGCACCTTGCCGGGGTCTTGATCTTGTCGGGCCGAGAAGCTTGTCGGGCCCTGAAGCTTGTCGCTCCCCGGGCCCTGTCGGGGCGCATGCTGCGCCGAGGCACGTCTTCTGAAATGTAATCTTCTGGTCTTCCTGGCAAGTTCCTCTTGCCAGGGTCTTGTGTAAATGAGATAGTCTTGAGCCTGGGACGGCCTTCCCGGCAAGCTCCACTTGCCGGGGCCTTGATCTTCTGTCTTGTATACTTTGTTTTTGAATGGCTTTATATGGATCAGAAAGGTCTCTGACGAGCACGTGGTGAGCCCTGCCGCGGGAAGCTGCTACTGCCCGTGCACAAGTTGGGGTACTGAGGTACCCCTACCTTAGTACACCGACAATCCAAAAAAGGGATGTCTCCGCTTCGGGAATCAGCCGTGTGGTGCATGGGAGGGAGGATGGCTGGTGGTGGGGATAGAATCTGCATGCATGCATGCACGTTAAAATAATTGCCACATGGGACTACAGTGGTCGGATTACATTAATCTAAGACCGCAACTCTTACCGAGCAATACTAAACACATCATTTTTTATTGAGGCCGACACCTGCTGGTCTTAGGGGGATACTTACTATTTCGTTAGAGACAACTTTGTCACGAATCAAGCATCGCGTTGGCATGGTTGTCATAGTACACGGAATCAACGGTCCCGATGTCATTTTTCTAGCGCCGCGCTTACTGCTTGCCAATTATTTTTCTTTCCTCGCTGGTTCACGTCCGCGGACTTGCGAAACCAACATAAAGCCATCTTGGATTTTTCCGCCCGGTGTTTTTTCTTTAATTGTCAACCACCCTAGCAACGTCTCTCTTTCCAATATTTTTTCTTTTGTTTATTGTTGCCCCTCTCAGTCGAAGGACGAAACTATATGGAAAACGGAGCAGAGATGATAGTTGGTTGCACTGCCGCACTTCGAAAACATCTGAGCTGACGAGGACATTCTTCCCCCGAAGTGAAAACTTTTTTGGAGAAACTTTTTCTTGAAGAGATCCCTTCAATGCTACCGTCTCAAAAAGGTCAAGAGGCTGCGCCCACAAGATAGAACTCCCGTTCTTCCAACCAATGAGGGCTTCCGATTGTCAGCTCCACTCACTTCAAAGAAGCAATCTCGAGCTGATACTTTTTAATGCCACACGACCATTTTTGATCCGTCTGGCATGAAATGATTGCCGGTACCCATCTTTTATTCACTAAAACTTTGTTTATTTCCGAGCTCATACAATGAAAACATCAATAATCGCTGAAGCAAGCAGAGGTGATCGTTGGCTCCACTGCCGCACTTCGAAACATCTGAGGTGACTATGACATTCTTTTCTCGACGTGAAAACTAGTTTTAGAGACATTTTTTTAAGAGATCCCTCACTGCTATCGTTTCAAAAAGGCCAAGAGGTTTGCGCCCACGGGGTTGAACCCCCGTTCTTCCTACAAATGAGTTACCGATCGTCAGTTCAACTCACTTCAAAGAAGCAATCTCGAGCCGACACTTTCTAGTGCCACACGGACATTTTTGACTATGTGGCATGCCACGTACACCCGTACCCATCGTTTATTCACCAAAACTTTGTTTACTCTTGACCTCATACGATTGAAACATCAATAATCGCTTGGACCAAGTAGCGATGATCGTTGTCTCCACTGCCGCAGTTCGAAACATCTGAGCTGACTTTGACATACTTTTCCCTTCATGAAAACTAGTTTAGGAGACATTTTTTTGAAGAGATCGCTCACTACTACCGTTTCAAAAAGGTCAAGAGGTTGCGCCCAGGAGATAGAACTCCCGTTGTACCTACCGATAAGGGCTACCAATTGTCGGTTCAACTCACTTCAAAGAAGCAATCTTGAGCTGACACTTTTCAATGCCACACGAGCATTCTGATCCGTGTGGCATGCCATGATTGCCGGTACCCATCTCTTATTCCCAAAAACTTTGTTTACTTTCGACCACATAAGATGAAAACATCAATAATCGCTGAAGCAAGTAGAGGTGATTGTTGGCTCCACGGCCGCACTTCGCAACTCTGAGCTGACGAGGACATTTTTTTCCCGACGTGAAAAGTAGTTTTTTTCAAGAGATCCCTCACTGCTATCGTTTCAAAAAGGCCAAGAGGTTTGTTCAAATGAGTTACCTATCGTCAGTTCAACCCACTTCAAAGAAGCAATATCGAGCCGACACTTTCTAGTGCCACACAGACATTCTTGACCGCGTGGCATGCCACGATCGCCTGTACCCATCGTTTATTCACCAAAACTTTGTTTACTCTTGACCTCATACGATTGAAACATCAATAATTTCTTGGAGCAAGTAGCGATGATCGTTGGCTCCACTGCCGCACTTCGAAACATCTGAGCTGACTTCGACATTCTTTTCCCTTCATGAAAACTAGTTTAGGAGACATTTTTTTTGAAGAGATCACTCACTGCTATCGTTTAAAAAGGTCAAGAGGCTGCGCCCACGAGATAGAACTCCCGTTCTACCTACCAATGAGGGCTACCGATTGTCGGTTCAACTCACTTCAAAGAAGCAATCTCGAGCTGACACATTTTAATACCACACGACCATTCTGATACGTGTGGCATGCCATGATTGCCCGTACCCGTCTTTTATTCACAAAAACTTTGTTTACCTCCGACCACATAAGATGAAAACATCAATAATCATTGAAGCAAGCAGAGGTGATCGTTGGCTCCACGCCCGCACTTCGCAACTCTGAGCTCACGAGGACATCATTTTGCTCAAATACCTGTTTTTTTCAGAAGACTCCTGAAACAATCCATTATTTTGCCCCTGTTTTCATATGTGTTGTCTTCCTTTTTTCATTCGCCTCATAGCAGCTCAACACCATATGAAAAAAAGCAGATGCATTGCCATTCTCTACCACATGCAATGACATTTTTTTTCTAACAAGACCCACACATTCTAAGATTACCACACACAACTTAGTCGATAGAAACCGTACAAACATTTTTGGTAATGAGATATTACCATGCATGCACACGTGGCTCAACATAGTACTCTTAGTTACTTGCCACGTGGTCCTCACCAGACACACGAGCAAGCTTAGGGGGATCGCTACAGACTTCATCTTCTCCACCGGAGTCACTATGTGTGTTCCTCTCCGCTGCAAAGTATTCACCATCCTCCACCTCACCTGAACCAATATCAGACATCTCGCTCATCGCACCCGGGTCATGCTCGCCAAACCCCTCCTCTTGACCAGCAATATTTGCGATGACTTCACAGGGGCCGAAGTGGAAGAGGATTCCATCGTCGCCCCCTGTTGATGCCACTGTTGCGTCGATGACCACGGCCTACAGGTTAACATTTTTAGTCCAAGATTCAGATCATGACCACCAGATTTGAGTTGCCCGTGTAGAACATTGAAAAACTTGCCTCTGGCTGATCACCCAAGGGTGCACCCTGTTGTGCATTGCAGCTCATAGCATCCGATGCAACATGAAACACTTGGGGTGGTGTCTCCTGAGATCGATCATGGAAAGTAAATTTAGATTCAATCACATGACTGCAGGCAAAGAGGAGTTGTTTCCACAAGAAAACGGACCGCCAGATACGTCACTTACTTCTTTGGAGTTAACGAATGCAGTGGGCATCTCATCAAGAACTCTTGCTGATACGGATCCATGGTGGTCATTGAACGCCGGTGCCATAGATGCTCCACCCAGTTGTGAGAGGTACAACAGATGCTCTATTTTTGGCCATAGGTCTCTGCTCTCTATGACTTTAAGTACTGCGAGCCCAACCTAGCGGAAGCGCCATAGCGGTTTGAAATTTGAAAGCATGGGACGCATACGTGTGCTCACACGAGGGCAGAAGCATTGACACGTGTAATGACTCATTTAAGTTCCTACCAGTAGCCCATTGTTTCAAAAAGTGCCACCCGGCAAGCACTCACCCTTGCCAATTCTGTATCCGAAATTCAGGCACCAGCAGCCAAACAAATTATCCTTCTATGGTCAACTAACACCGCACGCAACCGAAGACGCAATTAGATGCTCTCAAAACATTGTTGCCACATAGCCTGCAGATCTAAATGGTCTAATATTATCTAGCCATTTCACAAGAAATGTTTGCACAATCCTTGTGGTTTTTAGATAGGTATCGGTTCAAACATGAAAGCTTCACCACAACAAAGTTTACAGTCAGTAGGATCAAGCGTGGAAATTCATCCACATGTAACACACAGGGGAAAATCCTCCATTAACCTACTTGTACATGGGCGCAACGTAAATTCTAAGATGCGTTAGGCACAAGAGACCTAGTGCACGAGGTGCGTTGATGGCCTGTAACGCCGCAATTCTTGCAAGTGACAGGCTTGTGAGGTTGTTTAGGAACATCTCCGCGGTCTGGGCATGTAGTCCTCTTGTGCCCTGGGAGCTTAAATATACTGCAGAATCTCGTCCTCTTGCTCAGGCCTTCATACGGTGATTTCTCTCTGCTTGAGCATGGTCGCCCCACACCGCATTTTTTGGCCGGAGCTGATAGTCCCGCGAGCGCACCCTAGTTGCCAGATGCGGTCATGTTGTTCTCATTGGCGACCACCTCCGGATCCATGATACCCAATGTCATTCTCGAACCATTGTTCTTTCTGTTTGCTTCTGCAGCTATCATATCCTCAATCCCAAGACCATCTCTGTTTATAGCCAACGGAGATGCCTCCACGATCAGGTCTTTGATTTTTGCTAGTACCAGCTCGTAGGCAGCGACTGACGAGTCTCCAATGCTCACGAGTTCCATAGCATGCAGGTACAGAGTTGAACTCCGACAGGTAAATGGCTGATTAGCAGCCTGGTCTTTCTGGATGTGAGCAATGTGTTGTGGCAAGATGTCCCTAGCATCCTTTGTGCACCTGTTCAGAATGTGCCAATTAGGTATCTCCTGCACGCCAATGTGGTCCATCACCTGAATAAATGCAAAATACGAGTAAGTCTCCACGAGTGTTACGAAAACATACTTGCCACCAGATACCATGTAATTTAGCAGCGAGCAAAGAATAACCTTCAAGGCATGGCAGCAAAGCATTCCCATGTGTGCAAACTGCCCGCATTCGCAATCAAACCGATCCCCATCATCAGATATGGTCACCACATATTCTACCTTGCTCCACCTTTCTCGTTTTTCAGCGTCATTGTGCCTTGCAATGTACTTCTTTTTCTTTTCCACTTCTTCAACTTGGTATGATCCACCCTCGAACAGATTATCACCAAATAATTCAAACATCTTTCTTGTATAAACCTTACTTGCGTGCCTTTCGATAGCAATGTTTGTTCTCATCACGGCACCACTCTGCGAAAGGATCAAAAACAAAAAAAGAGATAATTAGTTTTTTTTTTCTATGGACTACAATCACACATACTACAAACATAAGTAAATCTAGCTCACAATCCTTGTTCTTTTTTCCTGGTAGCTCTCATCTGATTCACGGTCGAATTGAAGCCTCATGTATTGGCGCACGAATACATGCATTGGGCTAGCTGGCAGCATGTAAATCTTCAGCATGTTGTTGGCGCTCTCGCTACGTTGAGTGCTGGTCATTTTCGCACAGAAGACTCCCTTGAAGTATGGCTTCGCCCACTTGTGACGTATCTCATACAGGTTTGTCATGTAATTGTGGGATTTCAGATTGTATTTTTCAACAAGCGAAGCCCATGCTGTCTCAAATTCCTCCTCACTTATCATGTGATTCACCACTTTGTGGAACTCGGCCCTGAACTCGCTCTTGCTTGTGTACAATGGGCCAAGGCTTTCTTTTGCTTTTTTTTAAGAACATGCCACTTACACCACCTGTGGATAGTATTAGGGAACTCGCTTCTAATTGCTACCTCCATGGCTCTTGCTTGGTCTACAATATGGAGAAAATATGTGAAAACAGAGCCAAATATGTGCAATTATGTATTAATAGACACCTACATATGCATCAATTTGCTTAGCATGGCACAAACCTGTGAATATTGTTTGGGGGTGTTTGCCGCCCATAATGTTGATGAACTCAGAAAATACCCACTAGAAGCTCTCGACTTGTCCATCACGCATCAGCACTCCAGCAAGTATTATCCTTTCAAAGTGATTGTTCACTCCAACGAACAAACCAAAGGGCATGTCATACAAGTTTGTCCGATATGTCATATCGAACGTGACAACATCGCCAAAGAACTTGTACTGCAACTTGTTGTTTCCAGTTGTCCACATAAGGTTTTGATTCTGCTTTCCTCATCGCCCTGGACCCTATATGTGAATTCCGGGTCGTTCTGCTGAATTTCTTTGAACACAGCAAGTGTTCTATTGACATCATCATCAGCTTGGCCCCGGCTTACTCTTCCGCACAGATTGCGCAATGACCTTTTTGTAAAAGGAACGTTCTGTGTTGAACCAAAGAAGCAACCAACTATGCTATACACCTTGTTGAGGTTCACATTGTTTGCCCTAAGCTGTTTCACCAGATGCTTTGTGTACACATCTATGTGTTTGTGGGATGGCCAGTGAACCTTTTCTCCACATGTTAGAGAGATGGAATGATTGTGGCTCGAACGGTGCCCAGCAATGTACCATCCATTGTCCACAGCTCTTAATAATCTGATCATCGCAGGGCACTCGCAACGGCAAGACCTGCTATTCTGCTGCTCAGGTTTCCCCTGCAAACAATTTGTTTTCAATTGTCAGCCATGACCAGCTGAAAATATGGAGGTCATGACAATCTGTGAAATATAAAAATACAGAAGGGCATGAGTTACAAGGTGCTCACCGAGCATCCACAAACAATCTCTTGCATACATTTAGTCCTCTCAACATTCAAACGACTCTTGCCGTATCGTATACCAAAGCCAAGCTCCCATGAATATAGATTGTAAAAATCGTACGCTTCTCCAAGTGAATCAAAACTCATCCCAATCTCTGGCTTTATTACACTATCTGAAGGTTTGTCACTATCTGAAGGTTTGTCAGCATATCTCCTTATGGTTTCTTCCAATGGACTTACTCTACCAGCACATGGCACTCTATCGGGCGGAGCGCGCCCAATTCGAATCCTGAAATTTGAGGGATGTTTACTTTTCAGTATGTGAAGTATATGTATTACCCCAAGAGTTTATCACATGCCTAAATATAAATCTAACATATTATTTTTTGCATCACACTAGATGGCATTATCTATTTTTTCAAAGAATTGTCCACAACTCTACTGGATTTGTGCAATTTATGAAAAAGTTCCATTGAGTCAGTTATGTACCTCCTCGTCCACCCTGGTGCCTCTGGGTTAACCTTCCCAGTGGACTCAGCAGATTTGGTTGGTGAAAGAGGCCTCTTGCAAGCGGATCTGACATGCTGAGATGAATCGCCGATGTGACCAAATACAATCACGCAAGAAGAGTCCGAATTTGCCGGCGCCGACCGCCGGACGTCCATCAGCACCAGCGGATCTGGCCGCTCAATGTCGGCGGTGACCTCATTCAACGAATATCTATGGCATCACGGGGGAAAACGAAAAGCATTTCAGCATGTTTTTCCCGTTGCTCCTGCATTGATAACCGACAAGTGTAGGGGATCCCAACAGTTTTCGAGGGTAAAGTATTCAACCCAAATTTATTGATTCGACACAAGGGGAGCCAATGAATACTCTCAAGTATTAGCAGCTGAGTTGTCAATTCAACCACACCTGGAAACTTAGTATCTGCAGCAAGGTAATTTAGTAGCAAGGTAATATGAAAGTAACGGTAATGGTAGCAAAAGTAGCGATAGGAGTTTTGTAGTGATTGTGACAGTAGCAGCGGAAAAGTAAATAAGCAACAAGCAATATGTGAAAAGCTTGTAGGCATTGGATCAGTGATGGATAATTATGTCGGATGTGATTCCTCATGTAATAGTTATAACATAGGGTGACACAGAACTAGCTCCAATTCATCAATGTAATGTAGGCATGTATTCCGAATATAGTCATAAGTGTTTATGGAAAAGAACTTGCATGACATCTTTTGTCCTACCCTCCCATGGCAGCGGGGTCCTAGTGGAAACTAAGGGATATTAAGGCCTCCTTTTAATAGAGTACCGGACCAAAGCATTAACACATAGTGAATACATGAACTCCTCAAACTACGATCATCACCGGGAGTGGTCCCGATTATTGTCACTTCGGGGTTGCCAGATCATAACACATAGTAGGTGACTATTGACTTGCAAGATAGGATCAAGAACACACATATATTCATGAAAACATAATAGGTTCAGATCTGAAATCATGGCACTCGAGCCCTAGTGACAAGCATTAAGCATAGCAAAGTCATAGCACCATCAATCTCAGAACATAGTGGATACTAGGGATCAAACCCTAACAAAACTAACTTGATTACATGGTAAATCTCATCCAACCCATCACCGTCTAGCAAGCCTACGATGGGATTACTCACGCATGGCGGTGAGCATCATAGCATTGGTGATGGAGGAAGGTTGATGATGACGATGGCGACGATCTCCCCTCTCCGGAGCCCCGAGCGGACTCCCGATCAGCCCTCCCAAGAGAGATTTGGGCTTGGCGGCAGCTCCGTATCGTAAAACGTGATAATTCATTCTCTCTAATTTTTCTCTCCTCGAAAGTGAATATATGGAGTCGGGGAAGACGTCGGTGGAGCAACAGGGGGCCCATGAGGCAGGGGGCGTGCCCAGGGGGGCGCGCCCCCACCCTCGTGGACAGGGTGTGGGCCCCCTGGTCTGGTTCTTTCCACAGATATTTTTTTTATATTCCAAAATAAATATCCGTTGAATTTCAGGTCAATCCGAGAACTTTTATTTCTGCACAAAAATAACACCATGGCAGTTCTGCTGAAAACAACGTTAGTCCGGGTTAGTTCCATTCAAATCATGCAAGTTAGAGTCCAAAAAAGGGCAAAAGTGTTTGGAAAAGTAGATACGTTGGAGACGTATCAACTCCCCCAAGCTTAAACCTTTGCTTGTCCTCAAGCAATTCAGTTGATAAACTGAAAGTGATAAAGAAAACTTTGACAAACTCTGTTTGCTCTTGTTGTTGTAAATATGTAAAGCCAACATTCAAGTTTTCAGCAAAGATCATGAACTAACCACATTCACAATAACTTTCAGGTCTCAAATCTGCTCATATCAATGGCATAATCAACTAGCGAGCAATAATAATAAACCTCAGATGATAACACTTTCTCAAAACAATCATAATATGATATAACAAGATGGTATCTCGCTAGCCCTATCTGAGACCGCAAAACATAAATGCAGAGCACCTTTGAATATCAAGGACTGACTAGACATCGTAATTCATGGTAAAAGAGATCCAGTCACAATCACACTCAATGTAAATTAATAGCAATACATGCAAATGACAGCAGTGCTCTCCAACTGGTGCTCTTTAATAAGAGGGTGATGACTCGATATAAAAGTAAATAGATAGGCCCTTCGCAGAGGGAAGCAGGGATTTGTAGAGGTGCCAGAGCTCGATTTTGAAGCAGAGATGAATAATATTTTGAGTGGTATACTTTCATTGTCAATATAACAACCAAGAGAACTCGATATCTTCCATGCTACACACATTATAGGTGGTTCCCAAACAGAATGATAAAGTTTATACTCCCCCAACCACCAACAAGCACACTCCACGGCCATCCGAATCCACGGGGTACCGTCCAAACAAGCAATAGCCCTGGGGGAGTTTTATTTAATTATTATTATTTGAGCATGGGACTGGGCATCTGTGGCACTCCGGCTTAGAGAACACTAGAACGCCCCGTATTCCAGCCCAGAGATCGAGGTGAAGTCTTCTGGAATACGGAACTGCTTAGCATAGAACAAACCAACTTTTTATTACAACACGAATATGGATACAACGTCTCCGATATTACAATGAATAACACCGGCACGGCGACACTACACCAACCACAGTTGCTCTATGCAAGCAGCATAACAACTCGAGGCAGCAGAACCTCTACTGGCAGCGGGACAACGAACGGCGATGATGGACTCCAATCCGCAGGGACTCTGGCTGGAACATTTATCCCAGCTCGCGAACACAGGGACCACACCAAAACAAGCAAGTAATCCAGGCACGACCTGCAAACTGGCATGACATGCCAGGTCAGTACAATGAATGTACTTGCAAGCTCACAATAAACCAAAAGCAGTCAAGACAAACAACAGCATGACATTAGCAATTTAATTCAACATGAGCATGATACTAATAGAACAACATGGCAGGCACAACTGAACATGATGCAACTAGAACATGCATAGCATGAACATACGAGCATGATGATTCTACATGCAACATGATGACACTATCATGCACCAACTTACTCTGTTCGGGTTACCTCGTAACCATCACATGCACAAACTTACCACCACACACATCACACGATCATCTCGGGATCAAATCAAGCTTGGTACAAACAATACCGTAGTAATCATTAAATGACCACAAGGAGCTTGACCTTTACCATTGACTCTCGCATAACATCCCAAATATCCAACAATTCGGTATCCTCGATACCACCGTGATCATTCCGGCGATCACAACCATCACCAACACTTGGTCTCAAACGGAGATCTTTCCGCCGATCACAACCAACTTATCTCATCATCGAACCAGGGTTGTTATTAAGCACATTATTATTATTACTGTTGACTCATAGTGTGACCAACTACGAACTGGGCCCTTATCCGTGGGCACGGCTATCGATATATTTAATATACACTCTACAGAGGTAGCGCACTATGCCCACACTACGGAACCCATGGCCTCGTTCTCCCATTCAGATGGACCACGGCGTTCCGACAAAAATGATCTACTGTCATGACACTCTCCCGAACACTCCGACCAACTCCCCTTTGGGCTAAGTCCTGGGTGGCCCCGTGTCTACCAAAGACACAACGACCACCGTCGTGGCCAAACATAAACGGTCCCAAACGGGGACCCGGATCCATAACAACAACAACGTGCACACAATGTTATGTCTGCTTACCGGGCCAAGGTACCGCACGCCCATAACCTTCCCTCGTTAGAGGCACCGGCAAGAGGCATGACAGTAGACCCAGTTAGGACCTTCCCATAAAGGTAAACGTGGTTGCACTGCTCAGTTCGATATGGTGGCACCATGACTCAGCCAACAGTTGTTCAAGTTCAATTTAATCCAGTTAAACTTGAATGCAAATATGTTGAGTCATGATAAAACACATGATGCAATTACAATGCATCAGCATGAATAACAATATAATCATGAGAGAACCACATAACTATCCACCATATCAATAATGAATCATAAGCATGGCATACTGACTAGCATGAACATCATAGGTACACATTTCTCCGTAAAATAACCACTAACATCAACAGAAAATATCATGCAAGAACATATAAACAATATGGAAGCATTTAACTAACTGGATGCAAAGGAACATGCATAACAACGATACTCGGGGCAGACGGCAGTCATGCACCAAAGACCATCACCAACATCAACATGCACTACTAGCAAGCATAAACCTATGAAAAGAATATTAGCAACTAGCAGGGCATGATAACCAGGTGCATAACATAGCAAGAAAATAAACAATAACCCCGAAGCATTACCGAAACAATGATAATCGTATTTTTAACAAACAAACATTTAACAAATATTCAAGCTAAAAATGATGGCTACTGCATGACTATCATGAAAGTGGGTATTGTGGCTTGCCTGGGGTGACAGAGACTCCAGGAAGAAGTGCGGTGAAGCCACGAAAAGATTTGCCGGAAACAGTTCTCTCTCGGAGGGGGCTGTTTACGGCAAGGGCAAAGCGGTCATTTTCACAGTGTCAAACCATAGTTAAAATGATACCAACAGAACGGGATCGACGAGACGAAGACGTGGGCTTTGGATTCACCTGATTCGGAGTTACGGTTGAAAACTTGTGAAGGGTTGAACACTAGGGACCAATCTGTCAAAGTTTTCATCACCAACGGGTCCCTGAGTGGATAAGGCAGAAACGGATTTTTAGAAAATACGCTTTCTAAGAAAGAAAACGTATTCTGGGCCGAAGAAGGAAAGAAATACGCTTTCAAGCAAATGAAAACATACCAAAGGAAATACGCCTTCGGGTAAATAAAGCGCACTCACCCGTGGCGCTTCCACTTGACACGTCAGCCTGGCGCTTGGGCCACTGACGGGCTGGGCCCAGCGGCAGGGGGGCCGAGCGCAGGCGTCTTCTTCCTCCCGCTGCTCCCTCGTGCGGGACAGAAGAGGCAGGGGAGGGCCGCACTGCCGTTGACGTTGCGGGCGACTCCGGCCAGCACCCGCCTGGCCGAGGTCACCGGTGGGTTCGGGGCAGAGCGGCGCACCCGTTCCCGCAGTCAGCCAGCGACGGGGAGGCGTGGAGGTTGTGGGGTAGAGGAGGGCCTGAGAGGAACAGGGAGCTCGGGTGGCCGGGCTTCTTGGCGCTGCAGCCGCTCCGGCGAGGGGGGAAAGGGGTGGCGCGGCTCAGTGGGACTAGGGGAAGGCGATGGTGAGGTCGGGGAAGGCTGGGGAGGCTCGAGACGGCCGGACAAGAAAGTGCCGAGAGGTGGAGGCGGCGGCCGTGTGTGGGGAGGCGCGGCCAGAGGTACTCCGGCGACGAACTAGAGGGGTGGGGCGAACCGCGGGAGTGTGGGGAACACGATGGACATGCTGGGAGAAGGAGGGGAGCGCTGTGGTGGTCGGAACCGAGAAGGAACCATGGCGGCCGAGGCGAGCTCCGGCGAAAAGAAGAGGAGCCCGAGGGCTCTGGTGGTCTAGGAGGAGCGATGAGAGGCTGGGGAGCTGCGGAAAGGCTCGGGGTCTTTAAATAGGCGCAGAGGAGAGCTCTGGACGCTCGCTAGAGAGCTTGAGCAGTGCTCTAATGGGGGTCAGGAGCAGTTCACCGCAGTGACACTGTTGTGACAGCGCGCTGCCGGCGAGCCGCGACGAGGCAGTGATGCAGGGCGGTGTAGACGAGCACGGGCGAGCTCCTGGACAAGCTTTGAGGCCGAGACGAGGAGGGAGGCGACGAGCACAGTGGCCCGGCCGTTCCAGAGCGCATGTTGTGCATGACGCAGGCGCGGTCACCACGCGCACTGGTGCAAGCGGCGAGCTTTGGCGTGGCGAACCATGTCCAGTAGGATGACCTAAGTGCCCTTAGTAGAAATGCAGAAATAAATTGATCCAGGAGCAAAGAAGAGATTTGCATATGGCTCCATGGTAAATCAACATGAAGGTACTTGTAACTTCCTGTGGTTAAACCATCTAGGTAACTTGGTAAAGAGTTTGTCTGGCAATGATCTTACACTAAGATTAAATAGATCACCAAAAACCAAACTAAGAAGAGGAGTTTAGCTTAGGGTTGCTGTAGAAAGTGCAAAATTGGCCAGAGTTAAAGATTATGATGTTGCACTCACATACTTGAGTTTCATGAGCTGAAATTTGGTGTAGTTGAATTATTTGACCGCATGGAGCTGTTGTAAAAACCTCATGCCATTTGGAGGTGCCAGAGTGGCACTTGCTTCACAAAGCTCCATTCTGGACAGAATCTTGGAAAATTTACTTAGGGTAAATGGATCACTGGATTGAGTCATAACTTGGTGAAGTGAGTAGAGGTAGTTGTAAGAATGGCTTGGTAAATTGGCAGATCAAATGAAGAAAGGTAAAATAGGGTTGCTTCACAAAGTGAAAATTTTACCAGAAACCAAGATTTGGAGCTGAGCTCACATAGATGATCTCCATGAGCTCAAATTTTATGGAGATGCATTATTTGGTCAAATGAAAGATGTGACCAAGTTTCATCTCATTTGGACATGCCTAGAATATACTTCCTTCACAAAGTTCCTTTCTGGACAGAAACTTTGGAAAATCATTGAAAAATAATTACTAGGCAAATGAGTATGAAAATTGGCACAGGGCAATGATATGGACATGAAAAGATGTCCACAAAGTTTGGGGGCAATTGGGAAAAGATAAATAGCACTTGCTTCACAAAGTGCCATTTAGGGCAGAATAGGAAAATGATTATTGGAGGATTATTTTTGAACATTGCCATGAAATGTTTTGCCATATTTGAGCACGATCTGACCCAAAGAATTTATGAGAATTACTTGGGAATTTGAGAATGACAGAGATATAGGTTGCTTCACAACCCAGGGCAAAAGAATTATTCCTTTAATAGAAAAGGAATATTCCTTGAAAAAGAGTATTGGGTTGGGTCAAGGATGAAAATGACAGGGTCTAGGGATAGATATGAGGATGACAAGCCACTCTGGAAAGAAAGAAGAGGTCAGCTTCTTCAGTTTCCAGACCACATAGCCACGGAAAAAGAAAACTCGGGCAAAAATATCAGAAAATCCAAAGAAAAAGAAAGGGCCAAAAATCAGGCTATGACAACTCTTCCCCCCTTAAGGAAATCTCGTCCTTGACATTTGGTTGTTCAGGGTTAAATAATTCTTCTGACTTGAAGAAACCGTTTCCAACTCAGGTTTCTTTTATTCATAATATTTCCACTGAATTGGATCTGACTGATTGTCTTGATCTGGGGTGGTTTGCTTTGTTGTATCTGACATTCTGACAGGACGTACCTTATATGCTCCTGTTTATACTGACTCAAATTTTATTTCATATCTGTTGGCTGAGCTAGCATCCGAAATATTGTTCTTACGGACATACTTGTCCTTCTTGATATTGATCCTTGCTGGAAATATTATCCTCGTATCGAGTACCGAGAATATTCCACGGAGTTGGGGATCATGTCTTCCCATGGAACAAAGAATCTCTTCTATGCAGGCATCATATAGGCATGCCTTCTGGTTCCAAAACAGTGAGGTGGATCATATCTGTTTTTGCTAACGGATGTTGTCATCTTGCAGGAGTTTCTGACTTATCTTGACTGTCTTCACAGTTTAGAGTATCCAACTTGTACCAAAAGGTTTAACTGTCGCTTGTCGTGCCTGATAGAAAAATGCACCATCCTCTGATGATAAAATTTGCAGTCATGATTGGCGGTGATCTTGACAAAGAATCCCATCCACACAGGCTATTATTTTAATTGCTTCCCCTATTCGAGAGATAGAAATCCTCAAAGTATATATTTTCACACTGATTCTTCATTGTGCCAGTATCTTCTTGGAAATAACAGTCGGTGTGATGCTCCATCGCGGGTGTTGAGGTCAATATATTGAGCTGTCCATGAGTCTGACCGGACAGACTCAGGTATTTAATGCTGATAGTTTTGAGCATGATGTGGACTGAGCTGATTGCCTTGTTATGAGGTCCTTATCACAATGGAGTATACCTCTTAGCTAAATCTTTGCTTGGGTTCGCCATGGAATATGACTGTCTTGGGCATCCATATTTTTCACATAATAACCGGCATACCTGTATTGTTGGTCTTGCTCTTTCATTATTATTTTCTTCATCTGGATCCTCAACGGAAAGAGCGGGGCCTTACATAGATCCTTGATTATTTTCGCGGCCCTGAATACGGTTACGTACAATATTTGGTAATCATACCTTGGTCTAATTCATGTTTTGAGCCTCGGTACATTTATTCCGGCCCACGTGCAGTTATACAGATCTCAATACTGTTGGGGATTATGTCGGACAGTGACAGGGTTAATAACATCATATTGTTGGATGTGCGGGACTGATCTTGACAATGACTGCCAAGATTATTGTCTCAGTGTTGTCTTTCCTTCAAGGCTTGTTGATCATGGCATCACCCACTGGTTTTTGTTTCTTGAATAACCGGTGAGGTTGTCGGATGTGTACCGCGAATTCTTCCTTGCGCGAGAGACTTGCATGGACTTGGCAGCATACTGGATGAATTAATATCTGATTCTCGAGGCATACCTCTGACCGATTTTTATTTCAGACCAACTGTTGCAGATCTACCACTCGGAAAATATTGACATATGCTGACAATTCCAAATTTAATGCCTTGTATTAGTGCCGTACAGAAGAATACTGGGCAGCTTGCATTCGGAAACCACCGGGGTGTCGTGTTGAGGAAGACCGAGTGGCTTATGCTCGAAGCCTTTAGTGGATATCTTCTTGGGCAAAAACGGGGTACCGTACCTCATAAGCTTACCCCCTTAAAGACTTTGCTAGGGAAGAATAGGTACCTCATGCCAGAAGATTTTGCAGTATGGGAATCCATTTATTTCCTTACCGATGCAGACTGGGAACCTTATCTTTGTATACTTTGTCAATAAATTTTTTAGATGGATGGAACAGATTTTCTTGGTGATTGGACTGACATATATATATCTTTGTCAGTCCGGCAGCTGATTATTTGTATGGCAAGAATTTTCTGACTGTCCTTACTAAATTCACCATGCATTTGGACTGACTTCTGGGTGTCGCAATGCTTTAAATTTGGCTTATGGCAGATTCAATCATCGCGTACGGATCATACCTTTAACTGGGAATGCACTGTTGATCCATCTTTGTTCTCTTGGTGATTTAATCATTGCTGCGATAAAGTGTATCTCTGACAGGTACTTGTTGCCGAAATTCTGAGCAGAATATACTTGTATTCAGATTGGATGTAATACAATGTTGTCGGCTGAAAATCTGAATTCCTTGGTGTATATCTGTACTGCTCACGGCTTCTTCTGATCCGGTGTCGGTCGAGGAATAATTTCCATAAGGGGGTAACACCGAGGATTTAAAACAAAGAAGCATGAGAAAAACGAATTATTGCAACAAATCATACAGCAAACAAGCTACAAAGCTACTCCACAAAGGCACACACAAGCATGATGCTACCACAGATGCACAAACACTACACGAAGGATTACATCCTACGCTTGAGCAAACGCTCGCAAACTGACGAGGAAGCTAAGGGAGTAGCGAGTGGAACCGCTGACTCTGAAACTCCGGATGGACGAGGCGAAGGAGTTGGAGAAGCTAGCGGAGATTGAGGTAAGGCGACACCAAGCAATCTCCTAGCCCGAATGGCGTCTCGATCTAACTCATAAATAGGAAGACACTCGGCCGTCATGTAACGAGACATGGCGAGGATAGCCGGGTCATCTTGAGGGTTGACGAAGGGAAATTGGATTCGCCTAGGATTTTCGACGATGGTGGGATAATATTGATAAGCACGATTCTCTTGCACCATGCTCTCTTGATGACGAAGACCGATGACTCATGCCATTGCGGCAAGCTGAACGGCATGCTCAGGAGTAGCGCCGTAACCATCGTGGAAACTGTAGGTGCGCTTACCGACAAGAATCGGGGCTGACAGATGAACATGAGCAACATATTCCCGAATTCTTCCTCTAGCAGAAAACTGGAATACTTGATAATGAGGTGGATCTCCGAGGGGATAAATACTACGCCACATGTCGTCAAGGAGGACGGCAAAGCTGAGAGGTGCAGGAGTGGGACTGAACTCAATGGGAACAGCACCGGGAGCTAAGGGAAGGGCACTGAAATCATGGAAGTTGACCGCCATCTATGCATGAAAACATGGGTTAATGGTAACCAAAATAAGACTACATGCAGCAAACAAATGCAACAACCAAATGCAGCAAGCAAGGTCAGGATGGGAACGGGCCGACCCGGCCTTGGCCTTGGACCTGGCCCTCACGGTCTCAAGGCCAATGTATGAGGCCATGGGTCGACCCATTTCTAAAATGTCCATGGCCTTGTTGGCCCGATGGGCATCTCGGGTCGGCCCAAATTTCAGTTGTTATCTACAGTATAGCATGTAATCAGATATGTTTACCAAAAAAAAGGTAATCAGATATGTTGCACCTACGGTGCATGCATACGCAACGCCACGCTCACACCCACCTGCTTACACGTTCAAAGAAATTAGCTAGCTACACCCGCGGGCACTTATGCTGACGAATTAACTGACTTCACCACAACAAAATACATGCATGCCCGAGTAACTAATCCACGCTAGCATAGGCATCTACAACACCACACTCATGCATGTCCAAGAAGCGCTCACGCATCGACCAGGAACACATCCAGAAGATCTTCACGGCGAGACAACGAGTAGCAGATGTGCCAGGAACGGGACCGAGCGGGAGGCACGCCGCCGGCGGCAGGGATGGACGGGACGGCGACAAGGGCATTACCAGTCGTGCTAGGCCTCGTAGGTGGGTCGACCCTGCTGACCCACTGGGTCAGTCGGTGCTAGCTCCATTGACCCAACTATGGGTTCGAGGCCGATCCACACGGCCCATTGGCCTCGATTTTTCGGGCCGGGTCAGTGACCCGGTGGGCCGACCCGACCCATTCCCATCCTGAAAGCAAGGGCAACAACCAGACCCTATACTACCGTTTTCTAACGTTCCAGCAGACTAGGACGCTCTACAGCTAGACCTGCTCTGATACCAAGCCTGTGGCACCCTGGCTTAGAGAAAACCGGAACGCCCTGTATTCCAGCCCAGAGATTGAGGTGAAGTCTTCTGGAATACGGAACTGCTTAGCATAGAACAAACCAGCTTTTTATTACAACATGAATATGGACACAAGGTCTCTGATATTACAATGAATAACACCGGCACGGCGACACTACGCCAACCACAATTGCTCTATGCAAACAGCATAACAACTCGAGGCAGCGGAACCTCTAATGGCAGCGGAACAACGAACGGCGATGATGGACTCCAATCCGGAGGGACTCTGGCTGGAACGTTTATCCTAGCTCGCGAACATAGGGACCACACCAAAACAAGCAAGCAATCCAGGCACGACCTACAAACTGGCATGACACGCCAGGTCAGTACATTGAATGTACTTGCAAGCTCACAATAAACCAAAAGCAGTCAAGACAAACAACACCATGACATTAGCAATTTAATTCAACATGAGCATGATACTAACAGAACAACATGGCAGGCACAACTGAACATGATGCAACTAGAACATGCATAGCATGAACATACGAGCATGATGATTCTACATGCAACATGATGACACTATCATGCACCAACTTACTCTGTTCGGGTTACCTCGTAACCATCACATGCACAAAGTTACCACCACAGACATCACACGATCATCTCAGGATCAAATCAAGCTTGGTACAAACAATACCGTAGTAATCATTAAATGACCACAAGGAGCTTGAGCTTTACCATTGACTCTCGCATAACATCCCAAATATCCAACAATTTGGTATCCTCGATACCACCGTGATCATTCCGACGATCACAACCATGACCAACACTTGGTCTCAAACGGTGATCTTTCCGGCGATCACAACCAACTTATCTCATCATCGAACCGGGGTTGTTATTAAGCACATTATTATTATTACTGTTGACTCATAGTGTGACCAACTACGAACTGGGCCCTTATCCGCGGGCACGGCTATCGATAGATTTAATATACACTCTACAGAGGTAGCGCACTGTACCCACACTACGGAACCCATGGCCTCGTTCTACCATTCGGGTGGACCAACGGCGTTCCGACAAAACTGATCTACTGTCATGACACTCTCCCGGCCACTCCGACCAACTCCCCTTTGGGCTAAGTCCTGGGTGGCCCCGTGTCTACCAAAGACACAATGACCACCGTCGTGGCCAATCATAAACGGTCCCAAACAGGGACCCGGATGCATAACAACAACAACGGGCACACAAGGTTATGTCTGCTTACCAGGCCCAAGTACCGCACGCCCATAACCTTCCCTCGTTAGAGGCACCGGCGAGAGGCATGACAATAGACCCAGTTAGGACCTTCCCATAAAGGTAAACGTGGTTGCACTGGTCAGTTCGATATGGTGGCACCATGACTCAACCAACAGTTGTTCAAGTTCAATTTAATCTGGTTAAACTTGAATGCAAATATGTTGAGTCATGATAAAATACATAATGCAATTACAATGCATGAGCATGAATAACAACATAATCATGAGAGAACGACATAACTATCCACCATATCAATAATGAATCATAAGCATGGCATACTGACTAGCATGAACATCATAGGTACACATTTCTCCGAAAAATAACCACTAACATCAACAACAAATATCATGCAAGAACATATCAACAATATGCAAGCATTTAACTAACTGGATGCAAAGGAACATGCATAACAACGATACTCGGGGCAGACGGCAGTCATGCACCGAAGACCATCACCAACATCAACATGCACTACTAGCAAGCATAAACCTATGAAAAGAATACTAGCAACTAGCAAGGTATGATAACCAGGTGCATAACATTGCAAGAAAATAAACAATAACCCCGAAGCATTACAGAAACAACGATAATCATATTTTTAAACAAACAAACATTTAACAAATATTCAAGTTGAAAACCATGGCTACTGCATGACTATCATGCAAGTGGGTATTGTGGCTTTCCTGGGGTGACGGAGACTCCAGGAAGAAGTGCGGTGAAACCACGAAAAGGTTTGCCGGAAGCAGTTCTCTCTCGGAGGGGGCTGTTTACGGCAAGGGCAAAGTGGTCATTTTCACAGTGTCTAACCATAGTGAAAATGGTACCAACAGAACGGGCTCGACGAGACGAAAACGTCGGCTTTGGATTCACCTGATTCGGAGTTACGATTGAAAAGTTATGAAGGGTTGAACACCAGGGACCAATATGTGAAAGTTTTTATCACCAACGGGTCCCTGAGTGGATAAGGCAGAAACAGATTTTTAGAAAATCCGCTTTCTGAGAAAGAAAACATATTCTGGGCCGAAGAAGGAAAGAAATACGCTTTCAGGCAGATGAAAATGTACCAACGGAAATACGCCTTCGGGTAAATAAAGCGCACTCCTCCGTGGCGCTTCCACTTGACACGTCAGTCGGGCGCTTGGGCCACTGACCGGCCGGGCCCAGCGGCAGGGGGGCGTGCGCACGCGTCTTCTTCCTCCCGCTGCTCCCCCATGCGGGACAGAAGAGGCAGGGGAGGGCCGCGCTGCCGTTGACGTGGCGGGCGCCTCCGGCCAGCACCCGTCCGGCCGAGGTCACCGGCGGGTTCGGGGCAGAGCGGCGCGCCCGTTCCCGCAGTCAGCCAGCGCTGGGGAGGCGTGGAGGTCGCGGGGCAGAGGAGGGCCCGAGAGGAACAGAGAGCTCGGGTGGCCGGGCTTCTAGGCGCTGCGATCGCTCCGACGAGGGGGGAAAGGGGTGGGGCGGCTCAGTGGGACTAGGGGAAGGCGATGGTGAGGTCGGGGAAGGCTGGGGAGGCTCGAGACGGCCTGACAAAAAAGTGGCCGAGAGGCGGAGGCGGCGGCCGTGCGTGGGGAGGCGCGGCCAGAGGTACTCCGTTGACGAACTAGAGGGGTGGGGCGAATTGCGGGACTGTGGGGAACACGATGGACATGCTGGGAGGAGGACGGGAGCGCTGTGGTGGTCGAAACCGAGAAGGAACCGTGGCAGCCGAGGCGAGCTCCGGCAAAAAGAAGAGGAGCCCGAGGGCTCTGGTGGTCTAGGAGGAGCGATGAGAGGCTGGGGAGCTGCGGAAAGGCTCGGGGGTCTTTAAATAGGCACGGAGGAGAGCTCTGGACGCTCGCTAAAGAGCTTGAGCAGTGCTCTAATGGGGGTCAGGAGCAGTTCACCACAGTGACACTGTGGTGACAGCGCGCTGCTGGCGAGCCGCGACGAGGCAGTGATGCAGGGCGGTGCAGACGAGCACGGGCAAGCTCCTGGACAAGCTTTGAGGCCGAGACGAGGAGGGATGCGACGAGCACAGTGGCCCGACCATTCCAGAGCTCACGCTGTGCATGATGCAGGCGCAGTCACCACGCGCACTGGTGCAAGCGGCGAGCTTTTGCGTGGCCAACCATGTCGAGTAGGATTACCTAAGTGCCCTTAGTATAAATGCAGAAAGAAATTGATCCAGGGGCAAAGAAGAGATTTGCATATGGCTCCATGGTAAATCAACAGGAAGGTGCTTGTAACTTCCTGTGGTTAAACCAGCTGGGTAACTTGGTAAAGAGTTTGTGTGGCGATGATCTTACACTAAGATTATATAGATCACCAAAAACCAGACTAAGAAGAGGAGTTTAGCTTAGGGTTGCTGTAGAAAGTGCAGAACTGGCCAGAACTAAAGATTATGATGTTGCACTCACATACTTGAGTGTCATGAGCTGACATTTTGTGTAGTTGAATTATTTGACCATATGGAGCTTCTGTAACAAACCCATGCCATTTGGAGTTACCAAAGTGGCACTTGCTTCACAAAGCTCCATTCTGGACAGAATCTTGGAAAATTTACTGAGGGTAAATGGATAACTGGATTGAGTTAAAACTTGGTGAAGTGTGTAAGGGTAAATGTAAGAATGTCCTGGTAAATGGGCAGCTCAAATGAAGCAAGGTAAAATAGGGTTGCTTCACAAAGTGAAAATTTTACCAGAAACCAGGATTTGTAGCTGAGCTCACATAGATGATCTCCATGAGCTCAAATTTGGAGGAGATGCATGATTTGATCAAATGAAGGATGTGACCAAGTTTTATCTCATTTGGACTTGCCTAGAGTATCATTCCTTCACAAAGTTCCTTTCTTGACAGAAACTTTGGAAAATCATTGAACAATAATTACTAGGCAAATGAGTATGAAAATTGGCAAAGGGCAATGATATGGACATGAAAATATGTCCACCAATTTTGGGGGAAATTGGGCAAAGATAAATAGCACTTGCTTCACAAAGTGCCATTTAGGGCGGAATAGGAAAATGATTATTGGAGGATTATTTTTGAACATGGCAATGAAATGTTTTGCCATATTTGAGCAAGATCTGGCTCAAACAATTTATGAGAATTACTTGGGAATTTTTAGAATGACAGAGATATAGGTTTCTTCACAACCCAGGGCAAAAGAATTATTCCTTTAATAGAAAAGGAATATTTCTTGAAAAAAGAATATTGGGTTGGGTCAAGGATGAAAATGACAGTGTCTAGGGATAGATATGAGGATGAAAAGCCACTCTGGAAAGAAAGAAGAGGTCAGCTTCTTCAGTTTCCAGACCACATAGCCACGGAAAAACAAAACTCACGCAAAAATCTGAGAAAATCCAAAGAAAAAGAAAGGGCCGAAAATCAGGGTGTGATAGCATCCCGGTTACCAGCCATTTTCTCATGAATGATGAGTGGAGTCCACTCATCATGAGAATAACCCACCTAGCATGGAAGATATAGACAGCCCTAATTGATACCTGAGTTGTTCGAGCATACAAAACAGAATTTCATTTGAAGGTTTAGAGTTTGGCACATACAAATTCACTTGGAACAGCAAGTAGATACCGCATATAGGAAGGTATGGTGGACTCATAAGGAATAACTTTGGGGTTTATGGAAGTGAATGCACTAGCAGTATTCCCGCTTAGTACAGGTTGAGGCTAAAAAGAGACTAGGAAGCGACCAGCTAGAGAGCGAAAATGGTAATGAACATGCATTAAAATTAATCAACGATGAGTGCAAGCGATATAAATCACCATGAACATAAATATCGTGGAGGCCATGTTGATTTTGTTTCAACTACATGCGTTAACATGTGCCAAGTCAGACCACTTGAATCATTCAAAGGAGGATACCACCCTATCATACCACATCACAACCATTTTAATATCATGTTGGCACGCAAGATAGACCATTATAGACTTTTAGCTAATTAAGCATGGCATGAGCAACTATGATCTCTAATTGTCATTGCAAGCATGTTTCATTCATAACATGTTGAATCAGGGACAATGAACTATCATATTTACAAAAACAAGAGAGGTCGAGTTCATACCAGCTTTTCTCATCTCAATTAGTTCATCGTATATCGTCATTATTGCCTTTCACTCGCACGACCGAACGGTGTGGATAATAATAATAGTGCACGTGCATTGGACTAAGCTGGAATCTGCAAGCATTTAATACAAGAGAGAAGACAAAGTAATATGGCTCAAGTTTAAATCAACAGTAATGCATATAAGAGCAACTAAACATTTTCATCATGGTCTTCTCCTTTTGACCCCCAAAGAAAAGAAAAGAAACTATTTACACGGGAAAGCTCCCAACAAGCAAAAGAAGAACGAGAAATCTTTTTGGGTTTTCTTTTAATTACTACTACTACTACAGGCATGGAAATTAAACTAGCTAAAAGGCTATAACTTTTTTTTGTTTTTCTTAAGGTTTTTTAACACACAAGAAAAAGACAAAGAAAAGAAATGAAACTAGCTTGGATAGTAGAATGAAAAAGTGTGAGCACCGACTACTCGAATAAGTGTGTGAACATGAATGTAATGTCGGTGATAAATACGTACTCCCCCAAGCTTAGGCTTTTAGCCTAAGTTGGTCTATTGCCACGGATCAAAGCTACTCTCTCCGGTGCACGGAGGAGCGTCCTTAGGGTGCCACTGGTTGGCAATCTCATACGGATCCCACCGATAAACCGACTGCCGGTAAGGGTCAAGTGGTGGTTCCGGCTCCGGCTCTGAAGCTTGTTCCTGGCTCCAGTATTTATAGATGGCATCTGGCAAAATGAGGTACGTGCCTGAAAATAGAACAAATAGAGATGGTGCATGCAAGGTAATAATCTCACAATATTTTTCATCAAACCTC
Source organism: Secale cereale (assembly GCA_902687465.1). Taxonomy (NCBI): domain Eukaryota; kingdom Viridiplantae; phylum Streptophyta; class Magnoliopsida; order Poales; family Poaceae; genus Secale; species Secale cereale. The sequence goes on along the minus strand of LR738710.1, from coordinate 47,285,401 downwards.
AATTTATACTTAAGCAACTTCTTCTTGTCTTTGACAATAAAATCATGTGCTATCATACTCTTATAATCTAGAAACACCAGGATCAGCAACTTTTCTTCCTTCTCATGGTGCCTAATAGGTATTCTAAAGTGTTCAGCAAGGCGTGAAGCAAAGATGCCTCCAAAGATGGGACCCTTTGTACGGTTCAAACTTAATCATTTAGCAACAACGGCACCCAAGCTAAAAGTTGTGTCTTGAAACAAAGCATGGCGCAAAATGACAATATCAGAGGCACTAAGATTCCCATTGTTCCCGCGACCAATTAAGCATCTACTAGCAAATATAGCAAAGTAGCGTAGAACAGGAAAATGTATACTAGTAATTCTTGCCCCCAAAACTTGCCTCATTTCCCCTACAGCTATCATATCAATAAACCCCTCAACATCCTTGCGATGTGGTTCCTCAAGACTACCAGAAAAGGGTATCTTACATACTTGACAAAATTCATAAAACGACATCTCCTTAACCTCATCATATAAAATGAAACTGAACATGAAACCATAACCATCACTGGGTCATAGAACGACCACATCTAAAAGAGACATAACAAACTACTGTCATAATGAGAGAGCAGACTAAGAGATTTCTTAGCATGAAAATGAAAGTTTTGCGTGAAAATATTAGTGAGCAAGAGATAATGTTCACGCTGGTCGTGGAGGAAGTCGGTGAGGCCTGCATTCTCCGCCAAATAATAAATGTCTTTATAAATCACAGCGGCTTCCAAAAACTCATTGCAAGGCCATTCACACGGCCGAACTTCCGCAGTGCGAGGAAGATTGTATTTGGGCTTCTTATTCTCTTCCTTCTGCTTATCCTTTGAACTTTGACTGAAAGAGCCTCTCAACAATCTCCTCATCATTTTCCTCCTCAGCTTTTCTGAAATTTTTAGAGACTCAAAATAAAATTGAACCAAACTCAACAAGATTGATAACAACTACTCCTACAAGTGCCTAGAGACTATATCATGCATTAGAACTACTTGGAACCACATAAATTTGACATGCAAACTCAAGAACAGGGTCACCTAAGCAGCAAAAATTTGCAATAAATAAAGCACTAGAACAAAAACTAATTGGACCAATGGAGGAGTCACATACCATGGAACAATCTCCCCCAAACAGTTCTGTGAATGGAGCTTTGAGCAAGGAGATAAAAAAATGGCAGCAAGATGAGGAACTCGTGCTTGAGCTGGATAGTGATTTTTTGGGAGGAAGAAGGAGTGTGTGGGTGCTGGAGTAAGTGGAGGGGGGCCACATGGGGCCCACGAGGCAGGGGGCATGCCTAGGGGGTGGGCGTGCCCTGCACCCTCGTGGCCAGGTGCTGGCTCCCCCTGATGTGTTCTCAGTGCCAAATATTCTCAAATATTCTAGAAAAAATCATATTTCATTTTCGGGGCATTTGGAGAACTTTTATTTTCGGGGTATTTTTATTGAACGGATAACTCTGGAAACAGACAGAAAATACTATTTTTGCTTTATTTAATCTAATTAACAGAAATTAAAAGGAGGGTACAGAAAGTTGTGCTATCTAGATTCACCCATCTCATGCTCATCAAAAGGAATCCATTAACAAGGTTGATCAAGTCTTGCTAATAAACTCTTTCCGAATAACATGAAACCGGAGAATTTTCGAATAACACTAGGTTACCTCAATAGGGATATGCATGTCCCCAACAATAAGAATATCATATTTCTTCTTGACAGTAGGAAGAGGAAATTCAAAACCTCCAATAGTAATAGTTGAAATTTTTCCAATAGAATTGATACTTTGGACCTGAGGTTATTTCCTCGGAAAGTGTACCGTATGCTCATTACTATTGTCATGAAAGTGACATTGTCTTTGTTGCAATCAATAACAGCCCCTGCAGTATTCAAAAAGGGTCTACCAAGGATAATAGACATACTATCGTCCTCGGGAATATCAAGGATAACAAAGTCCGTTAGAATAGTAACATTTGCAACCACAACAGGCACATCCTCACAAATACCGACATGTATAGTAGTTGATTTATCAGCCATTTGCAAAGATATTTCAGTAGGTGTCAACTTACTCAAGTCAAGTCTACGATATAAAGAGAGAGGCATAACACTAACACCGGCTCCAAGATCACATAAGGCAGTTTTAACATAGTTTCTTTTGATGGAGCAAGCTATAGTAGGTACTCCTGGATCTCCTAGTTTCTTAGGTATTCCACCCTTAAAAGTGTAATTGGCAAGCATGGTGGAAATTTCAACTTCAGGTATCTTTCTTTTATTAATAATAATATCTTTCATATACTTAGCATAAGGATTTGTTTTAAGCATATCAGTCAAACACATACGCAAAAGATAGGTCTAATCATTTCAGCAAAGCGCTCAAAATCCTCATCATCCTTCTTCTTGGATGGTTTAGGAGGAAAGGGCATGGGTTTCTGAACCCATGGTTCTCTTTCCTTACCGTGCTTCCTAGCAACAAAGACTCTCTTATCATAACGTTGATTCCTTGATTGTGGGTTATCAAGATCAACAACAGGCTCAATCTCTACATCATTATCATTGCTAGGTTGAGCATCATCATGAACATCATTATTAACATTATCACTAGGTTCATGTTCATCACCAGATTGTGTCTCAGCATCAGAGACAGATATATCATTGGGATTCTCAGGTGTGTCAGCTACAGGTTCACTAGAAGCATGCAAAGTTCTATCATTTTTCTTTTTCTTCTTCTTAGAAGGACTAGGTGCATCTAAATTAGCTCTCTGAGAATCTTGCTCAATTCTCTTAGGGTGGCCTTCAGGATATAGAGGTTCCTGAGTCATTTTACCACCTCTAGTCATAACTCTAACATCATTATCATTTTTCTTACTATTTAATTCATTGAGCAAATCATTTTGTGCTTTAAGTACTTGTTCTACTTGAGTGGTAACCATAGAAGCATGTTTACTAATGAGTTTCAATTCACCTTTAACTCTAGACATATAGTCACTCAAGCGTTCAATCATATATAAGCATTACGTTGCAATTGTCTACCAACATAAGCATTGAAGTTTTCTTGCTTCACAACAAAATTGTCAAACTCATCTAAGCATTGGCTAGCAGACTTATAACGAGGAATATCACCTTCATCAAATCTATAAAGAGAATTTACCTTTACTACCTGTGTCGGGTTATCAAGACCATGTATTTCTTCAATAGGCGGTAAATTCTTAATATCTTCAGTTTTAATACCTTTTTCTTTCATAGATTTCTTTGCCTCTTGCATATCTTCAGGACTGAGAAACATAACACCCCTTTTCTTTGGAGTTGGCTTAGGGGCTGGTTCAGGGAGTGTCCAATTATTTTCATTTGTCAACATATTATTCAATAGTAATTCAGCTTGATCAACTATTCTTTCCCTGAAAACACAACCAGCACAACTATCCAGGTGGTCTCTGGAAGCATCGGTTAGTCCATTATAAAAGACATCAAGTATTTCCTTCCTCTGAAGAGGATGATCAGGCAAAGCAGTAAGTAATTGGAGAATCCTCCCCCAAGCTTGTGGGAGACTCTCTTCTTCAATTTGCACAAAATTATATATTCCCCGTAAGGTAGCTTGTTTCTTATGAGCGGGAAAATATTTAGCAGAGAAGTAATAAATCATATCCTGGGGACTACGCACACAACCAGGATCAAGAGAATTAAACCATGTCTTAGCATCACCCTTTAACGAGAATGGAAATAACTTAAGGATATAGTAATAACGAATCTTTTCCTCGTTGGTAAACAGGGTGGCTATATCATTCAACTTAGTAAGATGTGCCACAACAGTTTCAGATTCATAGCCATGGAAAGGATCAGATTCAACCAAAGTAATTAACTCAGGATCAACAGAGAAATCATAATCCTTATCAGTAATAAAGATAGGTGAAATAGCAAAAGCAGGGTCATATTTCATTCTAGCATTCAAAGACTTTTCTTTCAGCTTAGCTAATAATTTCTTAAGATCATATCTATCATTGCAAGCAAGAAAGTCTCTAGCAGTTTCTTCATCCATAACATAACCCTCAGGAATAACAGGCAATTCATATCTAGCTGGAGAATCTTCATCATCACTTTCATCAATATTATCAGTTTCAATATTTGCATTCTCCCTAACCTTAGCAATTTGTTCATCTAGAAATTCACCTAGTGGCATAGTATTATCAAGCATAGAAGTAGTTTCATCATACATAGCAGAAGTGGCATCATCAAGGACATGCGACATATCAGATTCAATAGCAGGAGTAGGTGTCACAAGTTTACTCATAACAGAGAGTGAATCTAGTGCAGAGCTAGATGGCAGTTCCTTACCTCCCCTCGTAGTTGAGGGATAAATCTTGGTTTTGAGTCTTTCAAGTTCTTCATAGTGATCGACAGATATAAATCTCAAGTGACTTAAAGAATATAGCTATGCTCCTCGGCAATGGCGCCAGAAAATAGTCTTGATAACCCACAAGTGTAGGGGATCGCAACAGTTTTCGAGGGTAAAGTATTCAACCCAAATTTATTGATTCGACACAAGGGGAGGCAATGAATACTCTCAAGAATTAGCAGTTGAGTTGTCAATTCAACCACACCTGGAAACTTAGTATCTGCAGCAAGGTAATTTAGTAGCAAGGTAATATGAAAGTAACGGTAACAGTAGCAAAAGTAGCGATAGGAGTTTTGTACTGATTGTGACAGTAGCAGTGGAAAAGTAAATAAGCAACAAGCAATACGTGAAAAGCTCGTAGGCATTGGATCGGTGATGGATAATTATGTCGGATGCGATTCCTCATGTAATAGTTATAACATAGGGTGACACAGAACTAGCTCCAATTCATCAATGTAATGTAGGCATGTATTCCGAATATAGTCATACGTGCTTATGGAAAAGAACTTGCATGACATCTTTTGTCCTACCCTCCCGTGGCAGCGGGGTCTTAGTGGAAACTAAGGGATATTAAGGCCTCCTTTTAATAGAGTACCGGACCAAAGTATTAACACATAGTGAATACATGAACTCCTCAAACTACGGTCATCACCGGGAGTGGTTCCGATTATTGTCACTTTGGGGTTGCCGGATCATAACACATAGTAGGTGACTAATGACTTGCAAGATAGGATCAAGAACACACATATATCCATGAAAACATAATAGGCTCAGATCTGAAATCATGGCACTCGGGCCCTAGTGACAAGCATTAAGCATAGCAAAGTCATAGCAACATCAATCTCAGAACATAGTGGATACTAGGGATCAAACCCTAATAAAACTAACTTGATTACATAGTAAATCTCATCCAACCCATCACCGTCCAGCAAGCCTACGATGGGACTACTCACGCACGGCAGTGAGCATCATAGAATTGGTGATGGAGGAAGGTTGATGATGACGATGGCGACGGTCTGCCCTCTCCGGAGCCCCAAACGGACTCCAGATCAGCCCTCCCGAGAGAGATTAAGGCTTGGCGGCGGCCCCGTATTGTAAAACACGATAATTTCTTCTCTTTGAATTTTCACTCCCCGAAAGTGAATATATGAAGTCGGGGAAGACGTCGGTGGAGCAACAGAGGGCCCACGAGGCAGGGGGTGCGCCCCCACCCTCAAGGAGGGTGTGGGCCCCCTGGTCTGGTTCTTTCCGCAGATATTTTTTATATATTCCAAAATAAATCTCTGTTGAATTTCAGGACATTCCGAGAACTTCTATTTCTGCACAAAAATAACACCATGGCAGTTCTGTTGAAAACAGCGTCAGTCCGGGTTAGTTCCAATCAAATCGTGCAAGTTAGAGTCCAAAACAAGGGCAAAAGTGTTTGGAAAAGTAGATACGTTGGAGACGTATCATGCATCTATGCACCCCGAAGAACAGAGAGTGCGGATAAACATCGTACCTGTCGACTGCATCTAGCAGAAATTCAAGCCCATTCTGCGCTTCTTCCGCACACATCGCCGCACTTCCCTCCGCAGCCATTTCTCCACCTTTCGCCGGATTTGCTTGGTAGGGATGGGAATATGGGCGTGCGGGCGGCGTGGAGGGGAATTGCTCACTCCTGCAAGCAGGGAGACCATCATATCTCCGGCTGCTCCACACCTGCCCTACGCATACAACATTTACCGCAGCGGTGACGGCGTGTTTTTCCATTAGAGGGCGCCCTTGCGTGTCTGTACGTGACATAACATTCTTGTGACGGACATGAGCCACAGGCCAGCTCATCGACGTCACTGGATGATCCCACGCCGTGCCCGTGAGCTGGCGTACACAACTGTTCACCTAGAAAGCACGGACACGCCTGATTTTGCCGAACTACCGTCCTAATACGGCAGGATACGGGGATACGGCGAGATACGGCGGGATACACGAATTTTGGAGTATCCCAGAAATTCGAATTAAAAAAAGAAAAAAATACAGGGATACGCCGGGACATGTCTGGGACACGTTTGGGATACGGCCTAGCCCAGAAACACCCCCGGCCCAGCCACGGCCCAATATGTAACCCTATTTTGCAGGGTCTCCAGTGTGCCCTAGACATAAGGACGATTTGCTCCTTGCCTCCCAGATCGAACATAAGGAGCCGCGACCTTCTGGATCGAAGTTGCCACCACTTGGACTCGCCGGCGCCGGCGCCGACGACTCCTGGATTCGACGGCGACTCCTCCATCCAGCACCAGCAGGAGCAATCTCTCCTCGGCTCCTCGCAGGTGTAGGTAACCCAGCAGCTTCTCCATTCTTCAACCTCTTCCTCTTTTATTCTTTAGATTCAGATTGTGCTACTGCTTGTGCTGCTGCCTACTGCTGAATTTGACAGCTTGTGGTGCTGCTCACTTGCTAGTGTTCATTGTTTTTGTTGTTCAAGTGTTCATTGTCCTGCTAGTGCTAGTGCTCATTGTTGTAATGTGCTCGTACTTGTTGATAGGTAGCAACTAGCAAGTGGCAGTGGCATGGCCTCTGGGAGCGCCACAACTGGTAGCCAATCGTTCGTGGGTGAGAGAGAGTGAAGGCTGTCTTGGTCCTTAGACTCTTTGTGTACTATGTGAGCTTGTCAATTTGCCATGGTTTGGTTTGTGTTTAAAATATGGTGTTGAGATTGCCAAACCATTCTGCAATTGGGAGCCAAATGGCATTGCAAATTGGATAAGCAAAGCAAACATCTTTTTACTGTTTTCCATGTGTTCTTAATGTGGGACAGAATATATCTTCTACTCTTCTAATCTTCTTTACAATTTGTGTTTGATGTGTTTTGCAAGAAGCAACTTGCAATGAGATGGGGAGACGAGGATCGATCAAGCACTTGATAAAAGAGACACCAAATGGGGCAGTACTCTAGTCTATTCTTTATTTTGATCTCTTTCTCTTTAATTTTATGTCTTAACTCTATATTACATGGCATATTTTTATTTTATTTTATATATACACGCCGTATCCTCAAATGGTTGTTTTTGAAAAATGTCGTATCCCATATCTCCGTATGTGTATCCCCGTCTTTCCGTCCCCGTGTCTGTGCTTTTTAGCAGGTCACCACCGTATTCCGCTGCCGGACATCATTTTAATCCGACCGTATTGTCTGACATGGACCCACTAGCGCTCATCCCTATAGTTGGACCAACGAACAAGATAAAGTGTTCAGCTGCCGCCCAACTCAGTAACACCGCTCTCATGTGGTCTTCGTGGAACCTAAATCACATGACTTTGAATGAAACTTCTATAGGGTTGGGATTAGGATTAACGTGTTCAAACCCCTGGAGAATGCCACGTCCATGGTGAAGAAAAATAAGCATCGGATTTTGTACTGGATGGATCGTCATAGAAAGAACAAGGAACATCACCGGAGAAGCCAAAGCTCCATTCCTTCAAGCTATTGTTGGCGACGGCGGACAAGGACGACATGCACCTCCTGAGCTGCTTCAGATTGGATGTTTCTGCAAAAAAAAGATTGGATGGATCATCATTTTTCATGTTGGATTCTAGTGTAGGGTGCGTCGACTGCAAATTAAAACTTTCCTACACGCAGAACATTCAGAAACATGCTAAGGGAGATGGATCACAGATCATTACCACTAGACGCGCAATGCCATGCAGCGGAAATAGAGTTGGGGCAGCGCGTCTCCGGGGTCGTCTCCTCCTACTCGGTCTCCCACATAGCCGATCGGATCTCACCAACAGGTTCGCCGGAGCGACGCAAGTGCACCGCCTCTAATTATATCCGCGCGTACAGGAGGAACGTCGTGCGACGGACTGCTAGGTCCGATCACACAACCGGCGGCGAGTGGAGGTGGCTAGTTGCAACACATGCAAAGCCCTAATGACGGCGCCGAAGCGATCAACCGAATGAGTGTGCTGCACCTCCACTATATATAGGCATCCGTCGCGGGCTCAACACTTGGGTCTCGCGCGGACCCTGAAGCCCAAAGTCTGTTCGGTCTGTATCCGAGTCTGAGTAGGATCAAGTCTGACTCATGGAGTTCCAACCTCACAGTTTCCTTCCCTTAAGTGCGCAACCCCTTAGGTTCAAGTCGAATTGGTCGCAGGTCGGATCACCTCCGACCTGCACGGTTGGTAGCGGCCTCTAGCAAGGCATGCCGACCACCAAGCAGACTATGAAGCTGGTTAGGCGAACCTGTACAACGTGTCACACTTTTGTTCCCCTTGCCACACGATATATGTTGTCGGGCTCAAGGCGAGACTATCATCCTTGTGCTAGCCCGACCTCCTTCTCGTTCCAGTGATGCTGACCCAAACCGGATTATCTCATAATCCTTGTCGCATGGCCATGCTTATCCTGGTCGGATCACACGAGGGGCCCAGAGTATGTCTCTCTTGATCAGAGGGGCAAATCTCATCTTGCTCGACCACGTCTCGCAGCATGGATTTGGACAACCCCGAAACCTACATTTATAACTACTCAGCCATGGAGTAGCATTTGGTCAGCCCAAAGCAAGTATGTCACCATCGCGAGTAAATGCGTCAGCTCAGGTCTTAGGACATAAACGTATGTTGTACTAGAGACTCACGAATGACATATCGGTGCGTCTCATGGTTGGGTTTGTCCGACTCGGACCTTATCTCGACTCTAGGTTAGCATCCAATGCTCCATGGCTAGTGAGACCGAGCCATCCATCGTGTCATATGCTAATCTAGTCCGACGTGTGCCCACACATCACTTACGACTAGGGACTATTTATTATGTATCATACAACACAAGATCTCACAGACAAGTCACGTACTTGCCAACAAGTATCATTGATTACATCCCAGGACTATCTTTATTCATACACACATAGGAAATATCACATACATGATTGCCTCTAGGGCATATCTCCAACAGTTCATTCTTCTGCGACGGCTTCTCAATCTAGATATCCTTGCGCCGTGGTCATGGGACCTGAAGCTAGAACTGTAACTACCATCGCCTTCCTCCAATGCAATCTTACTTATGTTCTTGCTCTAGCCATCGTCACATGGTGTCCCATCACCATTCCTGTCCTTTGGTGTGGGAGGGCCTACAAGAACGAATTGGAGGAGGGCGATCTGCCTACCGCGCTACCAACGGTCGAGAAATATTGGTCAGCGTTGATTGAACTCGACCACTGATTACTGCAATTTCGCAGCGGATTTGCACAGGGAATAGGGAGTGGAAACGGAGAGCTTGATTATGGCAAAGGAGAGGCGAATCCTTCATAGTGAGAGTTTTGAATCAAACTGGGAAAGGGCAATCCCTATTCGATGCTCATGAGCGTCAAAATGACGCGGCTTCGCTAAAGCTTGAGCCCTCGACGCCTCGGTTTAGGACGGCCCACGGCCGCAAGGTTGTTTCATCTATTTTTGTTTTGTTTTGTTTTCTCTTCTTCTTTTTTATTTATTTTTTTCGTGCATTATACAAAGTTACTTTTGTGTCTATATACAAAAAAATCATTGTATATTTGGCGAAATGTTCACCCTATATTACGAAAATGTTCAGGCCATTTTCTTAATTGTTCAGTGTGTATTTAAATATTGCTCAACCTATATCACAAAATTGTTCAGCGTTTATTAAAAAAATTATCTAGTGAATATTAAAAGAAAATAAATATATGTTCAAACATTGTTCATACTATATTTTTTAAATAAATGTTCGGAAATTCAAAAGTTAATTCATGTTTTCCAAAAAAGATGTCCACGTTTTAAAAGTTTTTTGGAATATTCAAAATTTTATCATAATTTTCAAAAGATTTTTTTATATTTTAAGAAATTTTATTGACAGTTTTCCAAAGAAATGTTGACCATTTTGAAGAATAAAAGGGGAACCAGTCATTCAACTTAGTAATTCAAACTTACTGATCACTATTAGCAAACCTTAGCCACCAGCTTGACTTGCTAGCGAAACTTCTCTCCACTACGCTAATGTTTTTCGTCACATTTTTATTTTGTCAATGCCCACGAATGGACGGACCCGTTATTGTTCCCTTTCAGTGAAAGCATGTCTAGACGCACATGGGCAGCCAACAGGAGGTCTCGTTGGAAAGAGTGGGAGGAGATGGGAGCGGGGGTTTGTCTGGGCAGGAGCCTTATGCGATCGAGACCGAGATCAAGACTTGTTCTTGGAAGCATGGGCTAATGGGGCATGCGGCCTCGTGGGCTGGAGTTCGCCTATAGATGGGTTGCATGCGCTATAAACACGAGTTGGATCAAGGGCGAGTGATGGGTTGCATGCCACCGCCCACCGCGTCGCCTTGCATCACACACATTTACGTTGCACAGTTACTCCTCCATGAAATAGTGGCGACAGGCTGCAGATTTGGGTGGGGAATAGGGATGGCGAGCGAGTACGCGGGGGGGGGGGGCAACAAGGCGACGCGGGCGGGGTCCCGAGCCTCTCTTCCGCGGCGGAGGACGGGTCGGTCGAGATCCAGGCCGGCGACGGATGGCCTCGACGGTGTGCCTCGCCAGGCGCCTGGCCCCTCGTCCCGCCTCCCTCCGGCAGCCGGTTCTGGGCGCTGGCGGATGGCGATTCCGAGTCAGACGACGACTAGGCGGATGCAGTAAGCGAGGTAAGTTTTCAAGCGATCGAGAAGGCTCGAGCAGCGTGCTCGGTAGGAGATTTCGTGGCCCGCGCGGTGGAGCTTGGGGGCTCCTACGCAGCGGGTCGCCGGCGAGCTTTTGCTCCCGGTGGTCATGGCGGGCGCCGCTCTTCTCCTCAGATCTGGTGTCCGCCGAAAAGTGTGGATGCGGGCCCTGAGGGTCGTTCCCGTCCCCTGCTGGGGGGGAGGGGATAGCGAGATCTGGTGCAGGCGGCGCCGTAGCTCGCGTTGGCGAGCTCGTCGGCGTCGATAGCGGCGGCCGGCGGCGGCAGGGATCCTCAGAATCTGGGGACGCAGCTCCCCGCTAGGGTTCCACCAACGGAGCCTGCTGGGCCGGCTCCTATGTTGGGCCTGGGGGACTGGCCCTGCTTACCCTCGTCTGGGCCTGGGGGGCCAGGGAGTATGGTCCATGCCCTGGCCAGGGTGGAGACGCAGGGGCGCGCTCCAGCGGGTGGATCGGGCCTTTCTGGCCCGCGGCCTGCCAGCCCATCCGGGGAGCGGCCTGGCGCAGGTGCTGCGGTGGAGGTGCAGCGCGCTCCCGCGAGTGGATCGGGCCTGTTTGGCCCGTGCTCTGCCAGCCCATCTGGGGAGCGGCCTGGCCCATGCGCGGCGGGGAAGGCGTAGCCGACCACACCTCTATATAAGTGGATGTGGTTGCCCAAGGGAGCCCTAGATCTCGCGCTAGGGTTTCCTGCCTCCCCCTATCAAGTGTGGTGATTCGGGCATCGAGCCCGTCGTCTTCTCCGATCCATTCCCCCTCCTCCTCTCACCAGCTCGTTCGTGACAGTGGTCCGCATGGGATCCCGTAGGGTGGAGAAGGCCCCATGTCCCCTCCTTTCTGCGTGGCGGAGCGCATGCAGGAGCAAGACCTTCGGGCAAAGGCGCTTGCCAAGAAGGCGGCTCACCAGGCGGACGAGGGGGGATGGGGGCCGCCGCCACCATGGTGGCTCGAGGAGCAAGATAGGAAGAAGCAAGAAGAGCGCGAGCGCAAGCGGAAGAAGAAGGAGGAGTACAGGCGGCGGGGTTTGGAGCAAAAGAAGGAGCTCAAGCGGAAGGAATCCCTTCTCCCCCTGGTGGTGAGCGGATTGGGGGTCCCCTCGCCAAGAAGCAGAAGCACCAAGGGGGGAGATCCACGCAGCCGGCTGGGACGGCCGGGCTGCCGGCGTCGAAGGGCTCGGCGGACGCCCCAATCCCCGTCGAGGAATCCGATGGGCCGGAGTGCTTCAAGTGCGGCAGGGTGGGCCACTACCAGAACGCGTGTCAGTTCAAGCCGCTCTGTGTCGTCTGTCACGAGGAGGGGCATGCATCCGCACACTGCCCCACGCGCGGTCGCCCGCTGCTGATGCAGATCATGGGAAATGCGATTCCAGGCGAGGGGTTCTTCTGCCTCCCGTTCGTGGAGACGGAGGGGGCGGAGGTGCGTGCCCCTGTCGTCTCGGATGCGGCGGTCATCTCTGCGTCTCCGGGAGTGCTGTCAATCCCCATCTTGGAGGCGGAGCTCCCCCACCTCTTCGAAGGGGAGTGGGACTGGCAAGTGAAGGCGGTGGAGGAGAATGCATTCTACGTCGTCTTCCCCAACAAGGCGATGCTGCGCATGGCGACCCGCAACGGCAAGCTTTTCCTTTCCCTCAACAACATCATGGCGGACATCAAGGAATCTCTCCTCGAGGAGCCTAAGACGGAGCTTATGCCGGATGTTTGGGTCAAGCTGTGGGGTGTTCCTTCAAAACATTGCCACGCTGACCATCTCATGGCAGGGACCGTGATGATTGGTCGCCCCATGGAGGTGGACAAGGCGTCGCTTGATGGCCTGGGCCCGGTGCGGATGCGCTTTGCATGCCGTGCTTCGGCCAAGCTGCATGGATACGTGCAAATCTGGTTCAATAGTGAAGGCTTCACGATCCGAATGGAGGCCGAGTCGGGCGGTGGGCAGGGCGCGACACCTCCTCCCCCTCCACCAGCTACTTTTGACAAGGGCCCGGACGGCGCAGACAAAGATCCCGACACGAGCATGGGGGATGACTCGATTGACACGGCGACGTGGAACAAGCTAGGTCTCAAGGACAAAGATGGTGAAGTGGCGGCTCCAAAGGGTGGGGCTACCACCGAGCAAGGGGAACGACAGGTGGTGGTCGGGAGCAATGACATCGGCCTCAACCAATACGGCTCCAACCTCTCTCTCGGCCTCGACATAGACAAGGGAGTCACAGCCTCTTGCGATTCGGAAGGGCGCTCGATACTGATCTCTCCGACGGCTGTGGAGAAGGGTGGGGCTCGTATGGTGGTGATGGGCTCTCCCCCCTCCGGTGCTGGGCCAAGGCGGGAAGAAGAAGACGGCGGGCCGCAAGCCTCCACCTCCCCCTGCTGCCATGCCGAGCCCCCCCCCCTCGGTTCGTGTGGACACGCCGGCCACGGCCGGCCCGGTGGTGATGGCGCTGGCCTCCCCAGGGGGGCCGACCCGTGGCCCTGGGACAGCCCCTCTTCCTCCCCTGTCGGACACACTTCGCGCCGAGGCAAACAAGGCGGGGCCTATTTCCACGGCCAAGCGCTCAAAGAGGGTGGTGGCGTCGCCGGCGTCGTTGGAGCGGACCAGCTCGCGTCCGAAAGGGCGCCAAAGGAAACCTCCCGGCCCTGCAACGTGCTCAACTCCTGGTGGCCCAGAAGAATATGGAGATTGAAGGTAACCCTCCTCCCCACTTTACGATTCTCGATGATTATTCTGATGCGCACTTGGGGGGCATTTTAGAGGATAGTGGCGTTGATATGTCTGAGGCAGATGATGCTCACGAGCTCCTTTCTCTCATTCGTTCGAAGGAAATTGCGCAGGCCGCACTCGCCCAGGCGGCGGCGGCTCGTGCGCGGTAAGATGCTGAGGAAGCAGGGGCTTCCCAGCCTGCCCCTTTTCGTCCAGACTCGGCGGACACTACAGCAGGGGCTGTGTCGTCCCCCCAGCCCGTGGGAAAGTTAAGGCACGGCGCGTGGCCAAAGCGGTTACCACCCGCGGTATCCGCCTACGGAATCGAATAATTTGATGCGGTTCATCTTTTGGAATATTCGCGGTTTCGTCCATGCTGGGAGGCGGACCCAGCTGAAAGAGTTTATGAGAGCGGAAGCAATAGATGTGGTTGGTTTGTAGGAAACAATCAAGGCAGATTTTACTCATAGATATTTTCCTGCTGTCGACCCGCTTGAACGCTTCTCATGGCAATGGGTGCCTGCGGAGGGTCATTCTGGAGGCTTACTGCTGGGCGTTAGCCTTGACTGCTGCGAAGTGGTGGCATGGGATGCTGGTAGGTTCTTCTTGTTGGCTCACGTGCGCCATCGCGCGTCTCTATGCGAGTGGGAGGTCATAGTGGTCTACGGGCCGGCCGACCACTCGCGCTCCCAAGAGTTCCTGATGGAACTTCAGCACAAAGTGACCATGTTGCGTGCGAGCAATAGGCCAACACTTGTGGGGTCGATTTCAATCTTATTCGCTCGGGAGCGGATAAGAACAACAGAATCATCAATTGGACAAGGGTGTCTCTGTTTAACAACGTGATCACGTCTATGGCACTTAGGGAAGTGGCTCGTGTAGGTGCGCGTTATACATGGACCAACAAACATCTCACGCCGGTGCGGTCTGTGCTGGATAGGGTTTTCATGTCGGCTGAGTGGGAAATGCTCTTCCCTTTATGCGCTTTGCATGCCGAAACCAGGATAGGGTCAGACCACATACCCTTAATCCTATCCTCAGGGGAGGACAGGCTCAAACGCAGCCCTTGTTTCTTCTTTGAAACTGCATGGTTCGAGTGCCAAGATTTTGACCAAATCTTCTTATCTAAGTGGGAGCAGAGTGTGTCCCGGATCGGCCACTCGCGCGAGCCGATGGAGTTTTGGATCGCTGCAGGGGCAGCAATGCGCGCGGCCCTAAAAGGCTGGGGGCCAACCAGGGTCGTGAAGATAAGCTGCTTCGAGTACAGCTGACAGCGGAACTCGCTCGCATGGACTCGATCGCTGACACACAAGGCTTTTCGGAGCAGGACTGGGCTCGGCGTTATGAGGTGGAAGCCCAGGTTGAGTCTCTCCTCAGGGCAGAGGAGGAGTACTGGCGTAGACGCGGTGGTCTAAAGTGGACGCTCAAGGGTGATGCGAACACTAAATACTTCCAGGCCTACGCTAACGGGCGCCGTCGGAAGTGTGCCATCCTTAGGCTGCAATCCGAACATGGGCTTCTATTGCGCCAACAGGACATTATGCGTCATATATATGACTTCTACATCCAGCTGATGGGATCTAGGGAGGAGCCCCGTGTTGCGGGTCTCGGACGAAGAGAACGTGGGTCTAGGGCTGGCCTTTCTCCTCGAGGAAATTGACGCGGCGGCCCTAGGGATGAAATCTGACACTGCGCCAGGCCCAGATGGGTGGCCAGTGGCAATGTTCAAGCGCTTTTGGCGAGTCCTTAACGGGCCAATTTTCGATGTTTGCAATGGCTTTATGCGCGGTAGTGTAGATATCTCTCGCCTTAATTTTGGGGTCCTCTCCCTGATCCCCAAAGTGCCGGGTGCTAACAGCATCCATCTCTTTTGCCCCATTGCACTTATTAATGTTCCGTTTAAAATCTGTTCAAAGGCATGCTCTACTCGCTTGACTCCTATTGCTCATCGTACTATTAGTAGAAACCAGACGGCCTTTATTCATGGTCGTAACATTCTGGAAGGACCGCTAGTCCTCCAGGAGGTTGTGCACTCACTTAAAACAGCGCGACAAACGGCTATCCTTTTGAAACTGGACTTTGAGAAAGCCTATGATAGAGTGAACTGGGAGTTCCTCCATCAAATCCTACGGGATAGAGGCTTCTCGGCGGTTTGGGTCCACCGCTTGATGCAACTGGTTTCGGGGGGCCAAACGGCGATTGTTGTCAATGGAGAAGTAGGGAACTTCTTCCGCAACAAACGAGGGCTGCGTCAAGGGGACCCGGCCTCGCCGTTGCTGTTTAACTTTGTGGCAGATGCTCTCGGAGCCATGCTAGACAAAGCTCGCACCGCTGTCCATCTCAAGGGAGTGGTGGAGCATCTGATCCCAGGGGGATTTCACACCTACAATACGCAGATGACACGCTGCTGTTGTTTGAACCGAACCAACATAGTATTGCAACAGTCAAGGCTATCCTCCTTTGCTTTGAACTTATGTCAGGTCTCAAAATCAACTTCCACAAATGTGAAGTTATTTCCATAGGGATGGATGCGGCCGAAAGCCTCCGAGTAGCCAATTTGCTAAATTGCAAACTTGGAAAACTATCTTTTACGTACTTAGGCCTCCCTATTGCCGAGAAGAAATGCTCGATCTCCGATTGGGAACCTCTGTGTACAAAGGTGGCGGGCAGGGTCTGCCCGTGGAGGGGTCGATTCATGTCTTCAGGGGCAAGACTGATTCTAACAAACTCTAGTTTATCGTCTCTACCAATGTTTGCTATGGGCCTCTTCATGTTGGCTGATGGCGTACACACCAAGATGGACACCCCGCGGTCTCGTTTCTTTTGGGAGGGAGCGGGCCCGAAACAAAAATATCATATGGTGAAATGGCAGGCAGTGTGTAGACCTAAGGCCCAGGGGGCCTCGGGATCATCAACTCTAAATTGATGAACATTGCACTCATGTGTAAATGGATCTGGAAGCTGTCCCCGGGGGGGGGGGGCTTTGGATGGAACTGCTACGAGCAAAATATTTCCCAAATGGGAATTTTTTTTGAGGCTCTACCTCGAGGCTCCCCTTTCTGGAACTCCATCCAAGACCTCAAACCGTTCTTTGCCAGGGGTGCAATGTTCTCGGTTAATAATGGCCGATCGACTCGGTTTTGGCATGATGTGTGGATCGGCCAACAACCCCTTTGGTCAGAGTTTAGCCAACTCTATGCCATCGCGGTGGAACCGAATCAACTTGTTTCATCCGCCCTAAGCTCCTCTCCTCCCGCCATCTTCTTTAGGCGGGAGCTTTCAGACCCTGAATTGGCGGATTGGGACCGTCTGCGGGCTCTGATTTCAGACGTCGTTTTAACTTCTGCCGAGGACACGGTGTCTTGGACCCTCTCGGCTTCTGGCAAATACACAGTCAAATCTTTGTATCGGACGCTTACTCGAGGGGCTGGGCCCTCGGCGGCCGCGGGTCTTTGGAAGGCTCGGATCCCTCTCAAAGTTAAAGTCTTTCTCTAGCAATTTTTCCAAGATCGTCTCCCCACTTCAATCAACATCGCCAAGCGCAACGGTCCGGCATCAGGGCCATGCGCGCTATGTGCGGCTCCGGAAGACGCCGACCATGTTTTTTTCCGCTGCCCTTTGGCGCGTTTCGCCTGGAGCGCGGTTCGCGAAGCCGCAGGTGTGGATTGGGATCCACGCTCTCGTGCCGCGCTAGTTAACTTGCTGTCTTTGGTTCAGGGACCGACGCGTCGTGTCATGTGGACATGCGCGGCGGCCATTTTATGGGCTCTGTGGCAGACTCGCAACAAGTTTATTATTGAGGGTGTTTTCCCCTCCCACCCGGCTGATATTCTCTTCAAATGTATCGTGTTCTTGCAGCTGTGGGCACCGCTGGGAAGACTCCAAGATTCTGGTCTTCATCGCCAAGCTCTAGCGCGTCTTCGAGCGGTCTACACGTCTTCCTGCGCACCGCCTCCCGCCTCCGAAGCTCCATAGGGTTGGATGCTGTCTTTTGGTCATGTCTATGCCGAGCCTGCACGCTCGTTTCTTGGTTGTGTAGCCATGTAATGCACTTATGCTCCCGACGATCCTTTTGGTGTAGTGCGTTGGTCCCAAAACTTATTTATGTTTCGAGGTCTCGATGATCTGTTTTATACGCTGTATGTGTGGGCTTTATTAATTTAAAGCCGAACGTCTCTGACGTCTATGTTCTAAAAAAATGGCGACCCGCGGCGCTCTCCTCGTCTCCGACGATGCCTATAGGCGACAGCCATGCCGAACGTCCAACTCCCCGCCTGCGCTATTATTTTTCGTCACATTTTTTCATTTGGCCGACGCCCCGTGAATGGGTCGGCCTATTATCGCGACCCTTCAGCGAGCATGTCTACTGGACGCATGCGAGCGTCCGATAAGAGGTCTCGTGGGAAAGAGCGGAAGGAGATTTTTTTTATTTTTTATTTTAGGCAAAAGAGTGGATGGAGATGGGTGCTGTCGGGTTCGTTCTCTCGCTAGGTTGGGCTTGTGGGCCTGCGGTCTCGCGGGCCGGAGTGCGCCTATAGATGGGCTGTATGTGCCATAAATGCGAGCTGGACTTTTGAGAAAAAGTTGCAGGGGGTACGTACACCAGGTGCAGGTTGGATCGGGCGCTAGCCAATGCAAACTGGGTTGCCCGCTTTCCTATGGCATTTTCGGAGCATCACTCGGCGGCTACTTCCGATCACAGTGTGATAATGCTCAGCCTGGGAAGAAGTAACGACAGCACAACGAGCAGGTCTTTCCGGTACGAGGCGATGTGGGAAAAACATGATGGATTTGGCGGTGTGATAACAGAGGAGTGGGCGGCCGGCGGCCCATGCATTAGTGTTCAGCAACTCCATGATAAATTAGGTCAGGTTTCCAAGGGATTGACTAGATGGAACAAGCACACCTTCGGGTGCGTTCGCAAGGAAATCAAGGAACTTAAGAGTAAACTGGATGAGTTGAGGGGCGACCCCTTGAGGACAGCGCCTAGTCATGTGGAACTAAAAATAAACGAGAAGCTCATTGAGCTTTACCACCGAGAGGAAATAATGTTGGGACAAAGGGCACAAATTGATTGGCTTTCTTCTGGTGACAAGAATACGAAATTCTTTCATGTACGGGCTAGTATGCGAAGGAAAAAGAATATGATCCGGGCGCTGGAAAATGCTTTGGGAGTGTAATGCCCCGGATGTAACACTTTCCCTTTTGGGCATATAATATATCTCCGGCTTCATCACTTCCATTCCGGGTGCTTTGTCTTTTTGGGTTTTCGCCGTTTTGTCGCGTTGTGTGTGTGGCATTCATTCATATCATGTAGTCATGAGCATTGCATCGCATTTGTGTTGTCGTTTGCATCCGGTTCCACGCGTTCCTTCCCGTTGTCCGTTTCGCGTTCCGGAGCTCCCTCACGTGTCCGTGGCATCCCCGAGGCCTACTTTGGTGTTTGGCCGTGTAACGTTACCGGTTTGGCGCGAGTCTTGTCGTGTGTTGTTGTTTTGATGTGTATAACCCGCCTGTCAAATCTCGTCGCGTTTGGAGTCCGTTTGCTACCCCAACAGTTATTCTCGTGGGCTCAAAGTGCCTCCACTTTGAGGCCCAAGACATCCCTCCAACAGCCCACCAAACCACTCCAAACCCCTCCTATCATCTAGGCCATCCAATTCTAATCGCGTGGCCGAAAACCGCACTCCATTTGGACAACCCTAACTCCTTGTGCCTATATATTTGTCCACTCCCCCAATTTTTGCCCCAAATCAAGGAAACCCTAGCCCCACTTCATCCTCTTCCTCCAGCCACCACCACCTCGCCGGAGTTTCGCCGGAATTTCGCCGGAGTTCACCAGAGTACCTCCACCGCGCCGGAATCCTCCTCACCTCACCTCACCTCACCGAACAACTCCAGCGCCCTCTCCTCACCCCGCCGGGCCGGCCACCCCGCCGCCTCGCCGGCCGGCCAGGGCGCCAGCTACCTCCACCGCCGCCAGCTTCGAAGGAACCTGCCGCCAGCATCGTCGAGCGCCGCCGCCAGCTCTGGATCGAAGGATCCAGCTGTTTGGATCGATCCCCTGGCCTCGGTCCACCGCCAGGAAACCCTAAGGGCCGTCCGCCTCGCAGCGGCCCAACTCCCGCGGCCCATCCGCCTTCGCCTCGCTAGGCGCGCGGCGCCACCGGGCTTCCTCGCCACAGCCGCCTCCCGCCTCCTCCGCAGCGGACCAGGGCCCAGGCCGCCTTCCTCCAAGGCCCGAGCCGCGCCTCCCCAGCCGCCCGCGCCAGTCGGCCCGAGCCTTCCGCTCGCCAGGCCAGCCTCCCTCCACCGAGCCCGCACCGAGCCGGCCCGCCTCCTTCCCTCCTGCTGGGCCTCGCCTTCCCTCCCGCGGGCCCGCGCCGCCCAGGCCGCCGACCGGACCGCTCCATCAGCCGCGTCGGGCCAGCCGCCGCGCCACCGGGCCGAGGCCAGCGCCTCCGAGGCCCGTCTTCGCCTCCCCACGGGCCGTAGCCGCCAGATCCGGCCCGCAACTCCTGATCTGAGAGAGGTTGATTTCAAAACCCTAGTCCCTGTTTGCTTGATCTCTGATGCAATATTCAAACAGTGATATCTTTTCGTGTGGTGCTCCGATTTGAGTAAATGACATGTCCAGACGTTCGTGGTGACTTGTACTACTTTTCATTCCATTGAGCCATGCTTATTTGAGTTCATCTAGATGCTTAAATATCTGTTGCAAGAGTGCATCTCGTTATAAACTGCTGTTAGTGATGTTTTTTATGCCATCTTGCTATGTGATAACTTGGTGCTCGTTTATCCGAATGATGCAAATGACATGTCCACGTGTTCGTCTTGCCATGCTCTACATGATGATTGCTTAGACTTGCATGATAGAATTAATCTTGCCATGTTTTTCTTCGTTGCAAAATGCCATGTGGCTGTGATGTTGTTAGACTTGTTATGAAATGCCAACTTGAGGAGCTCATTGCTATCATTGTGGTTGTCCCCATGATGCATGCTTAGGTGTTTTGGAATCACCATCATATGTACTTTGATGTGGTGCTTACCACTTGCCATGTTTAGTTTTGAGGTGATTTAAGCTTGCTCTCAAAGATGCCATGATGAAACTGCTGTTTTAACACTTAGTGAAATTTCACTAAGTCTGGAATCTGTAATTTCCAGATGCCATGTTTGCTTGTTGTTCTAGGACAAACCATGATAGTTTTGGGGTGACTCTTGATGATTCCTTGTAGTATATATTGTTGGCTATCCATTCATGCTCTCACATGCTTATTTGAGTGGCTGTAGCATATTTAACTTTTGCTCCAAAGTTGCAATAAATTACTGCTGTCAGGATTTTGTTGTCAAGTTCAATATGTCCAAGCTTGTTGCTATTGATCCGTGGCTCCTTTGGGGATGCACCAATGGACTTATTTGCTGTAGGATATGTCTAGTTTATGTTCATACTCTTTTCCATGATGTTTGAGTCCTGTAGCTTATTTATCTAGTGCTCCGAAGTTGCTATGTTGCTGTAATTTTCAGCTTTCGCATGTTTATTGTTTTGTGTGTAACTTTTAGCCCGTAGCTCCGATTGCAGCAAGTCTTATATGAAACTTGATTGATTTTTCGTGTAGATTCATAATATCCTATTGTTATCTTGTTTTGAAGCATTTTGATTGGTTGCATATTGTCATGCTCATTGTGCTCCCTTAGTGCATAAGTCATGCATCCATCATTTTTGTGTGCGCATTGCATCTTGTTGATTCGTGCCTTGTGTGATCGCTTTGTTTAGAGCCGGAAGCTGAGACCGAGTACGAGTACGAGCACGAGGTTACTACCGAGCTTGAGAACGAGGACCCCTCTTACGATCCGAACGACTACTCTTCAGGCAAGATGACCGAACCCGGATACCATTACTATTTTTGCCTATTGCTAGAAGTCTCGATCTATAGTTTTGCCTCGATGCCCATGTCTTTCATGTCAGCCTCCTACTTGTAACCATGATTATGTCTAACCACCCTACCTATGCAAACCATTGATTGGCTATACGTAGGCTTCGCTCAGCCCCTCTTATAGCGTTGCTAGTTGCACGTGAAGTTGAAGATGCTTGCTTCATGTTGAAGTTTTGTTGGGTTATATCACACTATATAAATGCTTAAAACGAAATCATCTATATATTGGCAATGGGTGGAAGGCTAAGCCTTTTGCTTGGTGATTTGTTCCACTCATGCCACTAGGAACCGTTTAAACCGGTGTTATGTTCCTTGATTATGCGTTCCTCACACGGTTGGGGTTATGGGACCCCTGATGGGCCTCGAACCCCTCGTTGGTTACCCCAAGTGGAAGGTGTAAGATGCAGTATTGTAGAAGTGTTTTCCCTTAGCAAAGATGCCAAGGATCGAATCCCTAGAGACTCCTAGGTTCAACAAGTAGGTGTCAATTGCTACGGCGCCAGATTAGTAGCAATCAACGTGGACCTGCACACAGATACAAATAACTTTGCTCCCAACGAGTACAGAGAGGTTGTCAATCCCTCCGGCCTTGTAGTTCACAAAGGATTAAAAGCAATGATAGTAGTGATAGATAGTTTTTGCAATAGTAAGTAAATAGCGAAAAGTAAATAGTGGATGTGATCAATGATGGTAATATGGACCGGAGTCTCATGATGTTCACTAGTGATGTCTCTCTCTCAAAAGACGATAAAACAGCTATGTGAGGTAACAAATTACAGCTGGGCAATTGACAGGACCACGAACGCAAACCAATGCTGACTACATTGCAAGAAAGGTTGAGGTTCAAAGCATGGGCGGTACGCCAAAGTAAGTAGACCGAAATCCATCAATATCTACTACTAATCATCCACCTTGAGATATCTATCCAGAACATCTCGCTGGTATTAAGTTGCGAGTCCCACCCATAGTGTAAACTCAATGCAACAGACAACTGCATTAAAAGAACTTTGCGTAAAGTAAACAATCCTTGCACCCGTGGGCACAAGCACCGTTGTTTTCCCCCTTGTGGCAACAGCACATCCCCTAGACTCATGTTTCTGTCACTCAAGCTAGTCATCGAGGGGCATGAACCCACAATCGAGCATAACGTTCCCTCTTGGAGTCACTACCTATTACTCGGCCAAAGCAATAAATAACAACGGAGAACATGCAAGAATTACTTATGAACAGAAATATAAAAGAGGTGAATCAAATATATTACTCAAGATCAATTTGAACATAATCTCATAATCCATCGGATCCCAGCAAACTCAACATAGCAACAACATAAGGATTACATAGGTGCCTCAATCATGTAGGGCAGCTCACGAGGACTAATTAGTGAAGCACAAGAACGGGAGGAGAACATCACATAGCTACTGGTCATGGACTCATGGTCCAAGGGAGACTACTCACGAGTCATCTGGGAGGCGTCCATGGTGGTGGAGAAGCTCCCGGTGGTGATCCTCCCCTCCGGCAGGGTGCCGGGAAGAGTTCTCCTGGTGCTCCCGATCTTGGAAGCGGCGGCGGCGGCGGAACAGAGATGGGATCGCGAAAAGAGTTCCTGTTCTGAGGGTTTCGGAGGGTCCTTTAAATATATGCCAAAGTAGGGCACCGGGGGAGTCTCAGGGGGCGCAGGCGCCCCCCCGGCGCGGCCCGGGGGGGGGGGGGCGCCGCCAGGGCGCCTGGAGCCCTGGTGCCCCCCCCCAGGCTGCCCTTCGGACGCAGTGTTGTTTACGGAACGCTGATTTTTTATATAATTTTTCTGGATTTTTCTGGGCAGTTCTCGAAACGTGAAAACCTGAAATACAAAAACAGCCGAAAACAGAAACTGGCACTGGGGTGCACTGGATTAGTAAGTTAGTCCAAATATGATCAAAAGTGTATGGAAGTGTATGAATATCATAGCAATATCACCCAAAAGTGGCATGGAGCAAGCAGAAATTATAGATACGTTATGGACGTATCAACATCCCCAAGCTTAATTCCTGCTCGTCCTCGAGTAGGTAAATGATAACAAGAATAATTTCTGTGGTGACATGCTATTAACCATATAGGACTTTTCATAGTCATATGACAAAAGCTTACTGAGACAATGATTCTAAAGTAATGAAGTTGCCTCAAGAGAAAATCACAAATGACTGGAAGTTTTACAACATGAAACTGAAACGTCAAAAAGATTTGCAATGAATATGATGTGCAAATATGACAAAGTGATATCTAGCTTGCCCCCTTTAGTGATGCAAAACATAAATGCAGGGGCACCTTCAAGGTTTAAGTGATGACTAGATACAATGATTTCAAAATAACGATATCACAATCATGCAAAAGACAATGCTACTTTGGGACAATGCACATTACACTCAGAATGACAATCATGCTCTCAGTAGTTGGTGCTTGAAGTGCTAGAGCTTTTTATTTTAAAAACATAAAAGCAATTGTGTCAACGGTAGTAGTACTTCATATGCGTCATGCATAGAACATCCTATAAGTTGCAAGCCTCATGCATCGAATACTAATAGTGCTCGCACCTTGTCCTAATTAGCTCGGATTTCCATGGGTTATCATTGCATTGCATAAGTTTCAACCAAGTGTCACAAAGGGGTACCTCTATGCCACCTGTACAAAGGTCCAAGGAGATAGATCGCATTTGATTTCTCGTTTTTGATAAATCTCAACTTGAGGACATCCATACCGGGACAACATAGAAAATAGATGATGGACTCCCCTTCAATGCGTAAGCATGTTCTCATAAGAGATTGAGGATTAAGGTCCAAGCTAAAACTTCCACCATGATACATGGATTTGGTTGGCGGCCCAATGTTCTTCTCTAACAATATGCATAGTTATTCAACCCACGGTAAATCACCCTTACTTCGAACAAGACGAACATGCATAGCAACTCACATGATATTCAACAAAAGTGTGACAGTTGATGGCGTCCCCAGAAACATGGTTACCGCTCAGCAAGCAACTTACAAGAAATAAGATACATAAGCAACATATTCTTTACCACAATAGTTTTTAGGCTACTTTCCCATGAGCTATGTATTGTATGGTTAGTTTGCTTAGTACAGGTGGAGGTTAGCAAAAGACTGGGAGCGACCAACTAAGAGAGCAATGACGGTCATAATCATGCAGAGCGACAAAGCAATATTGAATCAGGCATGGTAGTTATATCGCTACTCAGAAACAAAAGATCATCAAGGCTTGACAGACTTTCTTTACAGTCTTAAATATGCGTGAGCATACGCCAAGTCAATCAAAATAAATTCTCGAAGGAAGATATTGCTAAACCATACCATATCATAGGCAAACAAATCAAGTTGGTACTCCAATAACACATTGGGAACCCCCCAGCTATTTGAGATTAACCATAAGAAAACCTGAACTACTAAGCACCATCATGCAAGTAGCATCTTTATCATAGACACATTAACCAATGCAACGGAAGCAAACCCTCTTAATAAGGTGAGCATGGTAATTAAAGAGAGTTCAAGCAACCAACTAAACAAAAGCTCTTTGAAAAGATAAGCATGAATACTAAGAGCAGAGTATGATAGTAGCTATTAAAAGACAAAGAACACACACATCATAGATAGACATGGAAATTCTATGTTATGTTCTAGGTAGAAGTGGAGCGTGTTTCTCTCCCACATAAAGGAATGCTGAGTTCCGACTCGTTATGAAAAACTAAAAAGAAAACTAAAAGTAAGACGCTCCAAGCATAGCACATAACACATGAAGTGATAAAAATATAGCGGAACGAAAGATGAACTGATAATGTTGATGGAGAAGGGGATGCACGGGGGCATCCCCAAGCTTAGACGCTTGAGTCTCCTTGAATATTTCTTGGGGGTGCACGGGGGCATCCCCAAGCTTGAGCGCTTGACACTCCTGGATCTTTTTATCATCTTCCCTCGCACACTTGAAAACTCCCTTCATACACAACTCATCATAATCTGATTAGCGAGGTTAGTACCCTTAATAAAATAATTAAACCTTGCTGGAAATAAGGATATTCTTGAAGTTTTACTGTTCTCAAGATTGCCAAAAGGTTTTTGCAAAGAAAAAGCAAGTTCTTGATTTGCAAAGTGAGGGAAAGGCAAAATAGGACAGAATCTGTGAAAAACAGAACAGCAGGCAGTAATCTATCTGTTCGGGATACTTATGCAACTCAAATCAAAAAACTCAGAACAGACGCACGAAAGACAATTATATAGAGAACGCCGTCGAAAAAATTCAGACCAAAAGATGATCTGGTGATTTTATACGAATTTTTCTATCCAAGGACAGAATCTGTTTCCTGGACAGCACCTCACAACTTTTGAACTTTCTAGCAATCGGACGCTATACTTGGCACAAATATGAAAAGCAAAGATACAATGATGATGCTACAGCAGTAAACAACATCAAGACACGACAAAAGCAAAAAAATTATTCATGTGGGCTGCCTCCCAAAAGCGCTTTCTTTTATGCCTTTAAGCTAGGCATAATGCATAGATCAAGTTTTATCAAGAGTAAAAGAATAGCTAGCCCGTACAACGGACTCAAAAGGTAACTTGATCTTCTTTCGAGGGAAGTGTTCCATCCCTTTCTTGAGAGGAAACTGAAATTTCATATTACCCTCTTTCATGTCAATGACAGCACCAACGGTGCGTAAAAAGGGACGTCCCAAAATAATTGGACAAGAAGGATCACATTCAATATCCATAATAGTGAAATCAACAAGAACATAATTATCATTGACAACAATAAGAACATCGTCGATCCTCCCCAAAGGTTTTTTTATGGAAGAATCAACGAGACGAACACCAAAAGAACAAGAATCATAAGGTTTCAATTTAAGCATATCATATATTCTTTTGGGCATAACAGAGGTACTAGCACCAACATCACATAATGCATAACAAGAGAAGTCATTCAAATTAATTTTTATCATAGGATCCCAACCATCTTCTAGCTTTCTAGGTATGGAGGCTTCTACTCTAAGTTTCTCCTCCCTAGCTTTGATGAGAGCATTAGTGATATGCTCTGTGAAGGCAAGGTTAAGCGTGCTAGTGCGGGGATCTCTAGACATCTTGTGAAGGAAATCAATAACTTCGGTAAGAGTGCAATTATCAAAATCAAGGTCACGAGCATCAAGTAAAGTGGTAGTGGTGTCCTTAAGGTTCACTTGTTTGGTAGTTTCTATAGTCATAGCATCACCATTAATAGGTCCATTGGGACCAGGAGTACATTGGGTGCTAAGAGTGTGAACATCCTCAATAACTTGGATAGTAGCAACAGTGTGGTGGGTAGGAAGGCTCTTAATTCTTTCCTCTTCCTCCCTTTCTCTAGCCCATCTTTCTTTAAGCTTAGCCATCATCCTAATGTTTTCATTAATTTGCACTTGAGTAGCATAAATAGGGATGACTTCCCTCTCCTTAAGAGGAGAAGTTTCAATTTTTTGCAATTTTACTTCATTGGCTAAGTGGTCTACCTTAAAATAAAGATCATCTAGTTTATGTAGTTTCTCTTCTACATTCTTATTAAAGGCTTTTTGGGTAGTGATGAAATCTCTAAGCATGGTCTCTAGTTCAGTATTGGAGTTCTTGGTACTAGGATAAGCATTGTTGTTCCCATAAGAATTAGAGGGGAACGGTCTAGGATTGCTACCAAAATTACTCCTATAAGCATTGTTGTTAAAATTGTTTCTAGAGATAAAGTTCACATCTACTTGTTCTTGAGAAATCAAAGAATTTAAAGGAACGTCACGAGGATCAACAGTAGATTGCTTCGAAAGTAGAGACATGATCAAGTCAACTTTTTCATTAAGGGAGGAAATCTCCTCGACAGAGTTTACCTTCCTACCTGTTGGAGCGCGTTCGGTGTGCCATTGGGAATAGTTGGTCATCATCTCATCGAGAAGCTTTGTGGCAGCACCAAGTGTAGTTGACATGAAAGTTCCTCCCGCGGCCGAATCTAACAAGTTCCGCGAGGTAAAGTTCAAGCCTGCATAAAAAGTTTGGATAACCATCCAAGTAGTCAAACCGTGAGTAGGGCAGTTCTTGATAAGAGATTTCATACGTTCCCAAGCTTGGGCAACGTGTTCATTATCCAATTGTTTAAAGTTCATTATGTTACTTCTAAGTTGGATAATTTTAGCAGGTGGATAGTATTTTCCGATAAAAGCACCTTTGCATTTGTCCCAAGAATCTATGCTATTTCTAGGCAAGGACTGAAACCAAATTTTAGCGCCTCCTCTCAAGGAGAAAGGAAAAAGCTTAAACTTAACAATATTACCATCTATTTCGTGGTACTTTTGCATATCACAAAGTTCAACAAAGTTGTTCAAGTGTAAAGCAGCATCATCTCCAGCACCGGAGAATTGTTCTCTCATGACTAAGTTCAGTAAAGCAGGTTTAATTTCATATGAAGGTGCTGAAGTGGCAGGTGTAGTGATAGGTGTGCTGATAAAGTCATCGTTGTTGTGACTAGTGAAGTCACACAACTTGGTGTTCTCGGTGGAACCCATAGTAGCAAGCAAGCAAGATAACTATTTTTGTGATTTTCGATAAAAAGGTACTGAAGCAAAAATGAAAGGTAAACTAACAAGACTAAAAAGCAAAGGTGAAAGATAGCATGCAACTCCCCTATCCTGAAGAGTGGAGTCCCCGGCAACGGCGCCAGAAAATACTCCTTGATGGGCCTCGAACCGCTCGTTGGTTACCCCAAGTGGAAGGTGTAAGATGCAGTATTGTAGAAGTGTTTTCCCTTAGCAAAGATGCCAAGGATCGAATCCCCAGAGACTCCTAGGTTCAACAAGTAGGTGTCAATTGCTACGGCGCCAGATTAGTAGCAATCAACGTGGACCTGCACACAGATACAAATAACTTTGCTCCCAACGAGTACAAAGAGGTTTTCAATCCCTCCGGCCTTGTAGTTCACAAAGGATTAAAAGCAATGATAGTAGTGATAGATAGTTTTTGCAATAGTAAGTAAATAGCGAAAAGTAAATAGTGGATGTGATCAATGATGGTAATATGGACCGGAGTCTCATGATGTTCACTAGTGATGTCTCTCTCCCAAAAGACGATAAAACAGCTATGTGAGGTAACAAATTACAGCTCGGCAATTGACAGGACCACGAACGCAAACCAATGCTGACTACATTGCAAGAAAGGTTGAGGTTCAAAGCATGGGCGGTACGCCAAAGTAAGTAGACCGAAATCCATCAATATCTACTACTAATCATCCACCTTGAGATATCTATCCAGAACATCTCGCTGGTATTAAGTTGCGAGTCCCACCCATAGTGTAAACTCAATGCAACAGACAACTGCATTAATAGAACTTTGCGTAAAGTAAACAATCCTTGCACCCGCGGGCACAAGCACCGTTGTTTTCCCCCTTGTGGCAACAGCACATCCCCTAAACTCATGTTTCTGTCACTCAAGCTAGTCATCGAGGGGCATGAACCCACAATCGAGCATAACGTTCCCTCTTGGAGTCACTACCTATTACTCGGCCAAAGCAATAAATAACAACGGAGAACATGCAAGAATTACTTATGAACAAAAATATAAAAGAGGTGAATCAAATATATTACTCAAGATCAATCTGAACATAATCTCATAATCCATCGGATCCCAGCAAACTCAACATAGCAACAGCATAAGGATTACATAGGTGCCTCGATCATGTAGGGCAGCTCACGAGGACTAATTAGTGAAGCACAAGAACGGGAGGAGAACATCACATAGCTACTAGTCATGGACTCATGGTCCAAGGGAGACTACTCACGAGTCATCCGGGAGGCGTCCATGGTGGTGGAGAAGCTCCCGGTGGTGATCCTCCCCTCCGGCAGGGTGCCGGGAAGAGTTGTCCTGGTGCTCCCGATCTTGGAAGCGGCGTCGGCGGCGGAACAGAGACGGGATCGCGAAAAGAGTTCCTGTTCTGAGGGTTTCGGAGGGTCCTTTAAATATATGCCAAAGTAGGGCACCAGGGGAGTCTCGGGGGGCCCAGGCGCCCCCCCCGGCGCGGCCCAGGGAGGGGGGGCGCGCCGCCAGGGCGCCTGGAGCCCTGGTGCCCCCCCCCAGGCTGCCCTTCGGACGCAGTGTTGTTTCCGGAACGCTGATTTTTTATATAATTTTTCTGGATTTTTCTGGGCAGTTCTCGAAACGTGAAAACCTGAAATACAAAAACAGCCGAAAACAGAAACTGGCACTGGGGTGCACTGGATTAGTAAGTTAGTCCAAATATGATCAGAAGTGTATGAATATCATAGCAATATCACCCAAAAGTGGCATGGAGCAAGCAGAAATTATAGATACGTTTTGGACGTATCAACCCCCTCGATAAACCGCTAAGTGCTAAGTCTTTTCCAGCAAGTCCCAACATTGGTACTATTTGACTAATAACTAAATAAACTTGCATAGGGAGTAATTAACCCTCTTTCTTAATCAACAACCCCGGGCCAGTGCTCCACATGAGTGTTGGTCCGAAATGAGCAGACTGCGGGGCCACCTCAAGGAAACTCGAGGTCTGGTAAAAACCCGTAGGATGACTTATCCGATCGTGGCCTGAGACGAGATACGCGCGGCTACTATCAGGGTGTCGGCACGCTGGGAGGATTTGCTGGATTAGCCTTACCTTAGTTCGGAGTATCTTGAGCACGGGATTCCGAGAATACTCGGGCCTTCCCACCTTGGAGTTGCGACTCCGCGGATCGTGGGCTTGTCATGGGCCAAGTTGGAACACCCCTGCAGGGTTATGATCTTTCGAAAGCCGTGCCCGCGGTTATGTGGCAGATGGGAGCTTGTTAATATCCGGTTGTAGAAAACTTGACACATTGTTCTAATACACTACCAGCGTGTGTACCGTGACTGTCATTTTCCGAAAGGGTTTCGGGAGATGAACACGGTGGGGTTATGTTTGACTTGATTAGTTTAGGATCACTTAGTGATCATCTCTCGACCGAGGCGCCTTCTCTTCTCGCTCTCTTTACGTAAGCTAGTGCTAGTTGCTGCTGCAAACACTCGTTCTTTTCTTCAGCCTTATCCACACCCAAGGCTTAAATAGTCGTGTTACCCAGGAACGGGATTGCTGAGTCCTCTATGGCTCACAGTTACTTCACCACACCAGATGCAGGTCCGATGGTGAGCTATCCAGGTGATGGCACCGAGCTAGACTGGGAGTATGACGAGGAGCGTAGCCGTTACTATGTTCGTTATCCTGATGATCAGTAGTGGTACTTCTACTAGGATTCGATCCGCCCTGTGGATTTAAATTATGTTTGGTATCTTGACATTTGGATTTTACCCTTAGATGGGTTGTGATGTTCATTTGTATGATGATTGAAACATGTAATGTATTTGTGCGAGTGTAAGCCAACTATTTTATGTTTTCCATCCCCATCTTTTACATGAGTTGTGCAAAGATACCAAACTTGCGATCATTCTAGCATGGGGTTATGTCTCTAAGTCGTGCCTCGACACGTAGGAGATATAGTCCCATCCTGGGCATTACAGGAAGTGTTGACAAAGGACCTAGACGAGATGAAGACTTTGGCGCACAATTTTTATAATGATCTTTATACCTCTGAGGGGGTTCAAGGTATAGATGATGTTCTAGAACACATTCCGAGGAAGGTAACAGTGGCTATGAACGCCACCTTATGTGCTCCATATACGAGAGATGAAGTTAAGACAACACTGTTTCAGATGTCTCCCACCAAGGCTCCGGGTCCAGATGGTTTTCCAGCCCAATTTTATCAAAAACACTGGGATGTGTGTGGGGATGATGTTACTGATGTTGTTCTCGGGATTGTCAGAGGGGAAGAGAATCCGGAATGCATTAACAATACGATTCTTGTGCTGATCCCCAAGGTGACTAACCCAACTCTTCTCTCACAATTCCGGCCTATAAGTCTATGTAACGTCTTGTACAAGATTGCCTCAAAAGTGGTAGCCAACAGGTTAAAGCTCGTGTTGCCAGAAATAATCTCACAGGAGCAGTCCACTTTCGTGCCCGGCAGACTTATAACAGATAATATCATTTGTGCTTACGAATGTCTACATTTTATGAAACGCAACAGGTCAAAGAGCAACAACTACTGTGCGCTTAAGTTGGATATGATGAAAGCCTATGATAGGCTAGAGTGGCCGTACTTAAAAGCTATCATGGGAAGATTGGGTTTTGCACAGTCTTGGATAGATATTGTGATGTCTATGGTTTCTTCAGTCTCCTTTTCAGTAATGTTTAATGGAGAGAAGCTCCAATATTTCAACCCATCAAGAGGGATTCGGCGGGGAGATACTATCTCCCCTTACCTTTTCTTGATTGCAGCAGAGGGCCTTTCGTGCCTCCTAAAATCTAGTTCTCCGTCATCGTCTTTGCAGGGTATTAAGGTGGCTCCCACGGCTCCGTCCGTCAACCACCTTTTATTCGCAGACGACAGCCTGCTGCTTTTCTAGGCTAGTGTGGAGGGTGCAGATAGAGTATCAAACTTGTTGGATACTTATTGCAGGGCATCAGGGCAGTGTATCAATAATGCAAAATCATCTATTTTCTTCAGCAAGGGCTGCCCCCGAGTACAAGAGAAGAGATCAAAAATAAATTATAAGTGCAGAATGAGTCCCTAAGTGAGAGATATTTGGGGATGCCCACCGACGTTGGACACTCCAAGAATGGCACCTTTAAACATTTGCGTGACAGGGTGTGGGAGAAGATTAAAGGATGGATGGAGAAACTTTTGTCTGCAGTAGGCAAGGAGGTGTTGATCAAATCAGTTGCCCAAGCAATCCCGGTATTTTCCATGTCATGCTTTAGACTTCCTATAGGATTATGTGAACGTATTACTTCATTAATCAGACAGTTTTGGTGGGGCAGCAAACAAGGAAAACGGAAACCAGCCTGGGTCGCTTGGGATATTATGGTCAGACCAAAATATATGGGTGGACTTGGTTTTCGCGACTTGGAGCTGTTTAATCTAGCTCTTCTTGCTAGGCAAGCATGGAGGATACAAAATGACACAGATTCATTGAGTGCAAGAATACTTAAGTCCAATTACCACCCGGACTGTTCTTTGCTTGACGTAGAGCTGGGAGCGCACCCTTCACAAATTTGGAGGGCTATCCTAGACGGAAGGGATATCATGTCGCAGGGCATCATAAGGAGAATTGGTCATAGCGAGTCCACTAATATCTGGACCGACAACTGGATTCCGAGGCAAAGTTACAAAAGGTCGATAACATCTTTAGTCCCGTCTCCACCCTTGTATGTGTCGGAACTTATTGAAACAACTACAGCGACGTGGCGGGAGGAGATGATAAGATCGGTCTTCACACCCATAGATGCAGAAGCAATACTACAGATACCACTATGCATGCGAAGGATTGATGATTTTTGGGCCTGGGGAGAGGACCGAAGGGAAACTTCTCAGTAAGCTCGGCCTATCGGATGCTTGTTCGGACGAAGACCGATCGGGAGGCTTGGTTGGAAGGGAGAGAAGATGCATCAACAGCTCAGGGGGGAAGCAGAGAATGGAATTCAGTCTAGAAGCTGTGAGTCCCGTCAAAGATCAAAGTTTTCTTATGGTGTTTGGCCAAGCACTCTATTCCATCGGGTGAGCTTTTGCTGAGGCGCAATATGGGAACGACGGCAGCATGTCAGCTATGCGGAGTCCGTGATACTTGGAGACATGCATTGCTGGATTGCCCGGTTTCACAGAGTACTTGGGCACTATCATCATATGTGATTCTTGATCAGCTAAGTATGAACGAGCAGGAGTGCGCGAAGAAGTGGATGTTCATTTACAGAAGGCGTTACCCACTAAAGAATTCGTCAGGGCCGCCGTGTCACTTTGGGCGATATGGAGGCGCGGAGGAAAGCTATCCATGAAAACATCCATAAAAGCCCACATGCCATCCACAACTTTATCAATTCCTACTTGCAAGATATTCAGGTGTTGTCACCAGAGAAAGCTACGAGGGTGACTTCCACTGTACGTCTCACTGGATGGATAGCACCCCAAGCATACCACTCCAAAATTAATGTGTAGATGCAGCTGTTGGCCGGGGAGGTCGCTATGGGTCAGTTGCTACAGTTGTCGGGATTCTAGAGGTGGATTCCTGGGAGCATCTGCTATGGTGTTCAACTTGGGCGACCCAGCCACATTGGAGGCGTGTGCAATCCGGAAGGGTTTTTCCTTGGCGATGGATTTGAACCTTGACAGGATATGTATGGCGTCCGACTGCAAGGGGGTGGTCCAAGAGATTAAGACTGGAAGTGCAGCCACGTATGGAGCAATTATTCGGGAGATCAATCAACAATTTTCTTCTTTTATTTCGTGTTTTTTAGAGCATGAGTTTAGGAGCTCAAATGTCGAAGCTCACAACTTAGCGAAACATGCATTAACTCTTGGACTTGCCGGCTATGTTTGGTTAGGCCAGCCCAATGAAATTCCTTTCGTCCTTGTAAACATTGTGATGGATGAATAAAAGTTTCGCGAGGTTGTCTAGAAAAATAAAAAAAATGCGAGCTGGATTAGGACCG
>LR738710.1:47240051-47251052 GCA_902687465.1 Secale cereale | reverse complement strand
GGGGGGGGGGGCCTCCTGTGCCGGGGCCCACCGCGAGAAGGCCCGCCCCGTCGCCTTGCGCCACACACGTTCGCGTCGCCGCAGTTACTCCTCCGCCAAATAATGGCGACAACACACAGTGTTCTCCTCTCCTCCGGCGATGCCTATAGGCGACGGCAATGGCGCCCTGCCGTGCCTGTCTGTGCCCCCGCCCCCCACTCCTCCTCCTCGGCCAGCTCGCCCTCTTCCCCGTCCCGCCTCGTCTCCTCCATCGCTCGCGCCGGGCCGCGCTCGTGGGGCGGAGGCGCGGAGGTACCCGGGGAAGAACGCGCGGCGCGCACCGAATCCGGCCGTGGACCGATTGGCCGAGGTGATTTTACTTTCTCTCCGATGAAGTTCTCTCTCGGGTGGAATGGTTGGATTTGCGGGTGCGCTGCCGCTGGGTGGAGTGCAGAGCAACTCAGCAAACAGTAAACACTAGTGTCAGTTGGCTTCGTGAGATGCCACCGAGTAAATATTACTCAGCTCAGCACTGCATAGTTGTGTGGATTTTCGGTGATGAATGACGGGTCTTGAATCTTGATGCAAACCAAAGTGCTATAGTTCTGCTTTCGCCTGTTGAACCCTTACCATCTGGTACTGTTCTATGGTAATAAGTTCAATTCTAACAAATAGTATTACCTCTGTCCCAAATTACTTGTCTTAGATTTGTCTAGATACGGATTTATCTACTAGACAAGTAATTACGGACGGAGGGAGTACAAGGTAGAGAATTCTTTGTCTTCCGCTTTCAATTTATTTATTTTCAGCCAAACGTGTGACGGTGGTCAATCCGCTTTTACAGAGGAAACAGAGTAACAGACATAGGCGACATGCTTCACATGATGAAATTTCGGTTTCAGGTTAAAGATCATTGAATGTATTGCACTAACCCTTTTTAGGGGTGTCTTGTCAGCTACTGAATATACCATTCTTGTTAAATTTGTTAATAGTAGGCTTTTTAAAAACTGTTGCAGCATCGAAGCGCGGACTGCATCATCCAAACACCGCTATTTGCCATTGCCAACGACAGCCAGCGATCCTACAGTTAACCTCGGTGGATGTCCTTGAATTTGCATGCCCTGGTAACCTCTGTGAAACATTTTGCTCCGTTGGTCTTCCTGCTCTTGCACTTGAACATGGGTGTGGCGTCTTCTATGATTGAAGACGACAAGGTCCTTGCGCTATGCCAGGAGAGGAGGCTTTTTGTTAGAGAGGCACTTGATGGAAGATGCGCACTTGCATGCGCTCACCATGATTACATTGTGTCACATTTAGAGACACGGGATCTCTTCTGAGAAAATGTTTTGAAGGAGAGAAGTATCCTGCAACTGCAAATGAGGAGGGTCATGTTGCAGATTCAGAAGATGGTTTCGACAATCCGTCCACTGTAGCTGTGCCACAGGTGCACAAGAACCCCAATGATTTGTCTGGTGATAATACTCTTAACAGAACAGTCTATTGCGCATCATGCCTCAGATATTGCTCCAGCTAACAAGCTCAAAGGCAGGAGGAGAGATGTTACCACAACTGAAAATGATGAAATTCCTGCCATACCGCCAGTTAATGTGGACCCATCATCTGCGGATGCTCACACTATGGACTCCAAGGAACCTTGTCCTGATGTAAGGAATGTGGTGAAGGACTTATCTTCATGCATGAAAAAGGTTGAGATATTATCCTTTAGGGCATGTGATTCTGGAAAACAAGTTGCAATGGTTCTGGAAGAAGATAAAATCCAGTTCCGCCCTCTACTACCTGAAGAAATAGGTTGGACATGTCAAGTAACGCACATTTGTGTTGCATGATCCATTGTTTCAGGCTCTCTTGCCATTGTTCAAAATAGTTTTTTTGCTGCAGCACATGGATCAAAGGCATCAAAGTTTTTGCGACATTTCTTGTTTGCTGCAGGGAGGAAGTTTCTATTCCTGAACATAAGCTTTCTCTTTTGTACGTAGTTGTTAGTAGTATAACTTTCTTTCTGCTATAAGTGTACAGCACTGTCCTGCTTCTGTGTTAGAACATATTCAGCACCATTTTCTGTGAATAACTTATTACTACTGCTAATCAAGTTATTTCCATCCTTGATATTTTTTGTACTTCGTTTAATTGTGCCTTTTTGTTGTGGTGGTTATTGTATTTTCCTTACTATTCTGCTGAGATCAGTTTCATATGCTAGAACGCTCCCCAAGCAATTGACCTTGCTGTTATTTTTTCTTGTTCAACGTTTTATTTTCTGTTGCAAAACATCAGACGTGGTCTTTCTTACCGTGACAAATAATTTGATCATGATGGTTTAATGCAGCTCCTCCTCAAGCTGAGCTAAAGTATCTTACCTGGCATAGATAGTGTCTTCACAACTGTTGCCATCCACGAATCCTCCTGGGACTATTCTTGACGTCCATACATCAACGCTAGATAGATTGTATGCATGGGAAACAAAGCTTTATGATGAAGTTAAGGTAATAGCTTGCTCCTCAATGTGCATGTTCCCCATTTCTGTTTGCCTGTAGCAGTCCCTTTCCCCCTTCCTTTTGAGCATAGTGAAATATATCTTGATTCTTATGACTTACCATTGTGAGTTGTGACTGCCTTCACTAGAACTCTCTACTGCATTTTCGTGTACAAAATACTTGTTTATTCAAACCATCATTCCATTATAAAAAAATTGTAATTGTATAGGTTTTTCAGATGCACTTAATTCTTTTTATTAGTGTCCTGAAACGAAAAAGGCCGAAAATACTAAGCTTCCATATATGACTTGCAGTTATGCGGCCCGTTGCCATTTGGTAACCCTAAGTGTGATTCTGCTTTCAGGCCAGCAGCTCCATATGCAGGAAGTATGATGAGAAATGTAAACAACTGAGAGACCAGGAGTCTCGAGGGAAAAAACAAATCATCACCGAGTTTACCCGTGCTGCAGTAAAGACCTGCACTCCAGAATCGTAGTGGCTATTCAGAAAATATACTTCATTTCGAAGAACATAGAAGATCTAAGGGACAAAGATCTTCAACCACAGCTGGATCCTGGATGCGCTAATTGAGAGGTATGTTTGTCCATTTCAGTTTTCCATACGTAAATTTGCACTGGGTGACCATTGCAGATTAGTATGCACTCGATCATAATTTGCACTTGGATGTGCGCTATCTGATGAAGTATGTGCTTTTCCTGCAGTTTCACCATGATGTGGGCAACCATGCTCCGGTGCCATCGGCTTCAGCACTCGATCATCAAATCACTATCTTGGAGCTGCAAACTAGAAACACCATTCGACTCCGAGCCTCGACGCCAAGCCGCCCTCCTTCTGTCGATCGAGCTCGACAAACTACGCCCAAACCTAGAAAACTGGATCGCGTCCCACAGGGCCTACCTGTGCAGCCTCAACCTGTGGCTGCCCAAGTGCATGAAACCCCTGAGGAAGAGGAAGAGCTCCAGCAAGCAAAACTCTGCCGCCGTCGACATCTCGCCGACGGAGTGCGCCGTCGCGCCCATGTTCGCCACCTGCGAGACGTGGTTGGGCCTGCTGGACGATCTGCCGACCGAGGACCTGGAAGAGGCCATCGAAGGTCTCGCTGCGGGTATAAGCCGGCATCTTCCACGACATTCGGATGAGCTCCTGGACGACCAGACGCTAAATGGGGAGACGGAGGAGGAGTCTTCTAGAAACGATGCCGCCGCTGCGCATGATTTACGGTGGAGCCTCGTGGCGTTCATGGAGAAGCTCGAGGCCTTCTCGGAGATTTCAGCGCAGAAATACCTTGATCTGCACAAATGCGTCGGTGTGGACAAAGACAGGCTTCCGAGAGAGGCCTGAAGTTGTGACTGTGACTGCAAGCATATTTCACAGGCAGCTGTGATTGGATTTGGATAGAGCAAGTTTTATTCCAACAGCCAGAACCATGCTCGGCGTGGCCAAAATCTGTACTGCACATGTCATTCTCCGTGGAATGCAGACAGCATAATTTGAAGGCAGCATGGTTTGACATCCGCGTCTCTCTGATATTTCACAGGCAACTGAACTTTCCTTTGGCGTAGGTCGACGATGAAGCATGATTTACAACGGTGATTGTACATGTAAGCATGCAATGGGTGCGATCCTGCATGTTACTGTTCCCTGTATGGTGTACGTCTGTCTGCCCGAATAAACACTGATCAGTACGTGCTGTGCAGTGCGATCTTATCTCGTTGGAGATTGCGTGGCATACGGTGCCGTCTCCGTCAGATGCGGCAGGCTGAAACGTTCAACCCGTTGACATTCGACACGGTTGACAGGCTAACAAACGGCACGTACGCATACGCACGCGTATGCATGAAACTGAGCAGCAACATCCAAGCGAGCCTCGCTGCCACCACAGACAGTTTGGAACTTAGCTACGCCTGCGCGCGACTATTCTATCGGTAAACCGGGAGGAATCAGAGGCACGCGTCTGACCTCGAGGAAACCAACAAGCACGTCCAGCTACTCATACTGCCAGATTCCTGAATGTACTGTAAAACTAGGAGGCATCCATGGGAAAGGACAAACGGTATCTCAGCCCCAGGGCCCAAGTCAAAAGCCCACTGCAGCATGCCACTGTTTTTTGCATGGCGCTCGCAATGATGTGGCCTTCCACGGCGGTGCATGCATGCTCCTTCCGTTTCTCACCATGTCCACGCACCTGAAAAGCAGAGCAGATCAGGCGAGCATGTGTCTGGTTCAACTGCGGTGCGCCCTGCATCACGGTGCGTGCACAAGACAGAAGGGGGTTTGAAATCTGAACACCAGCTAGATTTGCATAGTGAGATGCAGTCAGTCGGTGGCATGCATGCAGAGAACACAGCTCTGGGGGGCATATACCCTACGTACGTACCCAGCGAGCTACAGTACCATTTACCTAGCTAGCTAGGGTCGGATAGGATTAATTGGATCGATGGGGATGTTGTTCCCCGTGATGCATGTCAAGGAGATGGTCCAAGAGCCTCGTCAGATGATTTATTATCTGATGAAGGAATCCGTACGTCGTGCATGGTGGCGTGGCATGCGACAGGAACGAACTGTCTTAGTTTATGCTCCACTAATGATGCCCGCTTAGCTAATCTCAACTCAACTGCGTCCTTGTCCTTGGACCGTAGCTAGACCGGTTCGTAGTATATCTATTCTGGGTCGCGCACGACCGATGCTATGCCGTGGCCCAAGTCAAACGGTGTAGTGTCACATGGAGAGCTTTAGATTTTTCCATAAGCGGAATGTTAAACAAATGTGCGGTGGGTGCTTACCGCAAGGTGAGATCATCATGCCATCATAAATCGGTTGATTCCCCAGCTCATGCCAAACAAATTGCCACCTATACTAGAGACTAGAGTAGTATACTACGTAGCTTCTTTGTAGTATGTGTGTATACTCTTGCGGCTGCGTGGTCAACCGGACGTACGTTCTCAGCTAGATAGATGTTGCCAAGGCGGTTGAAACGTCAGGAACGAAAATGTTATTATGTCCATTAGCATAGTGGAGTACTACTAACTGAATTTACTACATTTTTCTTTCCTGTATGATGGAAAGTGCTGCTGACTGTGAGCGTGATCGGTACTACAGGATCAGACTGCTTTATTATGCGGACTGCGTCCTGGATGCTTGACTGGGCTATATAAAGATCATCATTTCCCCTAAAAGAAGAAGCGAAGAAAGATCATTTGAACAGGCGGCATAAACTTTCAAGCGCTTTTCAACTTTCCAGTGGATCCTGACCTAGCTAGGCAAAAGAACAGATCAAAGATCTGCCTATCCAAGCATCCACGATCCATCCATGCATAGACCATCACCCATAGATTAATTAGATCATTACCCAGTGTTTAGTGGAGGCAATCGAGTGCCGGCTGGACCCCATCCCCATCGGAGTGACACTCGAAGTCTTTGGGGGCACTCGATCACGAGGGAATGCCTCTTGGGATGTCGTCTCGTCCTGATTAAACTAAAACCCATGCGGTACGATCGTAGTATACTGTGGTGGTATCATTTCATATCATATCATATGTGCATGTCGTCGTCTCGATCGCAGCCACCTGCCGCTGCACGTAGTTTAGTCGATCGGTAGAGTCAGTCAGCTCGCGAGAGGTTTTCATGGAGTATTTTTTTCAGCGCTGACAAAACTGGCTGAATCCGTCAACCTTGCTAAGCTTTCGCGCAGCTTTCGATCTGGTGGGACGAGTATAATACCACGTGATCTCTGTCTATGTGTGCTTGCCCGTGGTGCAGTGTTGTCTGTGTGCCGTTTTCAGAAAAGAGCCCAGATTACTGGAAAATCTGCAAGATGATTTGCAGGGAAAAAAGCTACTAGATGGGCGTCTTTGTGGAAGGGAAATGGGTCGTTAACTGGGGCTGTGCCGCCGGTGATTCGGATCGGTCGGTCTACCGCAGCGGTGGCCACCGGAGCCGGCGGCGTGGAAGATCAAGGTGCCGCGCGGTTGGTCGTGTTTGGAATACGCATTTGGACGGACCCGTGCTCGGGGTCAGCGGACGGGTACGTCCATCGTCGTCGTCGAGGAGGGATCACGACATCACGCGATTGTCGCCTACGATCCGTGCTGCCCCCTTGCCTACCTCCGTGACTGCGAGAACGTACTACTACGATCATGTACGTACAAATCTGTAAAGAATACACATGTTCTTACCTCGGAATCGAAAGGCGATGGTAAGAAAGTGTGTCGTTTGTTGTCTGAACAAAAACAAAGAATAAATCTTGAGGAGATCGATCGATCGATACCGCGAGCACTCATTAGGAATCGTTCGCCGGTCCGTCATTTTCAATCAGTCATCAGTGATAACAAAAAGATATTCGTAATTTCTTCCTAATAAAAAGAAGATATTCGTAATTCCATTCCCTCGCGGTGAAGGAAAAGGATCACTTGCGATCCAAGCAGAATCTCCACCGGAGAAGTGGGATAATAAAACGGAGAACAGAAATCGCAAATCCGGGCTTGCCTAATAAGGCAGGCGCGCACCCGGCGATCGACGACGAGCCGACGGCAGAGGGCGATCGCTTCTAGATCTTCCTCCGAGTAAACTAAACTGCTGATCAGAGTGCACTGACGACGGCAGCCAAAGCTAACAATACTAATAATAAGTAATCTATGTGTAATCAGTTGATGTTGGCTTCAGTGTTTGGCGCGCCCTGCTCGTGGCATCAGTGAGTGAGCAAAGCAGGCAGCATTTCAATTTCGGTGTCCAGCTAGCGGCCAGCAGCGAGATCCCGGCGAGAGCCACAGCGAGCCCACGCCATTGCCGCGATTAAACCGGAGACGGGTGGATGAAATGGACGGGTAAACCTGCTTTCCTTTCCTTCCCTTTTATGGTGGTGAATGCCTGCCTGCCGGATTGGACGCGGGATCAGGATGGAGCAGCGAATAGCCTCCCACTAATCACGCTCCTTTGTTCACGCTGTTTCAAGAAAGATCGTTCGTGCGTCCGTGCACTTTTTTTTTTTACATCAGTACAACGCAAGCGCTAATATACATGCGCATACACTTACTTCTATGAACGCACGCACGCACTCTCTATCCTTATGAGCATCTTCGAGAGACTGAGCCGACATATCATCTTGAGATTTACGAAGTCACCGTAGACGCCTCGTCGTCGACGGGAACGTCTCCTCATACTGAAAGCGCATCGCCGGAAATCCTAAAATAAATTCAAAAATAATGCGAGCACCAGGATTTGAACCCTAATAGGTTGAAAATACCAGTGTCCATCTAACCATCTCAACCACAGGTCGGTTCGCGTCCGTGCACTTGCTAGCGATTTCTCATTGGAACATAGTACGCCTTTTCCTTTTCAAAAGGTGTGTGGTGCGACATGGGCAGCCCGTTGACCGACCGCGAGCACAAGTCGGAATCTCAGGAGTGGCCCCTGCCTCCCGGATTGCACATACCGTACAAGGGCCCCTGTTTGGATTCCTAAGTTAGAATTAGTTTTAGTTAGTTGAGGCTCAAATAACCCAAAAGTATCCAAACATGATGGGTTAGTTTGGGTTGGTTGGATCTAACCCACCCAATAAATTAGCCCATACTAGAGGAGCTTATTTGGGTTAGTTCTCCTAGGCCCACTAGAAAATTAGTAAAAAAAGTTACCCCTCCCACACTAGAGTAGTCAAATGATTGAGAAAAAACATTTATTATCATTCTAACACTGCCATCCAAACAACTATTTAATTAAAGTTAGTTCAGGGTTAGTTAAGGATTAGAATCTAACTCTAACCTCTAACTGAGTTAGAGTATCCAAACAAAGCCAAGGAGCGAGACAGACGGACTCCGCTCGTCGCTTTGATTCGTACGGACGGTGGAGAGTGGAGACGCGTTGGTGGGCAGCAGCGTGTGGCATGGCAACGCACAATCAAGCCCATGATTCACTCTGCACCGCAGCTCGAGTTTTTTTTTTTAGAATTTGTTTCATTCAAATCACGAAACAGTACAAAGTAGTTGATCATTACAAGCACACTGAAACGCAAACACAAAGGACCATGAACACCCAGAGTATCCTAAAACAACCATAACACAAGAAGATCTCCGGAGCCCTGTGTCATCATCCCTGAATCTTGAGAGAAGACCCCTGCAGCAGAAGGAGGTCATCATCTTCAACCACGGTACAATTGCCGCCACGCTGCTTCCTCCTTTCTTGACACCAGTGCTGAGAGGGTATGAACATCAATCCAACACACCTGCAACAGCCGTCGCCATCTTTGGCTTTGAGTACCGCGAAAAGTGTCCCTTCCGGAAGGAAGAGAACTCGAATCATCCTACCGGTCCAGCACCGCGGCCGGGCCATCCGCCCGGACAAAGCAGGATCTCCCACCAGCATCAGCGCAGAGGAAGGAGAAAAACAGCAACAGCAAATCATATCGACAAGGAAGAAGAAGGGTCTTCGTCTCCCTGCATCCATTGCCCACCCGAGGACCCAACCGGCCAGTGCCAATGGATCTCCAGCGACCATAGCCCGCGACCTCGATGAGATCCGGGGATCCCCCACTCCGCTGGCTCCTAGACGAAGGCAAAAGCCTCGCATGACCGCGAACGAAGCCCGGAGAAACTTATTCCGACGCGACACCACCGCAACGGCCTCGACAGCGTCTCCCTTAACCCTAACCCTACCACACACCCACCTAGCGAACAGACCCGAGGTTCCCCCTCCCTCCGGCCGCCGGAGCGGCTGACGGAGAGAGAGGGAACTGGCGGCGTCACCGACGGCGCGCAAGGGACCCTCGTCGCCTCCTAGATCGCCCGGGAGATCGTATTTCCCCGCTCGGGAGTTGCGAGAGAGATCGACACCGCAGCTCGAGTTGAGGCCAACTCCAACACGCGATATCAAATTGTGCGGCCGCGTTCGTTCGTTTGTGGCAAGGGCGTCTCTAACGTGGACCTGCAAACCTCGCGTTGTCCAGACTGCAAAAACAATCTAACATGCTCTTGTATCAGTCCCATCAGGTGCCAGCTGCCCGCATCCATGTCGCTGTAAAAAGCGCCACTCCCACATTAAAGGCCGCTCAGGGCGAACACGACCTTTCACTGTCTCCATGACTGAAGCGTAGCGCTGGCCGAAGGCGCCGCCCGCTGCTCGCCCGGCTGAAGATGCCTCCTCATCGTATTAAAATGCTTCCATAAAACTCATGTGGAAGCCGAGAAACCTACTCCGGCCACACGTCCGTTAACAAACGGGCCGACATTGAATGTAGTGTCGGGCAAGCCCCCCGTCCGTCCTCTATTTAAACGACGCCATACGCCGTGCAAGAATCACACCACCAAGTCTTGTCGCTTCCCATTTCCTCCTTCCATCATTTTCTCGACCAACACCGGGCAGCTGGGTGGCACATCGGATACGAACGAGCCAGCTCGCTGCTGCTCCACCTACCTCACCTATCTTGACGGATCAAGTCGCCGCCCCAAGCCGACGCTTGGTTCAGCAACTCGCCGGTTCGTGCCAGCTCCCCGAGGAGTGGCTAGGATGGCATGGCGGGGAGCACGGCAATACGAGCTTCATCATTATGGTCGATAACACCATGTCGTACCGCCCCTCCAGTTCCATCGACCATGACGTCCGCCGTCGACGTGCGCGTATCTGCCGCCAACATCGTGGGGAAGTAGAACACGGGAATCCGCCATCTATGTGCGCGTATCCGCCACCAACATCGAGGGGAAGTAGAACACGGAAAGCTGCCGTCGCTTGGGTCTCAGGAAGGCCACCGCCGAGGCGACGTTGGTGTACACAGTCGGTGTCTTGCCCGGTTCTTTATCTCAGACCATCGGCGTACCCATCCAGGCTTCAAGGAAGTGGACGCACCTGTTTCCAATCCGG
This sequence comes from Secale cereale, assembly GCA_902687465.1. NCBI lineage: Eukaryota > Viridiplantae > Streptophyta > Magnoliopsida > Poales > Poaceae > Secale > Secale cereale. The sequence goes on along the minus strand of LR738710.1, from coordinate 47,240,712 downwards.
CTGAACCATCGGCCGGAGGTTCCAATCCAATGAGCGGCGGGGAAGCGACTCGCCCTTTGCGCTAAAGCATATACCTCCGGGGCTCCCGACAGTCTGGTGAGCGGGCTACCGGACATGGGGAAGAGAAGCCGCAGCCGGCCGTAGACTAGTGTAGTGTATTCATGTTGTCGGAGTGAAGCTCCATGCGACCGTACGTGTACGTAGTTTTACCTTTTAGTTAAAATATGTCCAAAATGTAAACATTTACATCCTAGTTGTATGAAATCCATCATATTTATATAAAATCCGGACTTGTTTGAACGAATTTCATCCCGTTGATTCGAACTGTTGTTAAAATGTATCCGGCTAGGGTTGGATGGTTGTCTCCTGCATCCGTGTCCGCGTACTGGTCCTCCCTTTGCGCGGATGGATGCAGGAGGTTTTTTGCTGGTTGCCATTGGAGATGCCCTAAACGGGCATTAAACGTGGCGCAACGCGCGGAGCAAACGAATAAACGTTCGTTTTTTGTCTGCCGCCGACGCATTCCCGACCCGAATTTGGACCGTGACTGCGTCGAAATGAACATCGCGTGGACGGGCGGAGACGCGCGTCCTTGTCCTTCCGTGACCCGCCCGTCGGGGACACAACGCACCCACTTTCCTCCTTTCCTCAAAACCCTACC
>LR738710.1:47142985-47239981 GCA_902687465.1 Secale cereale | reverse complement strand
CCCCCCCCCCCCCCATGATCAGCGCCCCGAATAAACCCAGCGACCCGCCGCCACCGCGCGCCCCCGCGGCAAGGAAGAAGGGCCCGAAGAAGCCGCGGTCGGAGCTCCAAACAAAGAAGCTTGACATGAAAGAGGATGCCAAGAAGATGAAGGTCGACATTGAGGAGGCCGCCCAAACGCAGAAGCTCGCGATCGAGGCCATCAAAGCAAAAGAGGTGACACTAGCAATTATGAGCGTGGTAAAAGGAGATGTTCGACCGAGACGACATGAACCAGGGAGGCCTCGGACGTGGACTATGGTCGTTTCTTTTGATGGTCGACAAGTGTGCCGGTCGCTGGCTGTGTTGCCGGCGAAAAAACTTAAAGGATCATTTTGAAGGCTGGCAAGGGTGCCGGCGGTTGGCTTTGTTGCCGGCGAGAGACTTTTTGGAGGTTGATCATTTTGTACGACAACCGTTGGCCATGTTGTCGGCGTCAACTACGCCCGTCGGCATAAACTACGCCCACATTGACGAAATTTCATTCGCAAACAATTCTAGATGGCCGGATGAGATGCGTCCGCACGCTTGGACGCACGACCAGTGCATCTAGAAAAATGGCTGACCGCCGCCGCATTACCCTATCCGAACGGACAAAATTCAGATAAAACAGACGCCTTTGGCTTTGGAGTTGGCCTGATCACTGATGAGTAGCAGCTGTTGGGAAACCGGGGCCACAGGGCGTGGCGGCTCGCCTCGTGCGTATCGCACGGGGTAGCCCCTCCCGTTCCCTCACTTTACGTTAAGTGGGTACTTATCCCTTTGCCCTGTACCCCTATATAAAGAGACGAGGAGCAATCATTGTAACCCCTGATCATTGATTAATAAAGCTGGTCTCCTCATATTTCCCTGTGTCAATCTACTTTCGCTTGTTCGACTACTTCGTCTACGACGCTCGCCCACCGCTCCGCAACCTCGGACCGGACTCGCCGGCGGAGTTGCGGAACACGTTATCAGCACGCTTCGCTCCACCAACTCTCCATCAAGCCTGCGTCAAGCCTGCATCAAGCAGGCTTTCGTCGTTCACGCGGAGGTATAAGATCCGATCTATCTTTTGCAAAAATGGATTCCCCTCGTTACTACGATTCCGTTTTTGCGATTAGTTTATTTTTCGGATAAATCTACCTATGGTGTGGATTTCTCTCCCAAGAAATGGCTGACGAATACGTCGCCGACCAATGTCGATGTTCTTGGACCATGAGAGACTTGTTGACTACACTATACGGGAGTCGGTACAAATCGTGATCCAGATGATCACGGTACCGCCGCAACGCACTTGCTGTGCCACGCGCCGTCGATGTTCCCGACAAACACGACGATGTTTTTTTGAGATCCCGACACCGACGACGCCGTGCCCGCTGCACGCTCGTGCCACCGCGCTGGCCGTCCCGCGCCGCTGCCGTGCGCCCCGATGGCCGTGGCCGCCACCATCCGTGCACTGGCCCGGCCGCCGCCGCCACGAGGTCGCGCTGGCCAGCCCGGCCGCGCCGTGCGGGCCTGCGCGCGTGCCATGGCTGCAGCCGCCGCGAGGTCGCGCGCTGGCCGGCTTGGCCGCGCCGCGCGCCGTGTCGTGCCTCTGGCCGCGCCGCGCGCCGTGCCTCTGGTCGCGCTGCGCCGTGGGCGCGCCGTCCAGCTGGCCGGCCTTGGCCGCCGCCGCCGAGTCGCCGCGCGAGCTGGCCGGCCTTGGCCGCCGCCGCGCGAGCTGGCCGGCCCCAGGCCGCCACCACACCCTGGGCGCTAGGGGAAACCCTAGCGTCGCTGCGCCTGGGCCGCTGGCTCCTGCGCCTGGGCCGCTGGCTCCTGGGCCGGCCCGTTGGCTCCTGGGCCGGATGGGCCGTGGCCGTGGGTGTTCCTCCAGAAAAAAAGGGGGGCGCCGGCTGTAGCGCGGCAATTTGCGGTTTAGCCCCTGTAGTTTCCAGATTTTACGCGAGTTTTTATTCCTGCTGTAATATTTCGCGTAGAAGCCCCTGGAACTGTCTGTTTTCACTGAAAATGCGTATTTGGGCTTAAAAATGCCTCGGGAACTCATTTTTTGGGCTATTTTTCACGTACTAGATGCGCTTAACATGCTATCTTTTGTAACATGGTATTATTATATGATTTTACTGCTGTAGATTAATTGTTTAGCACTCTTAATCAATTAGTAAGCCATATAATAGCATGTTTTAAATATTGGAACATCATTTTATTGAATAAGTTTATCAACATCGCATTTATGCAAAAGATTACCTGCTGTAATCTCATGATTTTTGCATAAATTGCAGATGGCCGGAATCGTTAACAAGGAGTTTGCTGAGCTAGCCCAGACTGGGATGAACTACCTGTCATGGGCCTCGGACTGTGAGATCTTTCTCCAGGGCAAGAGCCTCCTGAGGGCGATCGGTAAGGGGGCTCAGCTGGCCCCCACTGATCCCAAGTTTGAACCTGAGAATGCACAGGCTCTGCATTTTCTCCGTCATCACCTGTCGCCTACTCTGAAAGATGAGTATATGGCTGAGCGGAGTGCTTTTGGCCTTTGGACCGCTCTTCAGCAGCGGTTTGAACGGCTGAAGTACACTGTAAAGCCACGTGCAGAGGCAGAGTGGATCCGTCTGAGGTTTGCGGACTTCAAGACGGTTGGGGAGTACAATTCGGCTCTGCACCGGATTTGTACAACTCTTCGGTTGTGTGGTACTGAGATTACCGACACCCAGAAGATTGAGAAAACCCTATCCACTTTCCACCCTGACGCGGTCCAGTCCTCACGGAACTACCGCCAGGGCAACTACACGAGGTATTCAGAGTTGATTGACGTCCTCCAGGTGGCAGAGACGCAGGACGAGGTTCTCAAAAAGAACTTTGTCGCGCAACCACTAGGGGGGAGTTCTAGCCAGGAGGTGAACGCTCTCAAAGTCCGCAAGCCTCGACAGAAGAAGAGGGGCCGCAAGGGCAAGAAGAAAGGCTCTCAACCATCCGCTCAGGCTAAGCAGCAAAAGCCGGGCAAGGGTGGGCAGAGGCCTCAGGACTGTTTCCGCTGTGGCTCGGTGGAGCATTTCTCCCGCCAGTGTCGCGCACCACAGGAGGTCGTGGATGCATACAAGGCTCGAAAGGCGCGTGAGACGCACCTCGCCTTGGTTCAGGAGGGAACACCACCGGCGCCCATGGCGGCACCCGTGATGATCCCTACGCCGACCACCACGCCCATAGTTGCGACCCCGCATGTGCCCATAGCGGCGGCTTTGGCGGTCTCTAATGACGCCAACGTTGCCATGGAGATTGAGCACATGGTCGCCCCTACGGCGCCGCCACTGGACATTGATGCTGCAGCCAAGATGATCTCTAACGACGATGGGATCGCCAGTATGGAGATCCAGGCTGAGATCAATGGCCTCTTTGCCGAGTCTGCTTAGCTTCCCTTGTTAGTCCTCAGGATTCCATGATTTGATACAGTATATTCGAATAAATTCGATTTGGTTGTAAGCTCTATGAGAGCACAAACTTATTCTTTATTTTGGCGATTGGATGACATTTATCCCATTCATTTATTCCATTATTTATTCATGATAGTATGTTATGTTCTGAAATGTGTGCATTTATTATTAATGTAGCGTCTTCCTCATTACATTAATTAGATGTCATATTTTAGAACGCGTGTGGCGCCCGAATGGAGGAAACATGCCTTGCCGATAGCGCAACCACACATACCATTTTACGAGAAACTAAGTATTTTGAGTCTATTAAAAAATCTCCGGGAAGTATTATGACAATCGCCGGCTGCGGTTCAAACATAGTTGGCTCCGGACGAGCTACTATCATACTTCCTATGGGAACAACTTTGATCATTAAAGAAGCGTTGTTGTTCCCGGAGTCGACTCGTACTCTTTTGAGCTTTAGAGACATCCGCGCCAATGGTCTTCATATTGAGACCGATGACGAGAACGGCAAAGAGTGCCTACTCATCACAAAGCGGGATGTAAATGGTAAACATGTTATCGAAAGGCTTCCTTCATTCGACACAGGGCTATACTACACTAAAATAGTAGCACCGCCCGTGTACACTACCCTCAAGACTGTTTTTAGAAGCTCTGAACTCTTCTGCCTCTGGCACGATAGGTTAGGCCACCCCGGACTTACGATGATGAGAAATATAATTAACAACTCGCATGGTCATAATGTTAATGTCAAGAACTTCCCGAATCCCGATGATTTCGTATGCTCCGCATGCGCCACGGGGAAGTTAGTCATTAGGCCATCGCCCCTCAAGGTGAGGGATGAAATCCCCGCGTTCTTGGAACGTATCCAAGGGGACATATGCGGTCCAATTCAGCCCCTCACGGGGCCGTTTCGGTACTTCATGGTGCTCATTGATGCTTCCTCTAAATGGTCCAATGTTTGCCTGCTGTCAACACGGAACCATGCCTTTGCAAAGTTGATCTCTCAGATCATACAAATGAGGAATAATTTCCCCGATTATCGTATAAAGTCTATTCGAATGGACAACGCCGGAGAATTTACTTCAAAGGCGTTCGATGATTATTGCATGGCAATGGGAATCAAAGTTGAGCACTCAGTACCGCATGTCCATACACAAAATGGGCTTGCCGAGGCATTGATCAAACGAATTAAATTCATTGCTCGACCGCTCCTTCAGGGTTGTAATTTACCAACTACATGTTGGGGCCACGCAGTGTTACACGCGGCCAAACTCATCAACTTTAGACCGTCGGCCTACAACATCCACTCTCCTGTTCAGCTTGCGCAAGGGTCGGCACCGAAAATTTCCCACCTTCGTAGGTTCGGTTGCCAGGTATACGTACCAATACCACCACCCCAGCGATCGGCGATGGGCCCGCTCCGTAAGTCGGGGATATACGTTGGTTATGAGACTGTGTCCATAATCAGGTATCTGGACCCCATGACAGGTGACTGTCATACGGCCCGTTTTGCTGATTGTATCTTTGACGAGGATTTTTTTCCCGACTTTAGGGGGAGAGAATCAACCCCTTGATGCTAAAAGTCGAGAAATCACGTGGCAAGCCACGGGGATTCACGCTCATGACCCGCGCACTGCTGAGACAGAGAGAGAAGTCCAAAAGATAATAGATTTGCAGTCGTTAGCAACTCAACTGCCTGACCACTTTAGTGACTTAAAGACTGTGACAAAATCGCATGTGCACGCGCGCAATGCACCGGAAAGGGTTGAAATACCGAAGAAAAATGATGGTATACCCGCTCCCGTCCAAAGGCCTAAAAGGACGCGAAATCCGGCTTCTCAAATCCCAAGTACTCGGGGACGCCCGACGAAAAAGGATAAGAGAGATTTATTACAGCCTGTCGCCAAAGTACCCCAAAGTGAAACGGGGAGCCAGTCGAGACCTGGCACAAGTACGGAAAATTCAGTGCACGAAATTCCGGACTTAAACTTTCCCATAGGGGAAACGCCCAGCGGAGATGTGTGCGCACACATTGGCGCGGGAAATCTAAAGGACCTTGCTCCCATAATGGGAAATTTGGTAGAGCAAGTGTTGGCGCCGGATGCGCTCCATGACAAAATGGCCATAAATTATATTTATACGGGGGAGTCCATGAACCAAGCAACGGTGATTGTCGACATTAACTTTGCTACAAAAATTGCCTCAATCATAGATCTTGACCCTGAGCCTAACACGCTCGCCGATTGTAAGAAGAGGTCAGATTGGAAAGATTGGCAGCAGGCAATCACTGCCGAATTATTATCTCTCAACAAAAGGAAGGTGTTCGGACCAGTGTGTCGAACTCCTCCCCACATTCGCCCTGTTGGCCATAGGTGGGTTTTTGTTCGAAAGAGAGATGAGAATAATAAGGTAGTACGGTACAAAGCAAGGCTCGTCGCTCAAGGGTTCACTCAACGACCAGGTGTCGATTTTGAGGAGACTTATTCCCCGGTCATGGATGGAGTTACCTTTAGATACTTGATCTCGATGGCAGTAAACATGGGCTTGAAAATGAAATTAATGGATGTTGTCACTGCTTACCTGTATGGTAACTTGGATTCGAACATATACATGAAGGTTCCTGAAGGTATCCCTGTTCCGAACCATGATAGAGCAAACAGGAGTCTATACAGTGTCCAACTTCAAAAGGCACTTTATGGACTTCGGCAGTCTGGTAGAATGTGGTATAATCGCCTAAGCGATTTCCTTCATCAGAAGGGCTACACGAGCAATAAAGATTGCCCATGTGTTTTTATACGGCGATCCCAAGATGGATTCTGTATAATCTCGGTGTACGTGGACGATTTAAACATAATCGGTACACCTGAGGATATTGAGGAAGCGAGTTCCTACCTGATGTCGGAATTCGAGATGAAGGATTTGGGTAAAACCAAGTTCTGTCTAGGTCTGCAACTTGAACATTCCCCTGATGAGATTCTGGTGCACCAGTCGACCTACACCCAGAAGGTGTTGGAAAGATTTGGATTTGATAAGGCATATCCTTCTAAGACCCCGATGGTCGGAAGATCTTTACAGCCAGACAAGGACCCGTTCAGGCCAAAGGAAGAGGGGGAGGAAACTCTGGGACCAGAGGTTCCTTACCTGAGTGCAGTTGGAGCACTTATGTACCTCGCAAACTGCACACGGCCAGACATTGCGTTCGCCGTCAGTTTGCTTGCTAGGTACAGTTCTGAACCTACCAAAAGACATTGGAAAGGTGTCAAGGACGTCTTCCGTTACCTGCAAGGGACCAAAGATCTTGGCCTGTTTTATAAGAGGAATCAAGACCTATCTATTATAGGCTATGCCGATGCTGGGTACCTATCGGACCCGCATGATTGCAAATCGCACACTGGGTATGTTTTTCCTTTGTGGTGGAACTGCGTTTTCCTGGAAATCGTCCAAGCAAACTCTTGTGTCGACTTCCACAAACCACTCGGAAATCATGGCACTAATCGAAGCGTCAAAAGAATGAGTATCGCTTCGGCGGATGATCGGCCACATTCAGCAGACATGTGGACTGAACACCGTACAAACCCCTACCATTATCTATGAAGATAATGCTGCTTGTGTTGCACAAGTTCAGATGGGTTATGTGAAGAGTAACCTCACAAAGCATATTAGCCCCAAGTTCTTCTATGCACATGAGTTGCAGCAGTTGAACGAGGTGAGAGTTTTGCATACTAAGTCCTGTGACAATCTTGCTGATATGTTCACTAAATCATTACCGGCATCAACCTTAGAGAGGTGTGTGCGTCGAATCGGTATGATGAGACTTAGGGAGATGCAAGGTTCAGGGGGAGAAACTTCACAAACTCGTCGTTAAAATCTCAATCCCGATGATCGAGTACTCGACATGATGGTTGAGTGGATTGTACTCTTTTTCCCTTGGGTGAGTTTTCCTGATGTTTCTCACACGAGGTTTTTAACGAGGCAATTCGTGCAATACAACAACGTATACTATGTGCTCTTTCTCCATATTTTTTTCCACTGGGTTTTTCGGAGTTTTGAGGCATGGATATACGGATAATTACCCAAGGGGGAGTGTTGGGAAACCGGGGCCACAGGGCGTGGCGGCTCGCCTCGTGCGTATCGCACAGGGTAGCCCCTCCCGTTCCCTCACTTTACGTTAAGTGGGTACTTATCCCTTTGCCCTGTACCCCTATATAAAGAGACGAGGAGCAATCATTGTAACCCCTGATCATTGATTAATAAAGCTGGTCTCCTCATATTTCCCTGTGTCAATCTACTTTCGTTTATTCGACTACTTCGTCTACGACGCTCGTTCACCGCTCCGCAACCTTGGACCGGACTCGCCGGCGGAGTTGCGGAACAGCAGCGACGGACGTGGTTAGCGCAAAGCGGGGGCATGGCCGCATGGGGATGGGTCAACTGCTTTGCGGCCGTTGCTATATATATATATGCTGGCCTGACATCGCCACGAGCGGCTCGAGCAGTGCGCCACCGTCTGCCGACGCGGCAGCGCCACATAGCCGCTCGCGCGCTGTGGACGACCGGGGTTGGGTTGGGTTGGGTTGACTCCAGCTCCGCCGAGACATGCCCAAACAGCGCGCGCACGCCGACACCGCCCGCGCCCGATGCCGATGCGGCCACGAGTTTTCCCACCCGTCTCCGGCTATATACACCTGCCTCGCTCCACCATTGATCATTCCCGCTCCCTCAAACAACCCACCCTTCCCAAACCGCAGAGACGCTCCCACCCGCCGTCCCACGGACACCATCCCTCGTCCTGTACCACGCTCACACTAGCTGCCCTTCGAACTTTTAACGTGCTTCAGTTCTCTGGTCATCGTCCGCCTTGCCGTATGGACGCCATGTCGTGCCTGACACCGCCACCATCGGCGTCGTTCCTCTCGGCCTCCTCGCCCGCCTACTATGCCGACGACGCCATCGCACGAGCGCTGCACTTCTCCTCCATGCCCGAATACGAGTACGAGTACGATTACTCCCCCGCAGTCTCCTCCCCGTCCTCCGCCTCGGCGCCCTCATCATCGTCCCTCCTCGCGGACATCCCCGGCGGCAGCAGCTGGTTCGCCTTCACGGCCTCCCCGCCGACGGGATCGCTGGCCCGCGACTCCGTGTCCGTGCCGGTCGCGTCTGACGCGGCGCAGTACGGCCCCGTCGGCGCCGCGACGAACAAGACGCGGGTCGGCCTTGGGCCCAACGCAGCGGGCGCCGGGCGGGCCGGGAAGCGTCGGGCGAGGCCGTCAAAGCGCTCGCCGACCACGTACATCAGCACCGACGCCGCCAACTTCCGGCTCATGGTGCAGCACGTCACGGGCGTCCAGGCCGAGGCCGGCGCGGCAGACGGCGTCCTCTTGGCCGCGTCGTCCTCCGCCCTGTTGATGGACGGCCCCCCTTTCGACGGCGCGATCGGCGACACGCTGCGGCTGCCGTCGGACGTCGACACGGCGGCGCTCCATCGCCACCACCAACAGCAGCTGGTGCAGCAGCAGCAGCCGTGCTACCCGACGCTGGACTCGTGGAGCGTCATGTGCGAGAGCAGCCAGCTGATCTAGCCGATCGAGCTCCACAACATTTGCCAGGAAGCCTGCTGCTCATGCCGGCAATCATGGGGCAAAAACCTGGCAACGCTATGACTTCGCCTAGACGACAGAAGGACATGAGTAGATAGTTCAACAACACAGACTCAACACCGCACATTTTATCTCTGACAAGACTAGCTAGGACTAAAGCAAGCATAGCATGCACCACGAATTAGGGACTGCTTGGATGGTAACCAAAGTGTACCTTGCCAATATTTTGGTCATGACTCATGACCAAAACATTGCCTTTGTTTAGATAATGGTTTCTTTACCAACTGTGGTACATTTTCTAGTCAAAGTTGTCCAATCCATCGGCAAGCAAAACCTCAACAATAACAAAAATAGCAACCAACATTTTGGCAGGGCAATCTTTGTTGGGATCGTTGCAGAAATTAAAAAAAATCTACGCATCATCAAGATCAATCTATGGAGAGACTAGCAACGAGAGAGAGGGGAGTGCATCTTCATACCCTTGATCGCGATGCGGAATCGTTACAAGAACGCGGATGAATGAGTCGTACTCGTAGCGATTCAGATCGCGGTTGATTCCGATCAAAGCGTCGAACAACGGCGCCTCCGCGTTTAACACACGTACAGTCCGGGGACGTCTCCTCCTTCTTGATCCAGCAAGGGGAGATGAGAAGTTGAGGGAGAGCTCCGGCAGCACGACGGCGTGATGGTGGAGCTTGCAGTTCTCCGGCAGGGCTTCGCCAATCACTACTACTACGGAGGAGGTGTTGAGGAGGGAGAGGGTTGCGCCAGAGGATGGGGTGCGGCTCCCATGCGCCTCCCCACTATATATAGGGGTGGAGGGGGCTGGTTTCTTGCCCTCCAATTCCATTGGGGCGTTGGCAAAGGTGGGGCAAATAAAATCCCATCATTTCCCTTCCCCACCGATTGTTATCCCCCCTTTTAGGGATCTTGATCTTATCCCTTCGGGATATAATCTTATTCCTTCTAAAGGGGGATCTTGGTGCGCCTTGACCAGGGGTGTGGGGCCTTGCCCCCACTACCCACGTTCATGTGAATCCCCCCGTGCAGGTGGGATCCACTCCGGAACCTTCTAGAACATTCCTAGTACAATACCGAAAAATCCCAAACATTTTCCGGTGGCCAAAATAGGACTTCACATATATAAATCTTTACCTTCGGACCATTCCGGAACTCCTCGTGACGTCCGGGATCTCATCCGGGACTCCGAAAAACATTCGGTAACTGCACACTAATTCCCATAACAACTCTAGCGTCACCGAACCTTAAGTGTGTAGACCCTACGGGTTCGGGAATCATGCAGACATGATCGAGACAGCTCTCTGGTCAATAACCAACAGCGGGATCTGGATACCCATGTTGGCTCCCACATGTTCCACGATGATCTCATCGAATGAACCACGATGTCGGGGATTCAATCAATCCTATATACAATTCCCTTTGTCAATCGATACGTTACTTGCCCGAGATTCGATCGTCGGTATCCCAATACCTCGTTCAATCTCGTTACCGGCAAGTCACTTTTACTCGTTCCGTAAGACCGTAACACATCATCCCGTGATCAACTCTTTGGTCGCATTGTGCTCATTATGATGATGTCCTACCGAGTGGGCCCAGAGATACCTCTCCGTCACACGGAGTGACAAATCCCAGTCTCGATTCGTGCCAACCCAACAGACACTTTCGGAGATACCCGTAGTGTGTCTTTATAGCCACCCAATTACGTTGTGACATTTGGCACACCCAAAGCATTCCTACGGTATCCGGGAGTTGCACAATCTCATGGTCTAAGGAAATGATACTTGACATTAGAAAAGCTTTAGCAGACGAACTACACGATCTTGTGCATGCTTAGGATTGGGTCTTGTCCATCACATCATTCTCCTAATGATGTGATCATGTTATCAACGACATCCAATGTCCATGGTAAGGAAACCGTAACCATCTATTGATCAACGAGCTAGTCAACTAGAGGCTTACTAGGGACATATTGTGGTCTACGTATTCACTCATGTATTACGGTCTCCGGTTAATACAATTATAGCATGAACAATAGACAATTAATGTGAACAAGGAAATATAATAATAACCATTTTATTATTGCCTCTAGGGCATATTTCCAACAGTCTCCCACTTGCACTAGAGTCAATAATCTAGTTCACATCACTATGTGATTGTAATGAATCCAACACCCATGGGGTTTGATCATATCTCGCTTGTGAGAGAGGTTATTAGTCAACGGGTCTGAACCTTTCAGATCCATGTGTGCTTTACAAATCTCTATGTCATCTTGTAGATGCAGCTACCATGCGCTACTTGGAGCTATCCCAAATAACTGCTCTACTATACGAATTCGGTTTACTACTCAGAGTCATCAGGATTAGTGTCAAAGTTTGCATCGACGTAACCCTTTACGACGAACTCTTTTACCACCTCCATAATCGAGAAAATTCCTTAGTCCACTAGTTACTAAGGATAAGTTTGACCGCTGTCATGTGATCCATTCCTGGATCACTCTTGTACCCCTTGATTGACTCATGGCAAGGCACACTTCAGGTGCGGTACACAACATAGCATATTGTAGAGCCTACGTCTAAAGCATAGGGACGACCTTCGTCCTTTCTCTCTCTTCTGCCGTGGTCAGATCTTGAGTCTCACTCAATGCTCACACCTTATAACACAACCAAGAACTCCTTCTTTGCTGATCTTATTTGAACTCCTTCAAAATCTTGTCACGGTATGTATTCATTTGAAAGTACTATTAAGCGTTTTTTTTGATCTATCCCTTATAGATCTTGATGCTCAATGTTCAAGTAGCTTAATCTAGGTTTTCCATTGAAAAACACTTTTCAAATAACCCTATATGCTTTCCAGAAATTCTACATCATTTCTGATCAACAATATGTCAACAACATATACTCATCAGAAATTCTATAGTGCTCCCACTCACTTCCTTGGAAATACAAGTTTCTCAAAAACTTTGTATAAACCCAAAATCTTTGATCATCTCATCAAAGCGTATATTCCAACTCCGAGATGCTTACTCCAGTCCTTAGAAGGATTGCTGGAGCTTTGCATACTTGTTAGCATCTTTTAGGATTGACAAAAACCTTCTGGTTGTATCACATACAACCTTTTCTCAAGAAAATTGTCGAGGAAACAATGTTTTGACATCCTATCTGCAAGATTTTATAAATAATGCAGTAACTGCTAATACAAATCCAACAGACTCTTAGCATCGCAACGAGTGAGAAAGTCTCACCGCAGTCAACTCCTTGAACTTGTCAGAAAACATCTTAACGATAAGTCGAGCTTTCTTAATGGTGATACTTACCATCATTGTCCATCTTCCTTTTAAAATCCATCTGTACCCAATAGCCTTACGACCATCAAGTAGTTCTTCCAAAGTCTATACTTTGTTTTCACACATGGATCCTCTCGGATTTTATGGCCTCGAGCCATTTGTCGGAATCCTGGCCCACCATCATTTCTCCATAGCTCGTAGGTTTATTGTTATCTAGCAACATGACCTCCAAGATAGGATTACGTACCACTCTTAAATAGTACGCATCCTTGTCGACCTACGAGGTTTGGTAGTGACTTGATCCAAAGTTTCATGATCACTATCATCTGCTTCCACTTCAATTGGTGTAGGCGCTACAGGAACAACTTCTTGTGCCCTGCTACACACTGGTTGAAGTGACGGTTCAATAACCTCATCAAGTCTCCACCATCCTCCCACCCAATCCTTTCGAGAGAAAATTTTCCTCGAGAAAGGACCCGTTTCTAGAAACAATCACTTTTGCTTCCGGATTCGAAATAGGAGGTATACCCAACTGTTTTGGGTGTCCTATGAAGATGCATTTATCCGCTTTGGGTTCGAGCTTATCAGGCTAAACCCTTTTCACATAAGCACCGCAGCCCCAAACTTTTAAGAAATGGCAGCTTAGGTTTCTTTAAACCATAGTTCATACGGTGTCATCTCAACGGAATTACGTGGTGCCCTATTTAAAGTGAATGCGGTTGTCTCTAATGCCTAACCCATAAACGATGGTGGTAATTCGATAAGAGACATCATGGTTTGCACCACATCCAATAGGGTGCAGCTATGATGTTTAGACACGCCATCACACTATGGTGTTCCAGGCGGCATTTGTTGTGAAACAATTTCCACAATGTCTTAGTTGTGTACCAAACACGTAACTCAGATATTCATCTCTATGATCATATCATAGACATTTTATCCTCTTGTCACAACGATCTTCAACTTCACTCTGAAATTACTTGAACCTTTGAATAATTCAGACTTGTGTTTCATCAAGTAAATATACTTAGAATCTACTCAAATCATCTGTGAAGTAAGAGCATAACGATATTCACTGCGTGCCTCAGCACTCATTGGATTGCACACATCAAATGTATTACTTCCAACAAGTTACTCTCTTGTTTCATCTCACTAAAAACAAGGCCTTTCAGTCATCTTGCCCATGTGGTATGATTTGCATGTCTCAAGTGATTCAAAATCAAGTGAGTCCAAACGATCCATCTGCATGGAGTTTCTTCATGCGTATAAACCAATAGACATGGTTCGCATGTCTCAAACTTTTTAAAAAATGAGTGAGTCCAAAGATCCATCAACATGGAGCTTCTTCATGCGTTTTATACCAATATGACTCAAATGGCAGTGCCACAAGTATGTGGTACTATCATTACTATCTTATATCTTTTGGCATGAACATGTGTATCACTACGATCGAGATTCAATGAACCATTCATTTTAGGTGCAAGACCATTGAAGGTATTATTCAAATAAATAGAGTAACCATTATTCTCCTTAAATGAATAACCATATTGCGATAAACATAATCCAATCATGTCTATGCTCAACGCAAACACCAAATAACAATTATTTAGGTTTAACACCAATGTCGATGGTAGAGGGAGCATGTGATTCTTGATCACATCAACCTTGGAAACACTTCCAACACATATCGTCATCTCACCTTCAGCTAGTCTCTGTTTATCCTGTAGCTTTTTATTTCGAGTTACTACCACTTAACAACCGAACTGGTATTTAATACCCTGGTGCTACTAGGAGTACTAGTAAAGTACACATTATAATGTATATCAAATATACTTCTATCGGCCTTGCCAGCCTTCTCATCTACCAAGTATCTAGGGTAGTTCTGCTTCAGTGACCGTTCCCCTCATTTCAGAAGCACTTAGTCTCGGGTTTGGGTTCAACCTTGGGTTTCTTCACTAGAGCAGCAACTGATTTGCCGTTTCATGAAGTATCCCTTTCTTGCCCTTGCCCTTCTTGAAACTAGTGGTTTTACTAACCATCAACAATTGATGCTCCTATTTGATTTCTACTTTTGCGGTCTCGCGAATAGCTCAAGGAACATCATATCTATCCCTGATATGTTATAGTTCATCACGAAGCTCTAGTAGCTTGGTGGCAGTGACTTTGGAGAACCATCACTATCTCATCTGGAAGATTAACTCCCACTCGATTCAAGCGATTGTAGTACACATACAATCTGAGCACATGCTCAACGATTGAGCTTTTCTCCTTAGTTTGCAGGCTTTAGAAACTTGTCAGAGGTCTCATACCTCTTGACGTGGGCACTAGCCTGAAATCCCAATTTCAGTCCTTGGAACATCTCATATGTTCTGCGATGTCTCAAAAACATCTTTGGTGCCTCAATTCTAAACCATTTAGCATTACACACTGAACTATCATGTAGTCATCAAAACGTGTATGTCAGATGTTCGCAACATCCACGACCGACGCTCGAGGTTCAGCAGATTGAGCGGTGCATTAAGGACATAATCCTTCTGCGCAGCAATGAGGACAATCGTTAGTTTACGGACTGATACGTCTCCAACGTATCTATAATTTTTTATTGTTCCATGCTATTATTTATGAAGACTTGGATGTTTAATGGGCTTTATCATTCACTTTTATATCATTTTCGGGACTAACCTACTAACCCAAGGGCCCAGTCCAGATTGCTGTTTTTTGCCTATTTCAGGGTTTTTGCAGAAAGGAATATCAAACGGAGTCCAAACGGAATGAAACCTTCGCGAGGGATATTTTTGGAGGAAATCACGCACGAAAGACTTTGGGGCCAAGCCAGGGGACAGAGGGGTCACCCTCGAGGGTGGGGGCGCGCCCCCCTGCCTCGAGGGCAGCCCGTGTGGCCCCTGGTGCCCCCCTTGTTCCTATATATATACCTACGTACCCTAGAAAC
Source organism: Secale cereale (assembly GCA_902687465.1). NCBI lineage: Eukaryota > Viridiplantae > Streptophyta > Magnoliopsida > Poales > Poaceae > Secale > Secale cereale. The sequence continues at coordinate 47,224,679 of LR738710.1, read as the reverse complement.
TCCATACGCAGAGAGAAAACCCTAATTCCATTGCCGTAGCATCTGTTCCCGTGGAGATCCCATCTTGGAGCCTGTTCCGGGAGGCGGATCCATCACGGAGGCCTTCATCATCATCATCATCGCCCTCACCATGAGTTGTGAGTAGTTTACCTCAGACCTTCGGGTCCATAGCTAGTATCTAGATGGCTTCTTCTCTCTCTCTGGATCTCAATACAAAGTTCTCCTCGGTCTTCGAGGAGATCTATTCGATGTAATCTCTTTTTGCGGTGTGTTTGTCGAGACCCAATGAATTGTGAGTTTATGATCAAGGTTATCTATGAAAGATATTTGGTTCTTCTTTGAACTTTTTATGTGTGCTCATAATATCCTTGCAAGTCTCTTCGAATTATTGGTTTGGTTTGGCCTACTAGATCTATAGTTCTTGCAATGGGAGAAGTGCTTGGCTTTGAGTTCAATCTTGCGGTGTCCTTTCCCAGTGACAGTAGGGGCGGCAAGGCACGTATTGTATTGTTGCCATCGAGGATAAAAAGATGGGGTTTTCATCATATTGCTTGAGTTTATCCCTCTACATCATGTCATCTTTCTTAAGGCGTTACTCTGTTCGTATGAACTCAATACACTAGATGCATGCTGGATAGCGGTCGATGTGTGGAGTAATAGTAGTAGATGCAGAATCGTTTCGGTCTACTTGTCTCACACGTGATGCCTATATACAATGATCATGCCTAGATAGTCTCATAATTATTCGCTTTTCTATCAATTGCTCGACAGTAATTTGTTTACCCGCCGTAGAATACCGCTATCATAAGAGAAGCCACTAGAGAAAACTATGGCCCCGGGGTCTATCTTTATCATATTACTTTCGCGTTAACTAGACAATTTCGGTCGTCGTTGTTTATTTGCTTTCTTTAATTTCTGTTTCTATATCAAAAATACCAAAAATATCATCTTATCATCTCTATCAGATCTCACTCTCGTAAGTGACCGTAAGGGGATTGACAACCCCTTATCGCGTTGGCTGCGAAGTTCTTATTTGTTTGTGCAGGTGCGAGGGACTGGCGCGTGGTCTCTTACTGGATTGATACCTTGGTTCTCAAAAACTAAGGGAAATACTTACGCTACTGTGCTGCATCTCCCTTTCCTCTTCGAGGGAATACAACGCAAGCTCAAGAGGTAGCACGGACCCAGTCCGCATAATTGCTACTGTCAACTCTCAACTAAATTTCTCTAGGAATAAATCTAAAACAATAGAACCAAAGTGTGAGCTACGACATAATTTGCAAAGACCTTTTGACTATGTTCATGATAATTAAGTTCATCTAATCAAATTATTTAATGAACTCCCACTCAGATAGACATCCCTCTAGTCATGTAAGTGATACATGATCCGAGTCAACTAGGCCGTGTCCGATCATCACGTGAGACGGACTAGTCATCATCGGTAAACATCTTCATGTTGATCGTATCCACTATACGACTCATGTTCGACCTTTCGGTCTCTTGTGTTCCGAGGCCATGTCTGTACATGCTAAGCTCGTCAAGTCAAGCTAAGTGTTTTGCATGTGTAAATCTGGTTTACACCCGTTGTATGCGAACATTAGAATCTATCACACCCGATCATCACGTGGTGCTTCGAAACAACGAACTTTCGCAACGGTGCACAGTGAGGGCGAACACTTTCTTGAAATTTTATGAGGGTTCATCTTATTTATGCTACCGTTGTTCTAAGCAAATAAGATTTAAAAACATGATAAACATCACATGCAATCAAAAAGTGACATGATATGGCCAATATCATTTTGCTTCTTTTGATCTCCATCTTCGGGGCGCCATGATCATTATCGTCACCGGCATGACACCATGATCTCCATCATCGTGTCTTCATGAAGTTGTCTCGCCAACTATTACTTCTACTACTATGGCTAACGGTTAGCAATAAAGTAAAGTAATTACATGGCATTTTCATTGACACGCAAGTCATATAACAAATTAAGACAACTCCTATGGCTCCTGCCGGTTGTCATACTCATCGACATGCAAGTCGTGATTCCTATTACAAGACATTGATCAATCTCATACATCACATATATCATTCATCACATCCTTTTGGCCATATCATATCACACGGCACATGCTGCAAGAACAAGTTAAACGTCCTCTAATTGTTGTTGCAAGTTTTTACGTGGCAGCTATATGTTTCTAGCAAGAACGTTTCTTACCAACGCCAAAACCACAACGTGATATGCCAATTTATATTTACCCTTCACAAGAACCATTTTCATCGAATCTGATCCGACTAAAGTGGGAGAGACAGACACCCGCTAGCCACCTTATGCAACTAGTGCATGTCAGTCGGTGGAACCTGTCTCACATAAGCGTATGTGTAAGGTCGGTCCGGGACGCTTCATTCCACGATGCCGCCGAATCAAGATAAGACTAGTAACGGAAGTAAATTGACCAAATCCACGCCCACAACAACTTGTGTTCTACTCGTGCATAGAAACTACGCATAGACCTAGCTCTGATACCACTGTTCGGGATCATTGCAGAAATTAAAAATTTCTACGCATCACCAAGATCAATCTATGGAGAGACTAGCAACGAGAGAGAGGGGAGTGCATCTTCACACCCTTGATCGCGATGCAGAAGCGTTACAAGAACGCGGATGAATGAGTCGTACTCCTAGCGATTCAGATCGCGGTTGATTCCGATCAAAGCGTCGAACAACGGCGCCTCCGCGTTCAACACACGTACAGCCCGGGGACGTCTCCTCCTTCTTGATCCAGCAAGGGGAGAGGAGAAGTTGAGGGAGAGCTTCGGCAGCTGATACGTCCAAAATGCATCACTATTTTGTATCATAATTCATCTTTATTCATTGATATATTTCACGTTATGATGATGTTCTTATGTTGTTTTGGTCTATTTTACACAGTTTGCAACTTTACGATGCCGGAACAACAGACGCAGGATTCAGCAGGAAAAAGTGGATAATGAGTTGCTGAAGAAGAACACCTCCAAATTACCTGAAAATTGACGGGAGGTATTTTTCAGAAGAATAATGAAGACACGCAAAAGGGGAGTCAGAGGGGGGCCACAGGGTGCCCAGGCGGCCTGGGGGCGCCCCCCCCCTGGCCGCGCCGGGGGGCGCCTGGAGCCCCTGGCCCACCTCTGGCCGCCCCCTTTTGCATATATGTTCTCCGTCCTCCGAAAACCCTAGGCACGGGACTTTTTACGGAGTTCCGCCGCCGCTTCGAGGCGGAAACCTACAGAGAAGAAAAGGGCATCTCCGGCGGGCAGATTCCGCCGGGGAGATCACCTCCCGGAAGGGGAGATCGTCGCCATCGTCATCACCATCGTCACGGGCATCATCGAGATCATCATCAACATCATCCCCAACACCAGCACCATCTCCATCTTCATCCAAATCTCATCTTTCCATCGCAACTCGTGTTGTAACTTGTACTACCTATCCTCTCTACTCCATCGGTGTTGATTACTACTTTGTGGTGAATGCTATTGAGTTTTGTTGGAGAAATATTATTATGTCCAGATTGTTTATCACATATTTATCCCCTCTGATCATGATCTCTTTTATGTCTTGTGAGTAGTTACTTTAGTTCTTGAGGACATGGGGAAAGTCTTGTTGTTAGTAGTCATATGCTGTTGAAGTAATATGTGTTGTTTGATACTTAAGTTGTGTTGTCATTCTACTAGTGGTGTTGTGTGAGTCGAACACCCAACACTTCGCCTTATTAAGGACCTAGGGGAATGCATTGTGTATAAAGAATGCTTATGGTGGGTTGCCGGAGTGACAGAAACCTGAACCCTAGTTCGCATGCTTTTGCATAAGGGAATAATGGATCCTCGATCGTATTGCTATGGTTAGGCTTTTGCCTTAAATTCTATCTTGTATTTGCGGATGCTTGCAAGGTGTTTAATCATAAGAGTGCATTCATCTTAGTCTAGAGAGTGCACTAGCATAGATCCACCCACCAACACTTATCAACACATAACATAGTATCGATACGGAATATGGCGAAAGCACATGACTACCTCTCCCGTGTGTCCTCAAGAACGCTTTAGTCCTTATAAGTTCAGTTGCTAGGCCTCTCCTTTGCTAAGAAAGGATTGGGCCACTTGTTACTCTCAGTGTCTTTCATATTACTTGCCTTTACATTCCTGTTGCTTATATATCGAGAAAACCCCTAAAGGTTATCTTTCAGTGCTTGCAGTAATTTCTTGCTCAGAATCGCTTATCAATACCTTCTGCTCCTCGTTGGGTTCGACACTCTTACTTATCGAAAACGCTGCAACAGATCCCTTACGGTTGAGGGTCATCAAGTACCGTTTTCTGGCGCTGTTGCCGGGGAGCGTAGCGCTATTGGTAAAGTGAAACTGGTAAGAAAGTCTTTTTATAATTCTGTTTTGTATTTTTGTTATTGCTGCCCTCTGTCCTTATGGATAACCCTATTATTGGAGCGTTGCTTGCAGGAAGACACCCCACACCTGTGGTGGTTGATCCTCCCCCTATTGAAATTGTGCCTTATAAAATACCAGCTGGCATTATCAATTATGTTTTGGCTAATCGGTATGCAGGAGACAGACATCCCGGTGAACACTTGCTATATTTGTCACGACTATGTTCATTATTTAAGCTTGCAGGTGTATCGAGGGAGTTTGTCATGAGGAAATTGTTTGTTGTATCCCTTATAGATAAAGCTTCAGATTGGTATGGGCTTCTCGATAACCCACACTTGCTGGACTGGCAGGAGCTTATGTCTCTCTTTTATACTAAATTTTATCCTATTCATGAAATTCATCGAGACAGGAATTATATCTATAACTTTAGGTCTCGTGACGGAGAAAGCATTGCTCAAGCTTGGGGGAGATTGAAGTCTCTAATGCTCAAATGCCCTATTCATAAGCTTCCCAAGGAAATTATACTTACAAATTTTTAAGCCAGGCTTTCTCGTCAGGATAAGGAGATGCTCGATGCCTCCTCTAGTGGGGTATTTCAGAAGAAGAGTGTTGAAGAAAGGTGGGATCTCCTTGAAAGAATCCAGAGGAATACCGAAGATTGGGAAATTGATAAAGGTATTGAACCCGCTATAAATTATGAACATGATTATATTGAGAGCTATGTAGAAACTGATTACTTCAATACTTTTTGCTCTAAGATGGTCTTGATTCCCATCTAGTGATTGATTTATGTAAGAACTTTGCCTCTCATGTTGATTCTTTTAAAAAGAATAGAGACCAGCACCATGCACCTTTTAAAGAACCACCTATTGATATTTATGTTGCTGAGCCTATTTTGCCTGCAGTCATATATGAAAAGCCTCCTTTTCCCACGAGGATAAAGGAACACTCTCTTGTAACAGGCATAATAAATAAAAGTGAGAGAAAAGTTGATGAACCTGAGGACCAGATCAGGGTCGATTCTCGAGTTGCATTGATAAAAGACCTTGTTATTAATGATGTTTTGGATTCCAATATAACTTTTTGTGCTGTTTCCACTAACCTTGTCACAGCCAAGAACAAAGGCCCAATTTCAGGTACTCCAGTGGTATCTGTTAAAATAGGAGATCACAATTATTATGGGCTATGCGATTTGGGATCGAGTGCAAGTGATATTCCTTATTCACTCTATGAAGAAATCATCGGTGAGATTTCCCCTTGTGAACTTGAAGAAGTTGATGTTACTATTCATCTTGCAAATAGATCAACTATCTCTCCTATCGGAATTGTGAGGGACGTTGAAGTCCTATGTGGAAAGGTAAAGTACCCTACCGACTTTTTGGTACTTGGTTCAGCCAGGGACAATTTTTGTCCCATCATTTTTGGTAGACCTTTTCTTAGAACTTGTGGAGCTATAATAGATTGCAAGAAAGGTAAAGTTTCTGTTGAATTCAACGGTGAGCCATATGAATTTAATTTTTCTAAGTTCTCTAAGCAGCCTCGTGGTACTGATTTACCTAGTGATGATAAAATTATTGAAAGTATTGCCTCTATTGCTATTCCCCCTGATGATCCTTTGCAGCAATACATGGAGGACCACGAGAATGATTTACATTTGTAGGAAAGAAATGAACTAGATGAAATATTCTTGAGGCAGCCTGCTATCCTGAAGCACAACCTTCCGGTTGAACCTTTGGGAATTTTATCAAAACCGAAAGAAGACCCGGTGTTCGATCTTAAACCTCTTCCCGATACGCTCAAGTATGCTTATTTAGATGAAAAGAAAGTATATCCTGTTATTATCAATTCTAACCTTTCAGGATATGAAGAAGAGCGATTATTGGAAGTACTTCGTAAACACCGATGCGCAATTGGCTACACCCTTGATGACCTTAAGGGGATTAGTCCATCGATCTGTCAACATACTATCAACCTTGAGCCTGATGCTAAACCAGTTGTTGATCATCAATGACGGTTGAACCCGAAGATGATGGATGTCGTGAGAACTGAGATTCTCAAGCTTCTAGCCGCAGGTATTATCTACCCTATAGCTGATAGTAAGTGGGTAAGTCCGGTACATTGTGTTCCTAAGAAAGGAGGTACAAATGTGGTTCCTAATGATAAAAATGAACTAATACCTCACAGAATTATTATTGGATATAGAATGTGTATTGATTACAGGAAGTTGAACAAGGCCACCAGGAAGGATCACTACCAGTTGCCGTTCATCGACCAAATGCTTGAAAGTTTTGCAGAGATGCGAGTAGACAAATTTGGTACTCAACTGGGAGAAGTGCCACTTTATGGTTAATGAAGGAATTGTTCTTGGTCACAAGATTTCCGAAAGGGGAATTGAAGTGGACAAAGCCAAGATCGAAGCTATTGAAAGGATGCCCTATCCAAGGGACATCAAAGGTATTCGCAGTTTTCTCGGTCATGCAGGTTTTTATAGAAGATTTATTAAAGACTTTTCTAAAACCTCGAGACCCCTCACTAATCTTCTCCAGAAGGATGTTCCTTTTGCGTTTGATGAAAATTGTAAGGAAGCTTTTGAAATCCTTAAGAAAGCTTTAATAACTGCTCCTATAGTACAACCACCTGACTGGAATTTACCTTTTGAAATTATGTGTGATGCAAGTGATTTTGCTGTTGGAGCTATTTTAGGACAAAGGGTTGATAAGAAATTGAATGTTATACATTATGCTAGTAAAACCCTTGATAGTGCTCAAAGAAATTATGCTACTACTGAGAAGGAATTCTTAGCTGTAGTTTTTGCTTGTGATAAGTTTAGGCAGTATATTGTTGATTCCAAAGTTATTATTCATACTGATCATGCTGCCATTAAATATCTTATGACAAAGAAGGATGCTAAGCCAAGGCTTATCAGATGGGTACTCCTTCTCCAAGAATTTGATTTGTAGATTGTTGATAGGAAAGGGGAAGACAATCCGGTAGCGGATAATCTTTCAAGAATGGAAGATATACCGCATGAACCCATCCCAGTTAACGATAGTTTTCCAGACGAGCAACTTGCCGTTGTAAAAATACAACCTCTTTCCGATCCTTGGTATGCAGATTATGCTAATTTTATTGTTGCGAAGTATTTGCCTCCAGGTCTAACATTTCAGCAGAGGAAGAAGTTCTTTCATGATTTGAGGCACTACTTTTGGGATGACCCACATCTTTTCAAAGAAGGCCCCGACGGGATCGTGAGAAGATGCATTCCGGAACATGAGCAGAAGGACATCCTCCGACGATGTCATGATAGTCCCTATGGAGGACATCATGCCGGTGAGAGGACTGCACATCAGGTTCTTCAATCAGGTTTTTATTGGCCCACTCTCTTTAAAGATGCTAGAAATTATGTTTTAGCTTGTGATAAATGTCAGAGAGTTGGTAACATTAGTAGAAGGAATGAGATGCCTATGAATTACTCACTAGTGATTGAACCTTTCGATTGTTGGGGTTTTGATTTTATGGGTCCTTTTCCTTCTTCGCACAAGTACACTCACATTTTAGTAGCTGTTGATTATGTGACCAAGTGGGTTGAAGCAATCCCCACTGAAAGTGCTGATCACAAAACATCCTTGAAAATGCTTAAGGATGTAATATTTCCTAGGTTTGGTGTACCAAGGTACCTCATGACCGATGGAGGATCACACTTCACGCACGGAGCTTTTAGAAAAGCTTTGGCTAAATACGATGTTAATCATAGAATTGCTTCACCTTATCATCCTCAAACTAGTGGGCAAGTTGAGCTTACCAATAGAGAGATTAAGTTGATCTTGCAGAAAACAGTAAACAGAAATAGGAAGGATTGGTCAAATAAATTGGGAGATGCTTTGTGGGCATATAGAACTGCTTACAAAAACCCCATGGGCATGTCCCCCTATAAGATGGTATATGGTAAGGCTTGCCATCTGCCATTAGAGCTAGAGCACAAAGCTTTCTGGGTTGTTAGAGAGCTTAACGCTGACCCGAAACTAGCTGGTGAGAAGCGCCTCATGAACTTGACTTCTCTAGATGAATGGAGAAGTGAAGCTTACGAGAGCGCTAAAATGTTCAAAGAAAAGGTAAAAAGGTGGCATGATAGGAAGATTCTGAAACGTGAATTTAATGTTGGTGATAAAGTTTTGTTGTTTAGATCCCGTTTCAGGTTTTCTCCAGGTAAACTACTTTCCAGGTGGGAAGGACCATTTCATATTGAAGAAGTTTATCGGTCTGGTGCAATTAAGATTAATAATTTTGAAGGCACCAAACCTCAAGTTGTGAATGGGCAAAGACTTAAACATTACATAGCAGGAGATCCTGTCGATGTTGATGCGAATGTAATATACACAACAACCCACGAAGAACATGTTGCAGCCCTGTTTCAGACGCCAGCAGAAGCAGAATAAAGAAAAAGTATGTAGTACGGTAAGAAAACACCGCAAAACATCATAAAAGTTCCGTATTACGAGTTTTTGTAAAATTAGTAAAATTCCGAGTCGAAGTGGAGCCGGAGACGACCACCAGGGAGTCCAGGCGCCCCCCTGGCGCCCCCCCCCCGGGCCGCGCCGGCAGGCCGCCTGGACATCCTGGTGCCCGTCTCCGACCCCGCTTTGGTCCGTTACCTTCCTTTCTGTGCATAAATTTTTCCTATATATTTTCCCGGGTTGTTCCGGCCACGTATCTTGCGATTTCGCGTGTTTTCTCTTCGATCTGTTTCTGCCAGGAAATCTTTCAGCTAAATTTAGGTGCCATGGCTTCTCCAAGTTCTCCCAAGGACACGTTCGTCGTCAACGTCATCAACCCTTACCTCGCTGAGGTGAAGAAGCACCCTCAGGTGGTTCAGATGAAGGAGGGCGTCCTTCATCAAGAAGATCTGAAGGGACCTATGAAGGAGGGGAGCGTCCAGGCCAGGCTGGAAGAAGTGGAGCAAGAAGTCTTCAAGTACAAGAAGATGACCGAGCGTGGTGTCGAAGCTAACTTTGACATCACCAACGAGCTGAAGAACTACTTTCTGAAGGAGATGAAGGAGATGTGGGAAAGAATCGCCGCGTCTGAAGACAGAATCATAGAACTCCAAGGGCAAATTAATGATCTACATAACCAGAACTGTGAGTATGAACTAAGGTTTCTACACATGTGTTTGGGTGCTGAATGCAGGATCCAGGAGACGAGCTTCTCATATGAGACTGGAGAACCCCTTCCATGGAAGAGTTTCGCCAAGAATTACTTGATCAACGCCAACAAGGATGATGAGTGAAATCTCCGTGGTAATGGCATTCCCTTGGCTTGTTCCAAGCTTGGGGGAGTGCCCGGTATCTTTATCTTTTACCTTTTGTCTTTTAGAAGTCAAGTAGAGTCGTATCATGTCTAGGGAGGTTATTATATGAGATAGGTGTGTGCATTGAGGTCTATCGCCCCCTTGGTGAAGAATTGTATCCGTGTGTGTGGAGTCGTCTATGATGGAATATTAATGAGAAGTTTATCGGTTCCTTTTTGCTGCACTCGGTATTCTCTTCACGCAATCGACCTTATATGATGATTCTTATGGGGAGTATTGACCTTATGTCAGGTATGGCTATGAAACTTTATTTATCTTGGCAAATATAGCTTTGGTCATAACAACAAGCATGATTTTCTTAGAGTACCAATATAACCTTTATGTTATTATGCTTGAAGTGTTATGTTGACAAGGAAGACAACTTGATGTGTTATGCTTATTTCAATGTTCATGCTTTATAATGCTTTGCATCTTAGTCATCATAAATTGTCTGCTCTTTCAAAACCTTTGCTAGCCTAACTCTGTACTAAGCGGAATTCTGCTTGTGCATCCATACCCTTAAGCCAATACCTTCCATATGAGTCCACCATACCTACCTACTCGTGGTACTCCACTACCACCTCCTAAAAGTATATAATTTATGTGTTATCCTTAAATGTTCAAAATCCTTTATTTTGTGCCTCTGCTTTAGCTCATGAGGAAGTAGTAGATAATTCATGACCTTTTTGAGTTGGACAAGCTTCACCCCGGGATTACATGTATAATGTGCAAACCCATAATACGAAAAGGAACTGGCATTGAGTGCGCCCGGCTTAAAAATAATATAACAAACAAACCCTCCTTCACGCTTTGTTCATGAGAAATCAGAAAACTTTGGCAGTGATAAACAAAGGAGAATAAGAGGATGTTATCGTCCTCACACGGGAGCCGTTCCTCGAAACTTGTCCAGTTCAAGAAGTAATTGAGTTATCTATTAGCATTCGTTGACGAATCATGCACCTCTCAAAAATTTGTTTTCATTCTGTTTGATTTGAGGATAGCACATGAGTTTTCCCTACTACCCTAGAGCAGGGCCTATCTTTTAATTTTAAATTGAGTCATTTATTCCTACTTCCTTCTATTTCTCAAAGAGAGCAGACGTTTGATGTTGATAAGGATTCATGCATATAAAGCTGCATTAAGATTTGTCATATCATATCCTTGTTGACATTATCATTCGATAAGTAAGTTGTTTGTCATGCCCAGCTAAGGCAAATATCTTCCTTTGTGTTAACACTTTCACTTCTTGCTTACTAACATGCTATTTCAAAAAGCTTCAATTAATCCCATCAAAATATAAGAGCAAAAGTTAAAATTATTTGTTGTTCTTTGACCAAAGGATATGTTTGCCATGATATAATGAGTTTCCATTAGTCCTACTTTCGAATATAAGTGTTGACACTCTTTCATAAGAGCCTTATGAGTTGAAGATTGTTGCTGAGGATATTTGAGTTGGTGAAGAGACTATGATGCTTCTTGTCCGTATTCTATTTATCGACACTTCACTCTCTAAACTTGTGGACAGGTTAACCGAGTTCATATTCGCTTGGGGACAAGTGAGGTCTAAGCTTGGGGGTGTTGATACGTCCAAAATGCATCACTATTTTGTATCATAATTCATCTTTATTCATTGATATATTTCACGTTATGATGATGTTCTTATGTTGTTTTGGTCTATTTTACACAGTTTGCAACTTTACGGTGCCGGAACAGCAGACGCAGGATTCAGCAGGAAAAAGTTGATACTGAGTTGCTGAAGAAGAACACCTCCAAATTACCTGAAAATTGATGGGAGGTATTTTTCAGAAGAATAACGAAGACACGCAAAAGGGGAGTCAGAGGGGGGCCACAGGGTGCCAGGCGGCCTGGGGGCGCCCCCCCTGGCCGCGCCGGGGGGGCGCCTGGAGCCCCTGGCCCACCTCTGTCCGCCCCCTTTTGCATATATGTTCTCCGTCCTCCGAAAACCCTAGGCACGGGACTTTTTACGGAGTTCCGCCGCCGCTTCGAGGCGGAAACCTACAGAGAAGAAAAGGGCATCTCCGGCGGGCAGATTCCGCCGGGGAGATCACCTCCCGGAAGGGGAGATCGTCGCCATCGTCATCACCATCGTCACGGGCATCATCGAGATCATCATCAACATCATCCCCAACACCAACACCATCTCCATCTTCATCCAAATCTCATCTTTCCATCGCAACTCGTGTTGTAACTTGTACTACCTATCCTCTCTACTCCATCGGTGTTGATTACTACTTTGTGGTGAATGCTACTGAGTTTTGTTGGAGAAATATTATTATGTCCAGATTGTTTATCACATATTTATCCCCTCTGATCATGATCTCTTTTATGTCTTGTGAGTAGTTACTTTAGTTCTTGAGGACATGGGGAAAGTCTTGTTGTTAGTAGTCATATGCTGTTGAAGTAATATGTGTTGTTTGATACTTAAGTTGTGTTGTCATTCTACTAGTGGTGTTGTGTGAGTCGAACACCCAACACTTCGCCTTATTAAGGACCTAGGGGAGTGCATTGTGTATAAAGAATGCTTATGGTGGGTTGCCGGAGTGACAGAAACCTGAACCCCAGTTCGCACGCTTTTGCATAAGGGAATAATAGATCCTCGATCGTATTGCTATGGTTAGGCTTTTGCCTTAAATTCTATCTTGTATTTGCGGATGCTTGCAAGGTGTTTAATCATAAGAGTGCATTCATCTTAGTCTAGAGAGTGCACTAGCATAGATCCACCCACCAACACTTATCAACACATAACATAGTATCGATACGGAATATGGCGAAAGCACATGACTACCTCTCCCGTGTGTCCTGAAGAACGCTTTAGTCCTTATAAGTTCAGTTGCTAGGCCTCTCCTTTGCTAAGAAAGGATTGGGCCACTTGTTACTCTCAGTATCTTTCATATTACTTGCCTTTACATTCATGTTGCTTATATATCGAGAAAACCCCTAAAAGTTATCTTTCAGTGCTTGCAGTAATTTCTTGCTCAGAATCGCTTATCAATACCTTCTGCTCCTCGTTGGGTTCGACACTCTTACTTATCGAAAACTCTGCAACAGATCCCTTACGGTTGAGGGTCATCAGCAGCACGACGACATGGTGGTGGAGCTTGTAGTTCTCCGGCAGGGCTTCGCCAAACACTACGGAGGAGGAGGAGGTGTTGAGGAGGGAGTGGGCTGCGCCAGGGGATGGGGTGTGGCTCCCATGCCCCTCCCCACTATATATAGGGGTGGAGGGGGCTGGTTTCTTGCCCTCCAAGTCCATTGAGGCGTTGGCAAAGGTGGGGGAAAGAAATCCCATCATTTCCCGATTGTTATCCCCCTTTTTAGGGATCTTGATCTTATCCCTTCGGGATATGATCTTATTTCTTCTAAGGGGGGATCTTGGTGCGCCTTGACCAGGGGTGTGGTGTCTTGCCCCCACTACCCACGTTCATGTGGGTACCCCCATGCAGGTGGGCCCCACTCCGAAACCTTCTAGAACCTTCCCAGTATAACACCGAAAAATCTAAAACATTTTCCGGTGGCCAAAATAGGACTTCCCATATATACATCTTTACCTCCGGACCATTCCGGAACTCCTCGTGACGTCCGAGATCTCATCCGGGACTCCGAAAAACATTCGGTAACTGCACACTAATTCCCATAACAACTCTAGCGTCACCGAACCTTAAGTGTGTATACCCTACGGGTTCGGGAATCATGCAGACATGACCGAGACAACTCTCTGGCCAATAACCAATAGCGGGATCTGGATACCCATGTTGGCTCCCACATGTTCCACGATGATCTCATCGGATGAACCACAATGTCGGGGATTCAATCAATCCAATATACAATTCCCTTTGTCAATCGATACGTTACTTGCCCGAGATTCGATCGTTGGTATCCCAATACCTCGATCAATCTTGTTACCGGCAAGTCACTTTTACTCGTTCCGTAACACATCATCCCGTGATCAACTCGTTGGTCACATTGAGCTCATTATGATGATGTCCTACAGAGTGGGCCCAGAGATACCCCTCCGTCACACGGAGTGACAACCCAACTCCCAGTCTCGATTCGTGCCCATGGGGGCAGCGTGGCGTGCGGAGATCGCGCGTATCCGCGCCTCTCTGCCATGGGCGGCGAGGGAAGGTCCACGATACGTTCCCGACAGCCCGCTGTGGGAGCCCTACTTCCGCCGCCGCCACGCCGAGCAGCTCGAGGCCACCAACGGCGTCGAGCCCTCTGGAAGGCTCAACTCCGAAAGCCGCCGCCGATGGTGGGGCATGCCGGGCCGCACGCTGGAGGCCGTCCTTGAGTACATCGAGGGCGGCAACACGCCAAGGCTGGAGTACCCCGCTCCCTGGTTCTTCTCTCGCTGGCGTGGGAGCTCGTGGACGTCGAGGCGCATGGACCCGGTGGCGTCCTCCTCCTCGTCTGGCCGCTCATCCGGCTCTCCCTGCCTCCGCCCCGTCAAGCTGGAGCCCCAGGACACGCCTGTCAGCGCACGCACCCGCAGCTCCGGCGTCCGCATCCGCGACTCCGCCCCCGCCTCTAGCCGTCTCGTCCTTGTCAGGCCGAAGTCGGAGCCCGGCCTCCTCCCGGAGTACGAGGAGATAGCCCGGCGTGGCTTCTCCGACGAGGATGCCCTACGGTGGGCGCGTGACGACTACCTCCGCGACGAGATGGTCCGGCAGCGCCGGGCTCTGGAGGAGATAGCTGCCAGCAAACGTGGGTGCGAGTGTTGGAAATATGCCCTAGAGGCAATAATAAAAGGGATTATTATTATATTTCCTTGTTCATGATAATTGTATGTTATTCATGCTTGAATTGTATTGTACGGAAACAGCGATACATGTGTGAATACATAGACCACAACGTGTCCCTGGTAAGCCTCTAGTTACTAGCTCGTTGATCAACAGATGGTCACGGTTTCCTGACCATGGCCATTGGATGTCATTGATAACGGGATCACATCATTATAAGAATGATGTGATGGACAAGACCCAATCCAGAGCCTAGCACGAGATCGTATAGTTCGTAATGCATAAGCTTTTCTAGTGTCAAGTATTTGTTCCTTAGACCATGAGGTTGTGCAACTCCCGGATACCGTAGGAATACTTTGGGTGTGCCAAACGTCACAACGTAACTGGGTGGCTATAAAGGTATGCAACGGGTATCTCCGAAAGTGTCTGTTGAGTTGGTACGAACAGAGACTGGGATATTGTCACTCCGTATGACGGAGAGGTATCTCTGGGCCCACTCGGTAAGACATCATCATAATGAGCTCAAAGTGACTAAGGAGTTGGACACGGGATGATGGATTACGGAGCGAGTAAAGAGACTTGCCATGACGAGATTGAACAAGGTATCGGGCATACCGACGATCGAATCTCGGGCAAGTACCGTACCGATAGACAAAGGGAATAACATACGGGATTGAGTGAATCCTTGACACAGTGGTTCATCCGATGATATCATCGAGGAACACGTGGGAACCAACATGGGTATCCAGATCCCGTTGTTGGTTATTGACCGGAGAGTCGTCTCGGTCATGTCTGCTTGTCTCCCGAACCCGTAGGGTCTACACACTTAAGGTTCGGTGACACTAGGGTTGTAGAGATATATGCACATGGAAACCCAAATGTTGTTCGGAGTCCCGGATGAGATCCCGGACGTCACGAGGAGTTCCGGAATGGTCCGGAGGTAAAGAATGATATATAGGAAGTCCAGTTTCGGCCATCGGGTGAATTCCGGGGGCCACCGGGAGTGTCCCGGGACCACCGGAGGGGTCCCGGGGGTCCACTGGGTGGGGCCACCCATCCCGGAGGGCCCCGTAGGCCGCAAGGGAAAGGGGGCCAGCCCCTAGTGGGCTGGCGCACCACATGGGCCCCCCTCTATGCGCCTAGGGTTGAAAACCTAGGGGGAGGGGGCGCCCCCTATGCCTTGGGGGGCAAGTCTCCCCCCCTAGCCGCCGCCCCCCTAGGAGATTGCATCTCCTAGGGCCGGCCCCCCTGGCCCCTATATATAGTGGGGGGGGGGGAGAGGGCAGCCGCACCCCAAGCCTCTGGCGCCTCTCCCCCTCCCGTCACACTTCCATCTCCTCTCGCAGGGCGCCGACAAAGCCCTGCAGGTTTTCCTGTTGCATCCACCACCACGCCGTCGTGCTGCTGGATCTCCGTCGACCTCTCCTTCCCCCTTGCTGGATCAAGAAGGAGGAGACGTCGCTGTACCGTACGTGTGTTGAACACGGAGGTGCCGTCCGTTCGGCGCTGGGATCATCGGTGACGAGGATCACGAAGAGTACGACTACTTCATCCACGTTCCTTCGAACGCTTCTGCGCGCGATCTACAAAAGGGTATGTAGATGCACTCCATTATGCTCGTTGCTAGATGACAACTTAGATTGATCTTGGTGAAGCGTAGGAAATTTTTTGAATTCTGCTACGTTCCCCAAGAGTGGTATCAAAGCTAGGTCTTTGCGTAGCATCTTGCACAAGTAGAACACAAACAAGTTGTGGGCGTTGAGTTTGCTCAATTTTCTTACCGTTCTTGATTCGGCGGCATCGTGAGATGAAGCGGCACGGACCGACCTTACACGTACGCTTACGTGAGACTGGTTCCACCGACAGACATGCACTAGTTGCATAAGGTGGCTGGCGGGTGTCTGTCTCTCCCACTTTAGTCGGATCGGATTCGATGAACAGGGTCCTTATGAAGGGTAAATAGAAATTGACAAATCACGTTGTGGTTTTGGCGTAGGTAAGAAACGTTCTTGCTAGAAAACCTATAGAAGCCACGTAAAACTTGCAACAACAATTAGAGGTCGTCTAACTTGTTCTTGCAGCATGTGCTATGTGATGTGGTATGTCCAAGAAGATGTGATGAATGATATATGTGATGTATGAGATTGATCATGTTCTTGTAATAGGGAATCACGACTTGCATGTCGATGATAATGACAACCGGCAGGAGCCATAGGAGTTGTCTTAATTATTGTATGACCTGCGTGTCACTGAATAACGCCATGTAATTACTTTACTTTATTGCTAAACGTTAGCCATAGTAGTAGAAGTAATAGTTGGCGTGACGACTTCATGAAGACACGATGATGGAGATCATGATGATGGAGATCATGGTGTCGAGCCGGTGACAAAGATGATCATGGTGCCCCGAAGATGGAGATCGAAGGAGCAAGATGATATTGGCCATATCATGTCACTTTATTTGATTGCATGTCATGTTTATCATGTTTATGCATCTTGTTTACTTAGAACGACGGTAGTAAATATGATGATCTCTCACTAAAATTTCAAGAATTGTGTTCCCCCTAACTGTGCACCGTTGCTAAGGATCGTTGTTCCGAAGCACCACGTGATGATCGGGTGTGATAGGCTCTAACGTTCACATACGACGGGTGTAAGCCAGATTTACACACGCAATACACTTAGGGTTCACTTGACCAGCCTAGCATGTACAGACATGGCCTCGGAACACGGAAGACCAAAAGGTCGAACATGAGTCATATAGAAGATACGATCAACATGAAGATGTTCACCGTTGATGACTAGTCCGTCTCACATGATGAACGGACACGGGCTAGTCGATTCGGATCATGTATCACTTAGAAGACTAGAGAGATGTCAATCTGAGTGGGAGTTCATTAAAATTTGATTAAGATGAACTTAATTATCATGAACTTAGTCTAAATTCTTTACAATATGTCTTATAGATCAAATGGCCCACGCTCATGTCACCCTCAACTTCAACGCGTTCCTAGAGAAATCCAAGCTGAAAGACGATGGTAGCAACTATACGGACTGGGTCCATAACCTGAGGATCATCCTCATAGCTGCCAAGAAAACTTATGTCCTAGAAGCATCGCTAGGTGACGCTCCCGCCCCGGCAAACCAAGATGTTATGAACGCTTGGCAGTCGCATTGTGATGATTACTCGCTGGTTCAGTGCGGCATGCTCTACAGCTTAGAATCGGGGCTCCAAAAGCGTTTTGAGCACCACGGGGCATATGAGATGTTCCAAGAGCTGAAAATGGTTTTCCAGGCTCATGCCCGAGTTGAGAGATATGATGTCTCCAACACATTCTACAGCTGTAAGATGGAGGAAAACAGTTCTGTCAGTGAGCACATACTCAAGATTTTTGGGTTGCACAACCGCTTGTCTCAGTTGGGAATGGATCTCCCGGACGAAGCGGTCATTGACAGAATCCTCCAGTCGCTCCCACCTAGCTACAAGAGCTTCGTGTTGAACTTCAATATGCAGGGGATGGAGAAGTCCATTCCCGAGGTGTATTCAATGCTGAAATCAGCGAAGATGGAGATCAAGAAAGAGCATCAAGTGTTGATGGTCAATAAAACCACTAAGTTTAAGAAGGGCAAGGGTAAGAAGAACTTCAAGAAGGACGACAAGGGAGTTGCCGCGCCTGGTAAGCCAGTTGCCGGGAAGAAGCCAAAGTATGGACCCAAGCCTGAGACTGGGTGCTTTTATTGCAAGGGAACGGGTCACTGGAAGCGGAACTGCCCCAAGTAATTAGCGGACAAGAAGGCCGGCAACGTCAAAGGTATATGTGATATACATGTTATTGATGTGTACCTTACCAGCGCTCGTAGTAGCTCCTGGGTATTTGATACCGGTGCAGTTGCTCATATTTGTAACTCAAAGCAGGAGCTGCGGAATAAGCGGAGACTGGCGAAGGACGAGGTGACCAGGGCCGTCCAAGGGCCTGTGCGAGCTGTGCGCTCGCACAGGGCCCCCAAAATCCTGGGGCCCCCAACTAGGGTCCATATACATATACGTACAGTATTGAAAAAAATTCAGTTTTAGGCCTTCTTGGGCCTGGTCCGGTCAGGTCAAGTCTCGAGCGATATGATTCCCCGTCGCGTGGATGAGATGGACTGATCGATCGATCGTAGATGAAACGATAGCGGACAGCCCAGCGCTTCCGTAACTTCCGCTTCCTCCTTCCTATTCCCTGCCTGTCGCTACGCTTTCCATCTCCCCAAGTCCCCATCGCTTTCGACTGAATCGGCATCGGCGGCTCGGTGGCGTCGTGGCGATCGCGCCGTTGCAACCTTGCAGTTGCAGGTTCAGCGAGGGGACGGAGAACTAGAGAAGAAGCAGACTACTTTCTTCTAGCCGTCTAGCGCTGGACGCCGTCGCGCCGGCGGCCGGCCGACACTGCCGTGGTTCGTTCCCAGAATCCCAATCAAGGTTCTTGAAATTCTTGCAGTTGCAGCTTCTTGAATCGTTCCCAATATCAAGGTTCAGAACTAGAGAAGAAGCAGACTACTTTCTTCTAGCCGTCTAGCGCTGGACGCCGTCGCACCGGCGGCCGGCCGACACTGCCGTGGTTCGTTCCCAGAATCCCAATCAAGGTTCTTGAAATTCTTGCAGTTGCAGCTTCTTGAATCGTTCCCAATATCAAGGTTCAGAACTAGAGAAGAAGCAGACTACTTCTGTACTTGTGTTAATATGTTTGGGAACAATTTTTTGTGCAGACGTTCAAGTTCAGAAGTAGTCATAGACTCATAGATTCAAGAATTTCAGTAGTTGCTCGTACTATCGTCCAAGTCCAAAATCAAGGTTCTATCCGATTGTAAGTTTTTTTAACTACCTATGCATGTCACAAGCCTATATTTCATGTGAGCTCATCAGTTCAAATAAATTGAATGAGTATATATTTCATTGAAACAGAAATAATCATGCATTCTAGTTCTGGAAGAAAGTATGATTCTGGTGCCTTCAAGCGTAAGAAGAAACAGAAATTAGAAGAAGATGCTCAAATTCAAAGGGGTGCTCTTGATAAATATGTTGTGATAGTACCCCAAACTAATTCTGAAAATCATACTCCAGATGGTAATATTGATGGTGGTCACGATGATAATGCAGTAGAAGTTGAGGTTGTCACTGCAGAAATTCATGAAGGTGATCATGGTCTTGCTGGTAATGCGCAAGAGGTTGAGGTTGCCGCTACAGAAATTGATGAAGGTAATGATGTCAATATTTTAGATGAAGATCATGATCCTAATATATCGGATGACATGAATAATTCCGTTCAGCCTGATATATTTGATCCTAGAAATTGGGATGGACTTGATCGGAAAAAGATTGATATCCTGCTGCAAAAGGGTCCTAAAAGAGAAGATATTGAGTATGGTCCTTATGACAAGTTCTCTAGAAGGTTTTCTGCATTATCATTTAGTAGAATTCTCTCAAATGGAGAAAAGTTTGACAGAGAGTGGCTTGTGTACAACAGTGGCCTCGATAAAGCATTTTGTTTTTGTTGCAAATTATTAAAAAGGGGGCATGTGAGAGGACAGCTAGCAAATGAGGGTTTAAGTGATTGGATTCATCTTGGGGCTAGACTAAAAGAGCATGAATCAAGTAGAGAGCATATCACAAATATGACTGCATGGTATGACTTCCGTCTCAGGATGCAGAAGAATCAAACAATTGATAAAGTTGCTCAGCGAGAACTTGAAAAGGAAAAGGAGCATTGGAGAAAAGTTTTGCTCAGGATTTTGTTGATTGTAAAATTTCTTGCAGAACGTAATATAGCATTTCGTGGCAGCAATAGCAAGTTGTACCAAGAGAGCAATGGGAATTTCCTAGGACTGATTGAAATGTTGGCTGAATTTGACCCAGTTATCAAAGAGCATGTTGACCGCATCACCAATGAAAAAATTCGTGATCACTACCTGGGCCCTTCTATACAGAATGAGTTAATAAATATGCTCGCTACTGCCATCAGGTCAAGAATCATTGAAAAGGTAAAGGAAGCAAAATATTTCTCAGTTATTCTTGATTGTACTCCTGATGCAAGCCACCAAGAACAAATGTCTTTGATAATTAGGTATGTAGATACATCTTCTGCTTCTGTTTGCATTGAAGAATCTTTCTTAGGCTTTTTGGAGGTGAATGATACCACTGGGCAAGGTTTGTTTAATGTTCTAGAAGAGGAGTTGAATAATCTTAGCCTTGATGTGGACAATGTGAGAGGACAGGGTTATGATAATGGGTCAAATATGAAAGGAAACAATAAAGGGGTACAAAGGAAATTTCTGGACAAATATCCAAGGGCATTTTATTCAGCTTGTGGTTGTCATAGTCTAAATCTGGCACTATGCGATATGGCGAAGTCTTGCCGTAAAGCAACAGACTTCTTTGGAATTATACAACGCATCTATACAATATTTGCTAATTCGACTAAACGATGGCAAATTCTCAAAGATAACTTAAATAAGTTGACCGTCAAGTCATTGTCATCTACTCGTTGGGAGAGTCATGTTGAGAGTGTTAAGGCTATACGGATTCAAATGCCAGAAATAAGGGAGGCTTTACTACAAGTGGCTGAAACTGATAAGGATCCATTGACAAGTAGTGAAGCACAATCATTGGCAGAAAATGAACTTGGTGGTTTTGAATTTTTAGTGTCAATAATTATCTGGTATGATATATTATCCGCTGTTAATTTGGTCAGCAAGCAGCTACAATCAAAGGACATGCTTATTGATATTGCAATTGAGTCTATACAGGGTCTGCTTTCCTTTTTCAAGAAGTATAGAGAAACTGGCTTTTCAAAAGCATTGGAAGATGCAAAAGAAATTGCACTTGAGATGGATATTCCTCCAGAGTTCCGCACCAAGAGGAAAATCAAAAGAAGAAGACAATTCGATGAGGGTGCAGATGATGCATCTATTGCTTCACAATCTGCAGAGGAGTCATTTAGGGTCAATTATTTTCTGCAAGTGGTCGATCAAGCTATAGTTTCACTTACCAGGAGATTTGATCAATATCAGGGGTATGAAAAAACTTTTGGTTTCTTATTTACTTCAGATAGGCTGCGATCTATGGATGATAAGAGTTTGCTGGCTGCTTGTGTTAATCTTGAGGATGCACTTAAGAGTGGAGAACACAAAGACATTGATGGAGCTGAATTGTTTTACGAGTTAATTTTCATCCAGGATTTAGTTAAGAAATCTATGGGCCCCGTTGATATTCTTGAGATTCTGATGAAGCGCCCCTTCTATCCTAATGCTATTATTGCATACAGGATTTTGTTAACCATTCCTGTAACTGTTGCAACTGCGGAAAGGAGCTTCTCTAAACTTAAGTTGTTGAAATCATATTTGCGTTCAACTATGACACAAGAAAGACTCAATGGTTTGGCGACAATAGCACTTGAAAATGATGTCTTGGAGAAGATTAATTATGAAGATGTAATTGAAGATTTCATTTCAAGGAACGCAAGACGGATGACACTTTTCAATAGAGAATGAGGTCAGTTTATTGGTTTTAGTATTTCGCATTGATACTTCAGAATATTCTAAGCATTGTATGAAATAATATAAATTTTAATTACATAATTAGGTGTTTATGCTTGCGTGATTGTATATTTTTAAAAACTTAGGGCCCCATTTTTCTTTTCGCACCGGGGCCCCGAATTCCTGGAGACGGCCCTGGAGGTGACGATGCGCGTCGGGAATGGTTCCAAGGTCGATGTGATCGCCGTCAGCACGCTGCCTCTGCATCTACCCTCGGGATTAGTTTTAAACCTTAATAATTGTTATTTAGTACCAGCTTTGAGCATGAACATTGTATCTGGATCTCGTTTGATGAGAGATGGCTACTCATTTAAATCCGAGAATAATGGTTGTTCTATTTATTTGAGAGATATGTTTTATGGTCATGCCCCGCTGGTCAATGGTTTATTTTTGATGAATCTCGATCGTGATGATACACATGTTCATAGTGTGAATGCCAAAAGATGTAAAGTTGACAATGATAGTCCCACATACTTGTGGCATTGCCGCCTTGGTCATATTGGTGTCAAACGTATGAAGAAGCTTCATGCTGATGGACTTCTGGAGTCTCTTGATTATGAATCATTTGACACGTGCGAACCATGCCTCTTGGGCAAGATGACCAAGACTCCGTTCTTCGGAACAATGGAGCGAGCAACCAACTTATTGGAAATCATACATACCGATGTGTGCGGTCCAATGAGTGTTGAGGCTCGCGGAGGCTATCGTTATGTTCTCACCCTCACAGATGACTTGAGTAGATATGGGTATATCTATTTGATGAAGCACAAGTCCGAGACCTTTGAAAAGTTCAAGGAATTTTAGAATGAGGTTGAGAATCAACGTGACAGAAAAATAAAGTTCTTGTGATCGGATCGTGGGGGTGAATATTTAAGTCATGAATTTGGCACGCACCTTAGGAACTGTGGAATTGTTTCGCAATTGACACCGCCCGGAACACCTCAGCGTAACGGTGTGTCCGAACGTCGAAATCGTACTCTGTTGGACATGGTGCGATCTATGATGTCTCTCACCGACTTACCGCTATCTTTTTGGGGTTATGCTTTAGAGACTGCCGCATTCACTTTAAATAGGGCTCCGTCAAAATCCGTTGAGACGACACCGTATGAACTTTGGTTTGGCAAGAAACCTAAGCTGTCATTTCTGAAAGTTTGGGGTTGCGATGCTTACGTCAAGAAACTTCAACCTGAGAAGCTCGAACCCAAATCGGAAAAATGCGTCTTCATAGGATACCCAAAGGAAACGATTGGGTACACCTTCTACCACAGATCCGAAGGCAAAGTCTTTGTTGCCAAGAATGGATCCTTTCTGGAGAAAGAGTTTCTCTCAAAAGAAGTGAGTGGGAGGAAAGTAGAACTTGATGAGGTGACAGTCACCCCTCCCGAACCGGAAAGTAGCGCAGCGCAGGAAATTGTTCCTGAGGTGCCTGCACCGACAAGGGAGGAAGTTAATGATGATGATCATGAAGATACAGATCAAGTTACTACTGAACTTCGAAGGTCCACAAGGACACGTTCCACACCAGAGTGGTACGGCAACCCTGTCATGGAAATCATGTTGTTAGACAACGGTGAACCTTCGAACTATGAAGAAGTGATGGCGGGCCCGGATTCCAATAAATGGCTTGGAGCCATGAAATCCGAGATAGAATACATGTATGAAAACAAAGTATGGACTTTGGTGGACTTGCCTGATGATAGGCACGCCATGGAAAATAAATGGATATTTAAGAATAAGACAGACGCGGATGGTAATGTGACCATCTATAAGGCTCGGCTTGTCGCTAAGGGTTATCGACAAGTTCAAGGGATTGACTACGACGAGACTTTCTCTCCCGTAGCGATGCTGAAGTCAGTCCGAATCATGTTAGCAATTGCCGCATTCTATGATTATGAGATATGGCAAATGGACGTCAAAACGGCATTCCTTAATGGTTTCCTCAAGGAAGAGCTGTATATGATGCAGCCGGAAGGTTTTGTCGATCCAGAGAATGCTAACAAGGTATGCAAGCTCCAGCGCTCGATATACGGGCTGGTGCAAGCATCTCGGAGTTGGAATATTCGCTTTAATGATGTGATCAAAGCGTTTGGTTTTATACAGACTTGGGGAGAAGCCTGTATCTACAAGAAAGTTAGTGGGAGCTCTGTAGCATTTCTCATACTATATGTGGATGACATATTACTGATGGGAAATGATATAGAATTCTTTGAAAGTATAAAGGCCTACTTGAATAAGAGTTTTTCAATGAAGGACCTTGGAGAAGCTGCTTACATATTAGGCATCAAAATCTATAGGGATAGATCAAGACGCCTCATTGGTCTTTCACAAAGCACATACCTTGACAAGATATTGAAGAAGTTCAATATGGATCAGTCCAAGAAGGGGTTCTTGCCTGTTTTGCAAGGTATGAGATTGAGCACGGCTCAGTCCCCGACCACGGCAGAAGATAGAGAAAAGATGAGTGTCATTCCCTATGCCTCAGCCATAGGTTCTATCATGTATGCCATGATGTGTACCAGACCTGATGTGAACCTTGCCATAAGTTTGGTAGGGAGGTACCAAAGTGATCCCGGTATGGAACACTAGACAGCGGTCAAGAACATCCTAAAGTACCTGAAGAGGACTAAGGACATGTTTCTCGTTTATGGAGGTGACGAAGAGCTCGTCGTAAAGGGTTACGTCGATGCTAGCTTCGACACAAATCTGGATGACTCCAAGTCACAAACCGGATACATGTATATTTTGAGTGGTGGAGCAGTCAGCTGGTGCAGTTTCAAGCACAGCATCGTGGCGCATTCTACATGTGAAGCGGAGTACATAGCTGCTTGCGAAGCAGCGCAAGAAGGAGTCTGGATGAAGGAGTTCATCACCGACCTAGAAGTCATTCCAAGAGCGTCAAGCCCGATGACTCTCTTCTGTGACAACACTGGAGCTATTGCCATTGCCAAGGAGCCCAGGTTTCACAAGAAGACCAAGCACATCAAGCGCCGTTTCAACTCCATCCGGAATTATGTTCAAGATGGAGAGATAGATATTTGTAAAGTGCATACGGATCTGAATGTCGCAGACCCGTTGACTAAACCTCTTCCACGGGCAAAACATGATCAACACCAGAACTCTATGGGTGTTCGATTCATCACAATGTAACTAGATTATTGACTCTAGTGCAAGTGGGAGAATGTTGGAAATATGCCCTAGAGGCAATAATAAAAGGGATTATTATTATATTTCCTTGTTCATGATAATTGTCTGTTATTCATGCTTGAATTGTATTGTACGGAAACAACGATACATGTGTGAATACATAGACCACAACGTGTCCCTGGTAAGCCTCTAGTTACTAGCTCGTTGATCAACAGATGGTCACGGTTTCCTGACCATGGACATTGGATGTCATTGATAACGGGATCACATCATTAGAAGAATGATGTGATGGACAAGACCCAATCCTGAGCCTAGCACGAGATCGTATAGTTCGTAATGCATAAGCTTTTCTAGTGTCAAGTATTTATTCCTTAGACCATGAGGTTGTGCAACTCCCGGATACCGTAGGAATACTTTGGGTGTGCCAAACGTCACAACGTAACTGGGTGGCTATAAAGGTACGCAACGGGTATCTCCGAAAGTGTCTGTTGAGTTGGTACAAACCGAGACTGGGATATTGTCACTCCGTATGACGGAGAGGTATCTCTGGGCCCACTCGGTAAGACATCATCATAATGAGCTCAAAGTGACTAAGGAGTTGGTCACGGGATGATGGATTACGGAACGAGTAAAGAGACTTGCCATGACGAGATTGAACAAGGTATCGGGCATACCGACGATCGAATCTCGGGCAAGTGTCGTACTGATAGACAAAGGGAATAACATATGGGATTGAGTGAATCCTTGACACAGTGGTTCATCCGATGGTATCATCGAGGAACACGTGGGAACCAACATGGGTATCCAGATCCCGCTGTTGGTTATTGATTGGAGAGTCGTCTCGGTCATGTCTGCGTGTCTCCCGAACCCGTAGGGTCTACACACTTAAGGTTCGGTGACGCTAGGGTTGTAGAGATACATGCACATGGAAACCCGAATGTTGTTCGGAGTCCCGGATGAGATCCCGGACGTCACGAGGAGTTCCGGAATGGTCCGGAGGTAAAGAATGATATATAGGAAGTCCAGTTTCGGCCATCGGGTGAATCCCGGGGGTCACCGGGAGTGTCCCGGGACCACCGGAGGGGTCCCGGTGGTCCACCGGGTGGGGCCACCCATCCCGGAGGGTCCCGTAGGCCGCAAGGGAAAGGGGGCCAGCTCCTGGTGGGCTGGCGCACCACATGGGCCCCCCTCTATGCGCCTAGGGTTGAAACCCTAGGGGGAGGGGGCGCCCCCTATGCCTTGGGGGGCAAGTCTCCACCCGTGGCCGCCGCCCCCCTAGGAGATTGCATCTCCTAGGGCAGGCGCCCCCCCTGGTCCCTATATATAGTGGAGGGGAGAGGGCAGCCGCACCCCAAGCCTCTGGCGCCTCTCCCCCTCCCGTCACACTTCCATCTCCTCTCGCAGGGCGCCGGCGAAGCCCTGCAGGTTTTCCTGTTGCATCCACCACCACGCCGTCGTGCTGCTGGATCTCCGTCAACCTCTCCTTCCCCCTTGCTGGATCAAGAAGGAGGAGACGTCGTTGTACCGTACGTGTGTTGAACGCGGAGGTGCCGTCCGTTCGGCGCTGGGATCATCGGTGACGAGGATCACGAAGAGTACGACTACTTCATCCACGTTCCTTCGAACGCTTCCACACGTGATCTACAAAAGGGTATGTAGATGCACTCCATTATGCTCGTTGCTAGATGACTCCTTAGATTGATCTTGGTGAAGCGTAGGAAAATTTTTGAATTCTGCTACGTTCCCCAACAGCGAGGACGAGAACGGCGTGGTGATCCTCGACAGCGACGAGGAAGAGGACGCCCAAGGACCGTCCAACCCACCGCTCCAACCTGGGGAGGGTTGCAGCAGGGACGGCGGCCGCGGAGGAGGAGGAGGCGACGACAACGGCGGCGGCGACTACACGCGGTTCTACAGCCTCCTTGGCTTGTAGAGCTGCAAGGGCGACTGGCGGCGAGGAGCAGCGAGCGAGACGGCGGGCCTAGTAGTTTTTTTGTAAAATATTTTAAATATGTATGAACTTGCCAAAGTTTGGTTGGATTTGCGCCGTGTTTGCGCCGGAATTTAATTTTCACAAAACCCGTGGGCGCGGCGACTAGGGACAAACTCGCCCCAGGCCCTTTTTTCGCGCCGGCTCGGCCCCAGGCGGCGATTTTAGGCGCCCCCGGGGGGCAACGGCTGGAGATGCTCTAAGCCACCATCTGCCACGCCGTTTGGATCAGCACCTGGATGAGACGTTAAATGAGGAGACGGAGGGAGTAGATGCCCCACCTAGAGATGATGCCGTTGCGCATGATTTACGGCCGGGCCTCGTGGCGTTCATGGAGAGGCTTGAGGCCTTTTCGGAAATTTCATTTTCACTAGTAGAAAACAGAGCTTTATTACCGGTTCGTAAGGGCCTTTAGTACCGGTTCTGCAACCGGCACTAAAGGGTGGAGACTAAAGGCCCCCCTCATTTAGTACCGGTTCAGCACGAATCGCCACTAAAGGCCCACCACGTGACGTGAGCTCGCGCCGTGGTATGGGGGTGCTTTAGTACCGGTTGGTAACACCAATCGGTACTAAAGGTTTTTAATTTTTTTTGAAAAAATTGAAATAAAATAATCGATTTTCTATTTTCTGAATTATTTCATGATTTAGTCTCTAATCACCCCTCTTAACTGCTCAAGTGTGGATCACTCATTCCAAATCGTCTAACTTCCGGACTGGTCACCCATCCTCTCACTACTCCAGCCTCAGCACGCTTAACTTTCGGGTTCTATTCCCTCTCGTTTCCAAGTCTGCACTTGTTGTTTTCCTGACAATACTAAGATGTCAATCCTATTAACCTTCAGTAGTTTAGCTTGAGCATGAAGTCACACATTTCACTGTTTGAGTTTGAAACTATTATTCTAAAAACCAATAATTATTTAGTAACACTAAAATTTCTTGATTTGACCAAAATTCAAAAAAAACTAAAATAATTATTTAGTAACACTAATACTTCTTGAACAAGTAGTTTGACCATAGTTTGACCAGATTTAACTAAAATTCAAAAAAACTGAAATTTGAGCATAACTTTTTTTCCTTTTAGAATTTGAGGATTCTAAAAAATTGCAAACAGGCCATATGCGATCAAAATCGGATGCGGATTTTCGTGCTGAACATTTTGATATATTATACGTTTTTTTCCGACATCGTATGCAAAAATTATAGTCGTTTTACTTTTTCATTACACTTTTTTGAAAAACATGTCCAAATTTAAATTTTTAAATTTTCCTAACTTGTAGATGTAGTAACATAAGTACATCTCGAAGGATTTTATTTTTTGAAGTTTTTATCATTTTCTTTTGTTTTTTTTTTCAACACTGAAATGACGATCCATGCGGGGAGGGGGGTGGTAGAGTTTGAAAATTGCCCTATAGTCCCGGTTTGTGTCTCCAACCGGGACTATAGGGTAGACCCTTTTAGTGCCGGACGAACTGGCACTAAAGATTAGCCCTTTAGTACCGGTTTATGCCACAAACCGGGACTAAAGGGGCTCGTGGGGCCCTGGTCTGAAGCCAGCCTGCCATCACCCCTTTAGTACCGGTTCGTGCTACGAACAGATACTAAAGGTACAACATGAATCGGCACTAATGCATAGCCGTTCGAACCGAGACTAATAGTACCAATAGTACCGGGCCAAAATTGAACCGGGACTAATGTGTCTCACATAAGGTACTTTTTCTACTAGTGTGCAGAAATACCTTGATCTGCAGGAAGGCGTCCGTGCGGCTGTCTAAAGACAGGCTTCTGAGATAGTACGCTTGAGGTGGTGACTGCGGCCTGCAGTTGTAACAGTGGTCGGCTGGGTGAAACACTGCGACCCCATCCTTGTGGCAGTGTAAAATTTGAACCTTGGTCGTGGTGTGACCGAAATCTGTAAACCTGCATTTCAGTTTCTCACCAGTGCTTGAAATGGCGATGTGGATGTAAACATGCAGCGTGTGTGTGTGTGTGTGTGTGTGTGTGATCCTGTAAATATGAATTCAATGCCTCAATGGGTGTTGCTATGTCTGTCTACCAGAGTCAGGGAAGCGGGCATCCCGCATGGTGCCGCATAACTAGGAAATTAGTTCAAACTAAGCTAAATCTCAGATGGAAAGTTATAACCAAGAGGATTGATTTTGACTGTGGAGCGGGGCGGATCGGGCGCCGCTCTACACCCCTAACCAGAGTAGAGGCTGGGCACAAGTGCAGTGCGTTCTTATCTTGTTGGAGATGGCGTGGCATACGGTGCCGTGTATCCGTCAGATGGGGCAGGCACGCTGAAAGGTTCAACCCGTTGACACACTGGACGCCGTTGACAAGCTAACAAACGGCACGTACGCATACGCATACGTGTGCATGAAACTGAGCAGCAACCAGTCAGCCTAGTATTCAAGCGAGCCTCGCTGCCACCACAGACAGTTTGGTCCTTAGCTACGCCTGCGCACGAGGCACGACTATTCTACAGGAGGAATCAGAGGCACGCATCTCACCTCCCGGAAACCAACAAGCACGCCCAGCTACTACTCGCTACTGCCAGATTCCTGACTGTGTAGGATAGGATCATAGGACTAGGAGGCATCCATGGGAAAGGACAAACGGTAGCTCAGCCCCACGGCCCAAGTCAAAAGCCCACTGCAGCATGCCACTGTTTTTTGCATGGCGCTCGCAATGATGTGGCCTTCCACGGCGGTGCATGCATGCTCCTTTCGTTTCTCACCATGTCCACGCACCTGAAAAGAAGAGCGGATCAGGCGAGCATGTGCCTGGTTCAACTGAGGTGCGCCCTGCATCACCGTGCGTGCACAAGACAGAAGGGTGTTTGAAATCTGAACACTAGCAGCTAGATTTGCACGGTCAGATGCAATCAGTGGCATGCAGAGAACACAGCTCTGAGGGCATATACCCTAGGTAGTACGTAGTACGTACCCAGCGAGCGAGCATTGACCTAGCTAGCTAGGGTAGTAGGATTAATTGGATCGATGGGGATGTTGTTCCCCGTGATGCATGTCAAAAGGGAATTACTACCTCCGTCTAGGTGAATAAGTCATTCGCGTAGTTCTAGGTCGACGATTTAACTATCTAAATATGTATTATATGTGACAAAAAATATATATTTAGAAACTACATCCGTGTAGAAATCTAGTGATATACTTTTCATGACATATAACACATATTTAATTCCTCAAATCGATGGCCTAGAACTACGCGAATGATTTATTCACCTAGACGGAGGTAGTACTGTACTTCCTCCGTTCAGGTGTATTGGGCACCTAAGGAGCTGCACCATGATCTAGGTGTGATGGGATTGGCCGTAATATTCGATATAATTAGCATTAAAAATCTTGTAAGTTGAGCTAATTAATTGCAATTCCTTTACCTTACCAATCAACATGCAGCATGAAACACATGCAACCAGAGTTATTGCCCATAAGATTGAAAACTTGTGCATAAGGATGAAGCGAACGAGGCACAAGAGTGATACGAGGCTGATTTAATTCCTTGGTGCCTTACTCATTTGGAAATTCTAAAATCGCTAAGATGCCCAATGCACCTGGACGGAGGGAGTAAGCGACAAGGAGATGGTCCAAGTTAGGGCCTCGTCAGATGATTTACTCCCCGAAGAAATCCGTCCGTCGTGCGCATGGTGGCGTGGCATGCGATAGGAACGAACTGTCTTAGTTTATGCTCCACTAATGATGCCCGCTTAGCTAATCTCAACTCAACTACGTCGTTGTCCTTGGACCGTAGCTAGACCGGTTCGTAGTCTATCTATTCTGGGTCGCGTACGACCGATGCTATGCTAGTGGATGAGGAGCAGGTGGCACAAGTCAAACGGTGTGGTGTAGTGTCACATGAAGAGCTTTAGATTTATCTATCTATAGGGGGTCGATCTGGCGTGGAAGTGTGTTAAACAAATGTACGGTGGGTGCTTACCGCAAGGTGAGATCATCATGCCATCATAAATCAGTTGATTTTCCAGCTCAACCTCATGCCAAAACAAATTGCCACCTAGTACTTACTAGTGTGGTAGTACTACGTAGCTTCTTTGTATGTGTGTATACGCTTGCGGCTGCGTGTTCAACCAGAGTGGACAGATTGACCTCAACACGGACGTACGTTCTCAACTAGATAGATGTTGCCAAGGCGGTTGAAACGTCAGAAACAAAAATGTTATTATGTCCATTAGCATAACACTACTAACTGAATTTACTACATTTTTCTTTTCTGTATGATGGAAAGTGCTGCTGACTGTGAGCGTGATCGGTACACGATCAGACTGCTTTTATTATGTGGACTGCGTCCTGGATGCTTGACTGGCTATATAAAGATCATCATTTCCCCTAAAAGAAGAAGAAAGATCATTTGAACAGGCGGCATAAACTTTCAAGCGCTTTTCAACTTTCCAGTGGACCCTGACCTAGCTAGGCAAAAGAACAGATCAAAGATCTACCTATCCAAGTATCCATGATCCATCCATGCATAGTCCATCACCCATAGATTAATTAGATCATTACCGAGTGTTTAGTGGTGGCAATCGAGTGCCGGCTGGACCCCATCCCCATCGGGGTGACACTCGAAGTCTTTGGGGGGCACTCGATCACGAGGGAATGCCAATGCCTCGTGGGATGTCCTCGTCTCGTCCTAAATTAAAGTAAAAGGTGTGGCTAGGTCTCAGTCGCCTCAGATTTAACCAAGTCTCAGTCAAGTGACATAACGTGCAAGAGAGAAAAAAAAACAGAAAAGAAATTTTTGCATGAATCTCAATGTAAATCTTTTGGATATAGCATCGACTGAGACTTAACGAAGTCTTAATCAACTAAGACTTAGCAAGACTGTAAATTAAAACCCATGCGGTACGATCGTACTCCCTCCGTTCCTAAATATAAGTCTTTTTACACATTTCACTAGGTGACTACATCATCGCCGCCACCTGCCGCTGCCGCGCGTAGTTTAGTCGACCGGTGCAGTGAGTCAGCTTGCGAGCGATTTCCATGGCGTATTTTTCAGCGCTGACAAACTGGCCGAATCCGTCAACCTTGCTCAGCTTTCGCGCGGCGATCGATCCGGTGGGACGAGTATAATATTATGGATCACTACGTGCTCGCTGTCTCTGTGTGCTTCCCCGTGTGTGAAAAGTGTTGTCTGTGTGCCGTATTCAGAAACCACTGATTTTACAGAGGCCTGGTGCCACTGGAAAATCTGCAAGATGGTTTGCAGGGAAAAATCCTACTAGATGAGCGTCTTTGTGGAAGGGAAATGCGTCGTTCATTAACTGGCGCTGTGCCGCCGGTGCTTTGGATCGGTCGGTCGGTCCGCCGGCAACGGTGGGCACCGGAGCCGGCGGCGTGGAAGATCTGGCTGCCCAGCGCGGTTGGTCGTGTTTGGAATACGCATTTGGACGGACCCGTGCTCGGGGTCAGCGGACGGTACGTCCATCGTCGTCGTCGAGGAGGGATCACGACATCACGCGATTGGTCGCCTACGACCCGCGCTGCCCCTGATAGCGAGAACGTACTACTACGATCATGTACAAATCAGTAAAGAATACGCATGTTCTTACCTCGGAATCGAAAGGCGATGGTAAGAAAGTGTGTCGTTTGTTGTCTGAACAAACACAAAGGATAAATCTTGAGGAGATCGATCGATCGATACCGCGAGCACTGATTAGGAATCGTTCGCCGGTCCGTCATTTTCGGTAAGTCATCAGTGATAACAAAAAGATATTCGTAATTTCTTCCTATAAAAAAGAAGATATTCGACCATTCACTCGCGGTGAAGGAAGGATCACTTGCGATCCAAGCAGAATCTCCACCGGAGAAGGGGAATAATAAAACAGAGGATAGAAATCGCAAATCCGGGCCTGCCTAATAAGGCACGCGCGCACCCGGGGATGGACGACGAGCCGACGGCAGGGCGATCCCTTCTAGATCCTCCTCTGAGTAAACTAAGCTGCTGATCAGACTGCACTGACGACGGCAGCGAACGCTAATAATAATAACAACAACTAATCTATCTGTAATCAGTTGATGTTGGCTTCAGTGCTTGGCGCGTGCTGCTCGTGGCATCAGTGAGTGAGCAAAGCAGGCAGCATTTCAAGCTCGGTGTCTAGCTTGCGGCTAGCAATGAGATCCCGGCGAGAGCGACATGCATTCCCGCGATTAAACTGGGGGCGGGTGGATGAAATGGACGGGTAAAACTGCTTCGCTTTTCTTTCCTTTTATGGTGGTGAATGCCTGCCGGATTGGACGCAGGATCAGTAGGATGGAGCAGCGAACAACCTCTCCCACTAATCACGCTGCTCTGCCCACGCCGTTTCTTCCCTCGAACAAAAAGGAAGAGTGGAAGGAGTTTTTCGTCCCGAAGAAGATCAACAAGCCAGCAGTTGATGTCAAATGGAGGGCTCCTCCGCAGGAGTGGGTCATGATCAACTCTGATGCTGCTTTCACACAAGCTTCCAACAGTGGGGGTTGGGGTTGCATTGCCCGGGATCCAGCGGGTGAGGTCATATTTGCTGCTGCCGGAAGCTTGTCTGATATGTCTGACTCCCTACATGCAGAATCAGTGGCGCTAGTCAATGCAATCAAACTGGCGGAGAGCTTTGGGATGGGCCGAGTGATTTTCATGACTGATAGTCTCCAGTTGAAGCAGGCCATAAATTCTGATGGTCAGGACAGGGCAGCCCTCGGGACAATCTTCAGAGACAAAGTACCTGCTCCAAACTGAGTTTATTGAGGCCAGAGTTCAGTTTTGTCCTCGTACTTGTAATGTACCTGCCCATTTACTAGCAGGTCATGGTGTGTGTGTGCCGATTGATAGTCATTCTATGTGGCTGTCAAACCTGCCTAATGATGTAAGTCTCGCTGTGGCCGGCGATATTGCTGCGTCCACCCCTTAATGGAATGCATGGTGTTCCTAGTCAAAAAAAAAGAAAGATCGTTCGTGCGTCGGCAAATTTTCGTGTTTTGACCCTTTTTACAAAGAAATTCGGGATCTGACCTCTGTCTGAAATTATTTCGGGATCTGGCCCTTTTGACTACCGGCAGGAGGGCCGGCGGTAGGTTTGCACGTCCTACCGCCGTCAGCAGTGGCTGTAGGCCCTCTGCCGGCGACTGACGGGGAAAAGGGCCTACCGCTATGGGCTCTGGCGGTAGGGTGCTGAAGCCTACCGCCATAGGTGGTGGCGGTAGGATCACCACCGCCAGAAAGTTCACACCCCTATCTTATCCTTCTCTAATGGCTGCAGCACCCTACCGCCATTGTCTCCGGCGGTAGGCTACCCAGGCCTACCGCCAGAGACAATGGCGGTAGGGTCCTGCCCTCAGCCCAGCAACAAAACAAGCTTGTAAACTACAGTTTTCACAGTGTTTCAGAGCAAAAACAGAATATATGCACAAGTTTCACCAGCATAATGTGTCATAAATAGAGCACAAATAGTACAAAACAAGTCCAACACAATACTAGAAATATAAGCCCTCAACTCCAACATAAAACTTGAAATAAAAGTCCTCAAGTCCAAAGCAAACTAAAAGCTCGTGATAGTTCAACATGGCCAAACATTAGTTTAACATGCCCAAACACTAGTTCATCGTCCCATTCTTCCTCTCTTAAAGCACCCCGCATTCACGGTCTTCTTGCGGCGATGAAGTAGCGGCTTTTGGAACGGTGACATGTTGTATGGATCTTCATGAGGGTGAGAATCCCTTTTTGCTTGGGAGTCCGGTGGTGCATCCATCATTTGTGACATGTGATCTCTTCCGGGGCTTCATCGACCTGCAAGTCCACCTCCTTTTCCTCCTCAGATTCACCGGAGTCGCTGCCACCACCGGCGTGGCTATAAGAAGCGGCGGCTCCACTAGCTTGCACCATCAATGCGCTCAGAGCATGCACATCTACGGCACCCGGGCTTGCGCATCCAAGAATGGTGACTAGCTTCCGGCAACGTTTCATGAAACGCTGCAGCAACAACAACAACAAAGAGACAATGATTTTTAATGCAACAAAGTAAGGACTTGTGAAGTAAAAAGACTTGTGAAGTAAAACATTTTTAATGGAACGGATTAAGGACATCAAGTGCTTACTTTCACCGTTTCCCTCAAGGTAGCATCCGACTCCGGAGTCCCGGGGTTATGGATTAGTGCATTCGAGCCTTCGATGATATTTCTATTGAGCTCAAAAGTCTGAAAATTCAACGTAAGCTCAAAAGTTTGCACAATCAAGATAATATGAATCCACTCTCCAAATAGGTTAACAAGACTTACCACTCTATCAGTCAAAGGCGCGTACTCTCTATGAGAACCTTGTGTACTTCTCACTATGGCGTCATACTCATCGTCTGATTCATTGTTTGCATCATGATCTGCGAGATCTGTGTCGGCCCACCTTGGTTTCAAACGCACCCGAAATCGCCTCCCATTGTCATACCACTTTAGATGAGTTTCTTTGTAATTCCTCATGTCCGCCAAAGTCATATCCATCTCTATAGAACCGAGCCTCTGCTCCCACATCTCGACATACCTAGCATGGTGTTGTCCCCACTCAACCACATTCTGATTATTCTTTCGGTTCTGACTGCAAAGAATGACAACAACAAAGCATAAGAAACAATGTGAAACATTGTATTGTTGGTTAACATAGCCTCGGTTAGGTAACTCACTTGTGAAGCTCAAGTCCACCCGTGCTTACTGGCTCCGGTGGGGTGCGTTGCCTCATACCAAATTGCATGGCCACTCCATGTGGTAGATGCCACTCGACAGTATAAATGCATATGAGAGGGCACCTGATCCGCCAAAGATGGGAGTCCCTAGTGCACATCTGTGTAATGCCCAGGATGGGACTATATCTCCTACGTGTCGAGGCACGACTTAAAGATATAAGCCCATCCTAGAATGATCTCAAGTTTGGTATCTTTGCACAACTCATGTAAAAGAGGGATTAAATTGCAAAAGGAGATAGTTGGCTTACACTCGCCACTTCACACAATACAATACATGAGCAAGACATCATACAAAACATCACAACCCGACTACGGGCGAAGATCCAAAGAAAGATACCAAAACAACATAAAAACCACAGGTCAGGATCGAATCCTAGTAGAAACCACTACTAATCGTCGAAACGTCACAAGCAAACGGCCACGATCTTCATCGGACTCCCGGGTGAAGAACTGATCCAGCTCCTGCATCAAACTCGGCTGAACCTGCATCTAGTGTGGTGAAGTAACTGTGAGCCACAGAGGACTCAGCAATCCCGTTCCCGGGTAACAAGACTATTTAAGCCTTGGGTGTGGATAAGGCTGAAGAAAGAATAAGAGGTGAAGGAAAAACAAGAGTCTGCAGCAGCAACTAGCACTAACTTACGTAATAGAGAGCGAGAAGAGAAGTGCCTCGGTCGAGAGATGATCACGAAGTGATCCTAACTAAAGCCGGTCAAACATAACCCCACCGTGTTCAACTCCCGAATCCCTATTCGGAAATTGACAGTCACGGTACACACGCTGGTAGTGTATTGGAACATTGTGTCAAGTTATCTACAACCGGATATTAACAAGCTCCCATCTGCCACATAACCGCGGGCACGGCTTTCGAAAGTTCAAACCCTGCAGGGGTGTTCCAACTTGACCCATTACAAGCCCACGATCCGCGGAGTCGCAACTCCATAGGTGGGAAGACCCGAGTATTCTCGGAATCCCGTGCTCAAGTTAAACTGAACTAAGGTAAGGCTAATCCAGCAAATCCTCCCGGCGTGTCGACACCCTGATAGTAGCCGCGCGTATCTAAGTCTCAGGACACGACCGGATGAGACGTCCTACAGGTGTATGCCAGATACCTCAGGTTGCCCCAAGGCGGCCCCGCAGTCCGCTCGTTTCGGACCAACACTCATGTGGAGCACTGGCCCGGGGGGTTGAATTAAAATAAAAGGGATAGCTAGTCCACATGCAAGTTTTATTAGTTATTAGGCAAATAGTACCAATGTTGGGACTTGCTGGAAAAGACTTAGCACTTAGCGGTTTATCAAGGGGGTCCCATACACCCCAACCGTGTTAGGAACGCATAATCAAGGAACATAACACCGGTTTATACGGTTCCTAACGGCATGAGTGGAACAAATCACCAAGCAAAAGGCTTAGCCTTCCACCCTTGCCAATATATAGATGATTTCATTTTTAAGCATATATATAGTGTGATATAACCCAACCAAACTTCAACATGAAGCAAGCATCTTCAATCTTCACCTGCAACTAGCAATGCTATAAGAGGGGCTGAGCGAAGCGTACTTAGCCATTCAACTGTTTGCATAGGAAGGGTGGTTAAACAGGTTCATGGTTACAATAGGAGGCTGACAGGAAAACATGGGCATCGAGGCAAAACTATAGATCGAGACAACTAGCCATAGGCAAAGATAGTAATGGTATCCGGGTTCGGTCATCTTGCCTGGGATTCACGAGGGAGAAGAACGGATCCATGAAGTAGACGGAGCAACAGTCGAGAGAAATCCTCACAACTCCGGAACGAAACCGAAGCTAACAAGAGAAGCAACCGGAAAGAAAGAAACAACACGGTAAACACACAATCATAAACATGGCATACGATGCACAAACAAGTATGATGCATGTCCGGTTTAAATATGCATGGCATGGCAAGTGCACAAACAAATACTACAAGTTAAGTGGAGCTCAATATGCAACGAGTTGCATATTGACGAAACACCACATTTAATTATTTAATTGAGTCTCGTTATTTACAAGACAAGATTAAATGTTTTTAACATGGCAAGAGGTGAAGCATAATAAAACTACACTATTTAGGCATTTTAAATGAGGCCAGAAATAACAGCAACATATTCCGGAAAATCCCCATGAGCATGTTTAATAAGTGAAAGCAACAACAATTAACATTATAATGTTGTTAATATGATGCGGATGACATGATCAAGTTTATGCAATTTTATTAAAAGTTGACATGAAGAGATATGAAGTATTGTCACCGTGGTGGAAGAAAGGGTGCCACGGCAACGATCCGAAAATGATGCCACGCAACATATCGGTTCCGGTAACTCGTTGAGAGTCCGGTGCAAAAGGAAAAATGGTGTGAGCGAGTCAACGAGATGAAAGGTGGGGCGATCCCGTTACCGGGTTCCCACGAGTCGGTGACGAGGCAACCGAGGAACATGACAAAAGATGAAACGGACACGGTGCACACAAGGAAACATTTCATACAACACAAGCATCACATGGGTCGCGTCTCAGGGTTATACCTTCGAAGCGTGCGTTTCGGGGCGGTTCGAGATCGTAGAGGAAGGAGTCGTTCTCGCGGGTCGTAGAGGAAGTAGTGGTTCACGTTTCCGAAGAGGAAGTAGTCGTTCACGTCATCGTGT
This sequence comes from Secale cereale, assembly GCA_902687465.1. Taxonomy (NCBI): domain Eukaryota; kingdom Viridiplantae; phylum Streptophyta; class Magnoliopsida; order Poales; family Poaceae; genus Secale; species Secale cereale. The sequence continues at coordinate 47,186,048 of LR738710.1, read as the reverse complement.
CGTGGTACTTGGCGAATTCCTCGTTTCCGGGCGACGGTAGTGGTACATGCCGTAGAGGGAAGTAGGTGTTCTCGTTCATCGGAGAGGTACTCGCCGCATCGTCTTGTGTCGTCGAGTAGGCGTTCCCGTTCGTAGATGTACTTGCGGTCTCGGCGACGGTAGGGGTACTTGGTGTTTCCGGGCGTCGGTAGTCGTACACGGGGGTCATTGAGCGTAGTGGTACTCATTTCCGTAGATGTTCGGGTGCATACGTAGAGGTACTTGTTTCGAAGAGGTACTTGGTCGGGTCGCCGTGTACTCGTTCGGGTCATCTGTCAAAAATTACAGCACAGGCAACACAAAACAAAAACAAAACACACAGGAGCAGAACAAAAAGGGCAGCACGGGAGCCGGGCAGAGCTTGAGGAGGCGCTGGACGGGGCTCCGCGCGGGGATGAAGGCAGCAGGGAACGAAGGGAGGCCGACGGGGCGAGCGCTGGGCTTCGGCCTGGCTCCTCCCGTCGAAGAGGGGGGCGCGGATGAGGCGTTGGGGAAGGGAGGCGCCGGCGCTGGCCTTGGCCGCTTGCGCCCGAGGGAGGACGACGGCGGGCAGAGGAAGAGGAGGCCGGGCGCTGCGGTAGACGTTGCTGGGGCGTCGCTGGGGCGCGGCGCCGCCTTGCCGAGGAGGCGCGACCTTCGCGCATGGAGGCAGGGCGGGCGCTCGGGGCCGCCGATGCTGGAGAAGTGGCGATGCGAAGGAGAGGGAGGCACGGGATCCGCGCGTTGGACAGGCGCCATGGCGCGGGCGCGGGCGCGCTGGACGGCGACGGTAGAGGCCGACGGGATCCGGCCGGCGACCTGGAGGCGACGGCGGCGAAGGTCGCGGGCTGGAGGGGCGTGGGAGCCTGGCCTTGGGCTCCTGGAGGCGAGCGCGGCGGGAGATCGAGAGGAGTCGGGGCCTCGACCGGGCGCGTGCTAGCGAAGGGGTTCGATGGAAGAGATCGGGCAGAGGGAAAAGGGGATCGGGGTAGCGATGGGGTTCGGGCGATGCAGACGAGAAGCTGGCGGCGGAGGGAGTTAGCGAGGGGAGAGAGCGACGGGTCGAGGGGATCGCTAGGGTTGGGGAGTGCGGTCGGGCTAAAGTGGGCCAGAGGAGAAGTGGGCCAGAGGCGGTTTGGCTGAGAGGGAGGCTGCTGGCCTGGGCCTTAGGGAGGCCTGGGCTGGCTGCTGGCTCTCTTCTAATTATTCCCTTAGCAGAAAACAACTAAGAGAGAGAAAAAAAAGAGGAGGGTTTAGGGAAAAGTTGCACAAAGGTTAATTTTTCCCGGGCTCGTAAAAATGAGCACGACCGGAGAAAAATACAAAAGGCCAGATCGGAAAATAATTCAAACATATTTGAATTTAATTCAAATAGTTTTGAACTAAGACTTGATTATTGAAGTGTCCAAAAATGTTCAAATTTTTGGAGGAACCTCGAAACAACGGAAAAGAATTATTGGCAAGGTTTTTGTAGGAGAACTCGAAGTGGAAAAGACATGGGGAAATATTGCAAGTGTGTTGCGGGTAATTCCAAACAATGGAATATTTATTATATAGCTCCCTAAATATTGGGATGATATGTTTTAAAGAGAAGACATTCTTCCCTCGATTTAAATGGACCGAAGGTCCACACAATTTATTAGGTTGAGATGCAAAAATAAATATGACATGATGGCATGATGACATGATGCAATGCGAAAATAAATAACACAAGCACAAAGAACACACGAAAGGGCCCGGAACATCTGGAATCTTCTGGGACGTCGGTCTTCGGGCGTCACAACTCTCCCACACTAACAGAGGATCTCGACCCGAGATCCTAGAGATAGCACCGGGTAAAAACGGAAGAGGAAGAGGTAAAACAAAGTTGCTTCTTTGACAGACGAGTGAAACCACGAACCTTGAGAGGTTGAATAAAATGAAAGAAGAATACCACAGAGATGAACGAAGTTAAGAGCACTCCGGTAAAAGGAGGAACAAGGAACATCACGAGAACCTTGAAGGTTGAAAGACCTGAAACAAGAGCTCACGGACCAAAAGAATATGAAACTGCAATGGTATAGCCAAGGAATAAGAATGACAGAATTTGGACAGCACTCCGTCTGAAAAAGGAAGGAATTAACAAGAACTTGAGGAGAAGGGATGATACTTGAAGAAAACAACAACACATATAGCCTCTGAAACAATTGAAAGAATGGCACAAGGTGTAAGAAATATTCAGACAGCACTCCGGTTGAAAAGAGAGGCAAAACTGATAAGATGAGGGATCTTGAATGAAGAATACAACACCTGGTTAAATAGATAAACAAGGAAAGAACATGATCTCGACAAAAAACGAGATGATGGTGCAAAGAGAGCAATATCACAATGCCACCGGAATGAAAGAATAGAATATAGATCCAAGAAAGAATTGAACGGATAAGAAAAGACAACTTCTCTCAAAATTGAATTTGAAAGAGCATCCTTACGAAGAAGGGTTGAACAGAATTGTTGGAAATCAACAATGAAAAGAATAAGCTCATTGTGGGCTTATGGACAACATCTCAAAATTAAGAGGTGACAACCAGCCACTGACGGAAACAATTGATTGGATTGAGATCAACAAGGAGATGAAAACTTATTTCACCGGAATGATAAATGAAGAATTTGGGTCATTTATAAGCACCATAATTAGCAACAATCCTTAGGAAAAGCTTTTAGGTGTAAAAGAACCCAAGATAACTCCAACGAATAAATTGAATGATTGGAAAGATCTCCTGAACAAAGAAAATGATGGGTTTAAATATCTCATTCTTGATAACTCGTGAATCAAAAAAAAACATGAAGGAATTGTCAAGAATGACATAACACCATCTGAAAGATAAGGTAGAAAGAATTGCAATTGGAAGCATGATTAAGAATGCTTGAGCTCCAACAAGAATCTTGATGAAGACTTCGAGGATGAATTAAAACATGATGAACCACCATGAAGAACTCCGGTAAAAAAGGATGAGAAGTGAAAGATGAAAAGAATAAGATTCAGGCCTGCGATGAATTAGATGGAGCTTGAAATGATATAATTGAAATAACTTGAAACTCCGGAAAACAAGATGAAGAATTTATGATCGAGAATATGATATGATGAACAAGTTCGAGACAAAAGAATTAAATCACCTTGAAGGAATAAGAATAAGAATTATGTTATGCATCTCCTTCACCAATTTAAATTGATGACAACCAAAGGATTTGGCATATTACTTATTCTCGTTGGAAAGGATTACAGAGAGATCTCGCACAAGCTTGGATAATTATTCAACAAAGTACTGGTAGGATTATGAAAAGAACAAATGAATTGAAACGATAACAATGGAAGAGTAAACTTGAACGAGCCACCGTAAGAATATGGAGACGAACGAAGAGACATCAATGAAGAATAGTTGGAGGACGAAGTTGAAAACTGAGAACGAAGAAATATTCTGAAATGATGGCCTTCGGAGGATCACAATGGAAAGAATTCATGAAATGCTTCGGATGATATAAAAGAATTCCTCACAAACGGAACACTTATGAGGATGGCAAGAAGCTAGAACCACGAATCTTCAATGGAACGGGCCAAGATTTAAGAGAAACACTTCTCCGATCTTCAAATAAGAGAAGACGATGAAATACACCACCATGAATTGTTGAGGCACTCCGGAATGAAGAATTAAAAGGTTGAGCCAATGATGAAAAAGAATTTGAAAGCGATCTTGGAGAAGGCATGTGACTGATGGGAATCATACTTACGTCACACTTTAAAGAGAATTTGAGTATAACTCCAGAAAATAATTAGAAGAGTCAGGTAAGATCCTGGGAAAAGACCTGTTGGTTAGGGCCCACTCAAAGAAATCACCGTTGGAAAAGATTGCTTAAGAGATATTGCACCGGTCGAATTAAATGGCTTGAATAAGATAACAATCCTCGAAATAGCTTGAACGGATTAAGAATGGAATTATGAATCTTCAACACTCCGGATATGAATAGCAAGAGGAGAATGATTAATTTGGTGCACCGGAATAAGGAAACATTGTGACATGAGGAAAAGGATAAGATCAACACCGAAATCTTGAATTACATCCACCGCAGAATATTGAGACAAAAGAATGATGAACTTGAAGCTCTTGAGCCTCTTCACGATAATTCACCGGATAAGAACATTGAAGGAAAATAATGAAGAAATATCGCATGAATAAAATGGATATTTCATCTGAGAATTTCTGGCTCCAAGAAGAAGAAGGGTGGGAGGGCGGGGAAAAACAAAGACAACTTGGGATGAACAAAATGGACACCGGTTGAAAAAGAATTTAACATGACCCTCTTGATGATCAAGAAGAATTAGCACTCCCATAGAAATATGAGAATACCGATTAAGAAAGGTATGGAATCAACATTTGACATCGAAGCAACTCGAATACCAGAATCAAAACAAGAACAAAGGATACATATGTAACATGATCTTCACAATATCATCCGAACAGAGAATTGAACAAATGAATTCCGTAGGTACATCAACTAGTCGAGAAGCCACTTGGAGAACAAAAGATAAATAAAAAGGAATAAGGATCAGATAGAACAAATACAAGATAGAAGCTTCGTTCGACATCTTCGTGCTGAAAGCTCATGGAACGTGTTACAAAAGGGTTTTGCAATCCCCGGATCAGCATAGCCAAGGACCCTTTAAGATGCAACTCCCGATCAGAACAAGTCCATAAAACCACTTCACTCAATGTAGAACCCCGAACTTCATATCGTGCATCCGTTGGAAGAATGCCTAGAAATACTGGATGAACCCACCTATTAATTTCCGAAAGTTTCCAGTTATGCAATCAGGTGTTGGGGATACACGGGAAGCACCGCGCAATCAACTCTATACCTACATCCAGGTGTATCCATCCTTCAACACATAACCAGTCTTTCTCGGAAACTGTTTACCTCGGACCTTCGAAAAGCATCCACTATAACAAGCTATGGCAATACTCTCGAACTACCTCCCCAGTACTGGGTGATGTCGGGGTTATCTTGCCACTGGCCGTATAGGAGAGATTTTCGATGTCGGCCGTCTTAAGTATTTAGTACTGCCGCGATATGCTTGTGACAACAATACCCCGAAGCTCAACTCCTCGGTAACAGGAGGCATCGAGAACAATATCCTTGTCACAAGAACATCGAAACAATCCTAGAATACTCGCGGGATCCTAAAAAAAAATTGGTGCAATTTTTGAAAGTAGAAGAGGCAAGAGTAATCGTCAGGAGTCCTCCCCAGAGTGAAAAGAGAAGAGGAGCAAAAGAAATCCTACTCTCCGATATAAATATAGGACTCAAAAATATTTTCATGTGTGTGCCTAGACTCAACCGTCAACGATTCGATCAATCAGTGGGGGCTTCTAGGTCGGAGAAGGCTCTGAATACCAACTTGTAATGCCCAGGATGGGACTATATCTCCTACGTGTCGAGGCACGACTTAAAGATATAAGCCCATCCTAGAATGATCTCAAGTTTGGTATCTTTGCACAACTCATGTAAAAGAGGGACTAAATTGCAAAAGGAGATAGTTGGCTTACACTCGCCACTTCACACAATACAATACATGAGCAAGACATCATACAAAACATCACAACCCGACTACGGGCGAAGATCCAAAGAAAGATACCAAAACAACATAAAAACCACAGGTCAGGATCGAATCCTAGTAGAAACCACTACTGATCGTCGAAACGTCACAAGCAAACGGCCACGATCTTCATCGGACTCCCGGGTGAAGAACTGATCCAGCTCCTGCATCAAACTCGGCTGAACCTGCATCTAGTGTGGTGAAGTAACTGTGAGCCACAGAGGACTCAGCAATCCCGTTCCCGGGTAACAAGACTATTTAAGCCTTGGGTGTGGATAAGGCTGAAGAAAGAATAAGAGGTGAAGGAAAAACAAAAGTCTGCAGCAGCAACTAGCACTAACTTACGTAATAGAGAGCGAGAAGAGAAGTGCCTCGGTCGAGAGATGATCACGAAGTGATCCTAACTAAAGCCGGTCAAACATAACCCCACCGTGTTCAACTCCCGAATCCCTATTCGGAAATTGACAGTCACGGTACACACGCTGGTAGTGTATTGGAACATTGTGTCAAGTTATCTACAACCGGATATTAACAAGCTCCCATCTGCCACATAACCGCGGGCACGGCTTTCGAAAGTTCAAACCCTGCAGGGGTGTTCCAACTTGACCCATTACAAGCCCACGATCCGCGGAGTCACAACTCCATAGGTGGGAAGACCCGAGTATTCTCGGAATCCCGTGCTCAAGTTAAACCGAACTAAGGTAAGGCTAATCCAGCAAATCCTCCCGGCGTGTCGACACCCTGATAGTAGTCGCGCGTATCTAAGTCTCAGGACACGACCGGATGAGACGTCCTACAGGTGTATGCCAGATACCTCAGGTTGCCCCAAGGCGGCCCCGCAGTCCGCTCGTTTCGGACCAACACTCATGTGGAGCACTGGCCCCGGGGGGTTGAATTAAAATAAAAGGGATAGCTAGTCCACATGCAAGTTTTATTAGTTATTAGGCAAATAGTACCAATGTTGGGACTTGCTGGAAAAGACTTAGCACTTAGCGGTTTATCAAGGGGGTCCCATACACCCCAACCGTGTTAGGAACGCATAATCAAGGAACATAACACCGGTTTATACGGTTCCTAACGGCATGAGTGGAACAAATCACCAAGCAAAAGGCTTAGCCTTCCACCCTTGCCAATATATAGATGATTTCATTTTTAAGCATATATATAGTGTGATATAACCCAACCAAACTTCAACATGAAGCAAGCATCTTCAATCTTCACCTGCAACTAGCAATGCTATAAGAGGGGCTGAGCGAAGCGTACTTGGCCATTCAACGGTTTGCATAGGAAGGGTGGTTAAACAGGTTCATGGTTACAATAGGAGGCTGACAGGAAAACATGGGCATCGAGGCAAAACTATAGATCGAGACAACTAGCCATAGGCAAAGATAGTAATGGTATCCGGGTTCGGTCATCTTGCCTGGGATTCACGAGGGAGAAGAACAGATCCATGAAGTAGACGGAGCAACAGTCGAGAGAAATCCTCACAACTTCGGAACGAAACCGACGCTAACAAGAGAAGCAACCGGAAAGAAAGAAACAACACGGTAAACACACAATCATAAACATGGCATACGATGCACAAACAAGTATGATGCATGTCCGGTTTAAATATGCATGGCATGGCAAGTGCACAAACAAATACTACAAGTTAAGTGGAGCTCAATATGCAACGAGTTGCATATTGACGAAACACCACATTTAATTATTTAATTGACTCTCATTATTTACAAGACAAGATTAAATGTTTTTAACATGGCAAGAGGTGAAGCATAATAAAACTACACTATTTAGGCATTTTAAATGAGGCCGGAAATAACAACAACATATTCCGGAAAATCCCCATGAGCATGTTTAATAAGTGAAAGCAACAACAATTAACATTATAATGTTGTTAATATGATGCGGATGACATGATCAAGTTTATGCAATTTTATTAAAAGTTGACATGAAGAGATATGAAGTATTGTCACCGTGGTGGAAGAAAGGGTGCCACGGCAACGATTCGAAAATGATGCCACGCAACATATCGGTTCCGGTAACTCGTTGAGAGTCCGGTGCAAAAGGAAAAATGGCGTGAGCGAGTCAACGAGATGAAAGGTGGGGCGATCCCGTTACCGGGTTCCCACGAGTCGGTGACGAGGCAACCGAGGAACATGACAAAAGATGAAACGGACATGGTGCACACAAGGAAACATTTCATACAACACAAGCATCACATGGGTCGCGTCTCGGGGCTATACCTTCGAAGCGTGCGTTTCGGGGCGGTTCGAGATCGTAGAGGAAGGAGTCGTTCTCGCGGGTCGTAGAGGAAGTAGTGGTTCACGTTTCCGAAGAGGAAGTAGTCGTTCACGTCATCGTGTCGTGGTACTTGGCGAATTCCTCGTTTCCGGGCGATGGTAGTGGTACATGCCGTAGAGGGAAGTAGGTGTTCTCGTTCATCGGAGAGGTACTCGCCGCATCGTCTTGTGTCGTCGAGTAGGCGTTCCCGTTCGTAGATGTACTTGCGGTCTCGGCGACGGTAGGGGTACTTGGTGTTTCCGGGCGTCGGTAGTCGTACACGGGGGTCGTCGAGCGTAGTGGTACTCATTTCCGTAGATGTTCGGGTGCATACGTAGAGGTACTTGTTTCGAAGAGGTACTTGGTCGGGTCGCCGTGTACTCGTTCGGGTCATCTGTCAAAAATTACAGCACAGGCAACACAAAACAAAAACAAAACACACAGGAGCAGAACAAAAAGGGCAGCACGGGAGCCGGGCAGAGCTTGAGGAGGCGCTGGACGGGGCTCCGCGCAGGGATGAAGGCAGCAGGGAACGGAGGGAGGCCGACGGGACGAGCGCTGGGCTTCGGCCTGGCTGCTCCCGTCAAAGAGGGGGGCGCGGACGAGGCGTTGGGGAAGGGAGGCGCCGACGCTGGCCTTGGCCGCTTGCGCCCGAGGGAGGACGACGGCGGGCAGAGGAGGAGGAGGCCGGGCGCTGCGGTAGACGTTGCTGGGGCGTCGTTGGGGCGCGGCGCCGCCTTGCCGAGGAGGCGCGGCCTTCGCGCATGGAGGCAGGGCGGGCGCTCGGGGCCGCCGATGCTGGAGAAGTGGCGATGCGAAGGAGAGGGAGGCACGGGATCCGCGCGTTGGACAGGCGCCATGGCGCGGGCGTGGGCGCGCTGGACGGCGACGGTAGAGGCCGACGGGATCCGGCCGGCGACCTGGAGGCGACGGCGGCGAAGCTCGCGGGCTGGAGGGGCGCGGGAGCCTGGCCTTGGGCTCCTGGAGGCGAGCGCGGCGGGAGATCGAGAGGAGTCGGGGTCTCGACCGGGCGCGTGCGAGCGAAGGGGTTCGATGGAAGAGATCGGGCAGAGGGAAAAGGGGATCGGGGTAGCGATGGGGTTCGGGCGATGCAGACGAGAAGCTGGCGGCGGAGGGAGTTAGCGAGGGGAGAGAGCGACGGGTCGAGGGGATCGCTAGGGTTGGGGAGTGCGGTCGGGCTGGAGTGGGCCAGAGGAGAAGTGGGCCAGAGGCGGTTTGGCTGAGAGGGAGGCTGTTGGCCTGGGCCTTAGGGAGGCCTGGGCGGGCTGCTGGCTCTCTTCTAATTATTCCCTTAGCAGAAAACAACTAAGAGAGAAAAAAAAAGAAAGAGGAGGGTTTAGGGAAAAGTTGCACAAAGGTTAATTTTTCCCGGGCTCGTAAAAATGAGCGCGACCGGAGAAAAATACAAAAGGCCAGATCGGAAAATAATTCAAACATATTTGAATTTAATTCAAATAGTTTTGAACTAAGACTTGATTATTGAAGTGTCCAAAAATGTTCAAATTTTTGGAGGAACCTCGAAACAACGGAAAAGAATTATTGGCAAGGTTTTTGTAGGAGAACTCGAAGTGGAAAAGACATGGGGAAATATTGCAAGTGTGTTGCGGGTAATTCCAAACAATGGAATATTTATTATATAGCTCCCTAAATATTGGGATGATATGTTTTAAAGAGAAGACATTCTTCCCTCGATTTAAATGGACCGAAGGTCCACACAATTTATTAGGTTGAGATGCAAAAATAAATATGACATGATGGCATGATGACATGATGCAATGCGAAAATAAATAACACAAGCACAAAGAACACACGAAGGGGCCCGGAACATCTGGAATCTTCTGGGACGTCGGTCTTCGGGCGTCACAATCTGGTTCAATGAGAAATCACTATTTGCCTCGTAAGGCCTCCAGAACCTGTCAAAGAGCTATTAGTTCGGCCAATGCATTTGATGAAAGCTTAGAGAAAATATTGAATCGGTATACCTGACGATATGTGAGGCTATCCATCTCATTGATGAAATTCTTGTACAAGGACTTGTTCCTGCTTCCGAAAATTCTAACCCGGTCCCAAGAGAATGCCACGGCGGGGAGTCAAAAAACATCATCTTCTTCATTAAGGCCTGCCCACACGTGCGGTGAAGGATGCTTTTCAGGATGCCCAACCGGCAAACGCTCCCACATCCAGACCGAGAGGCCCCAAATACATCCACCCATGCATGGCTTCGAGGTGGTTTTCCTACATGTGACATGGAGCTGCAACCCAGCAATCAAACTGGTTAAATGTAATAACATAAGAGTTGGAGGAGTGCTCTTTGTAGGAATTCATGAACATACTACCATGCTTAATGGATATTTGCATAACTTGTTACCTGACGGTATAAGTAGGCGAGCCGAGCAGACCCCCAACTGTACTTCTCGTCCCAGTCGGCCAAGAAGTCAAGAAACATCCAAGGAGCAACGTCTCCAGAGCAGTCTCCAAAGACCACCTGTGATAGGAGGTGCCACACGTACGCTCGAGCATACTGATCCACTGTCTCCTCATTGGCTTCTAAAGGGCATCCCGACCTATGAAACTGGATCCAAGGGAATGGGACGCCGTTTGTCCTATTGTCAGTCCTTCCCTGCAAACTAAGAGAGGCCGAGCAATCACCGATGAGAGCGGTAACCCTTGCACGCCAGTTCTTGCTGTCCACTCGACTGATGAGAGCCTTGCCCTCAATGGGAAGCCCGGTGATCATGACAAAGTCCTCCAACGTCACCGTCAGCTCGCCACAAGGGAGATGGAAGCCGTGTGTCTCCGGCCGCCAACGATCGACAAGGGCAGTGAGAGCTAAATGGGACATCAATGGCAGCACACGCTTGAACTGAAGAACAAACAGTAGAAACCCGACACGCTCAAAATACGTCTCGTAGCGCATGTCATATTGCATCTGGTTTTCCGTTGTGTGGCTCCTAAAGCGCACGACAACAAGTTTCTGTAACAATTGAGAAAATATGTCAGAAGCTTCCTTCATTCAAAAAAAATTACATGAAAATGACGAAAACAATTGTCTGTCAAAATTGTTACCTCTCCACGCTCGATAGCACGGGCACGATAATCCTTGTCAAAAGCAAGGTCAAGCCCCGTATACAAACTCCCATTGTCCTCGTCCTCGGCCATCCTAACATATATATAAATTTTTCACTTATTATACAACATCGTCTATACATATCTATACATAGAATAAAAAAAACTATAACCATACATCTTCAATTATAAACTGCAAAATCTGAAAATACCATACAATTAATATGCATTCTCCATCACAACATTTGCAACTATATGAAATAGAAATACACACATTTTCACACTATGCATTAACCACCTACCAATTTTGCAAAACATTCATCTTCACAAATTTGCAATACATTAACCATCTACGAATTTTGTTATGCCTTCATCCTCACAATCTTGCATTCAACATACAGAAATATTTCTTATAAAATTCATATATACATAACAAAACAAAATGGACCAACATATATGCATTCACCAACATATCCTCACATATCTTGCAATTGTTTCACCCACACATCCTTACATAGGCCTACTACTAAATCATATACTCCTAAACAACTAAAACACCATTAAAAAATTACCTGGGTTGCACCTACTACCAAAAATACCTTCAAAAATAAAAATACCATTGCGAAAACTGATTGGAGGGAATGGAGGAGTGTAAGGGCATATTTCTCCCTAAGTAGTTTTGGTGATTGATGACAATGCATTTACGGACTAATCGTGTGCTCTAAGCTCTTTCAGATATATCTCACCTAGGCACAAGATGATTATGTGCCCCTCGGAACCTATGGAAGACGGTGTTTCCTTTTGCTTCTTTTTCGGTGGATTTAAGTAATAGGAAAGCAGTACTATTAAGAGGGGGTCCGCTTGGGAAAGGTTTGGGTGGAATCAACACGTACACGTCTACTCACTCGCACCAACTTTTCTTTGCTTCTCTGGGGCTCCGGCTGTTTTCCTCGTCAGTACAAAACCATGGCTTCCTACTACTACAACTGCCTGGCACGCGGTAGTACCGCTCAGAGTGAGCGGTAGTATACCGCACAGCCACACGGTAGTACCGCCTCAGGACCGCGGTAGCACCGTATCATGAGCACGGTAGTACCGTGTAGCTGGCCCAGCGTCGTAACTAGTACGGTAGTAGATCCGGAAGTAATTTTTTACTTCCGCATCCTACGCGGTAGTACCACTTGGGTCAAGCGGTAGTACCGTGTCGTGTTTTTGCTACTACCATATTTCTGCGGATGTAGTTACAGATGTATTTTATTTCGTCCGCACTAGTCCTCAGCCTGTCTATCTCTACCTTGCGGTAGTACCGCAGGGACGTACTGTGGGGACCCCGACTTAAGAGTCGAGATCACCGAATGCACGTGTACATCGATCCCAGAGATCAATGCTCCCTGAACACACAGAAGCTGAATAACAAGAGTCTTACATCCATACATACCGTCTTACACAAATTAAGGCCATTATGGCCAAGTCTTTCATAGATAAAGCCTCAAGGGTTGAATAGCAAATAACTCAAATAGCGGAAGTCTTCGATGATAAGTAGAACCCATGCCATCTGCCTTAACCCTACAGGCATTCTGACTGGGATAGCGTCCTAGTTCGCATGTTCGTCTCCATAGAACTCTTCTTCATATTCATGTTCCTCCATACCTGGCCAATTAAATAACCAGTGGCAAGCCAATGAGTACTTTGAATGTACTCGCAAGCAACCCATGATTTGGTTCAAAGTAAAAATGCAATTGAACAACAATGAGCAATCTAGCAACAAGCTAGAATAAATATTCTACCATCAAGTATATGCATCAATGACTTCACGTAACCTCGAGAACAGGTTACCGATATCAACATGAATAGGAATCAACTCAACGAGTCAAGTCACCACCTTGAGTCATCACACACACATACTTTCACCGATGTAGTAAAACTCTGGACATAGTTTAAGTAGCACCACCCAACTGTCCATGACCGTGGACACGGCTATTCGAATAGTTTTACACTCTGCAGAGATTGCGCACTTTACCCACAAGATCCGGGAAGCTTTCGTGTCACCCACGATCCCGAAGTACCTCAAGTACTCGGGGGAAGCACCCGGTCATTATCTTTCCTTAGACGACACTAACATAGAGTCCACTCGTTGGTACACGACCCTCGAGTACAAACAACAGATCATGGGACTTGCCCTAATTTCAATGTCACGCGTACCCGAAGGGACCAACGGTGTGTCCGGTGCCCTGTAAAAACAGTCATGGTCGTCTATCCAAGCACGACCCCGTCCCGGGAAAGACCTCAAGTCTTCCCGTCACTAGTAATGCGGGCACCATGCTAGTATCGGCCTAAGTAATCAATAAAGCCCCGTCCCATAAGGGGTAGAGTGGTTACACATGTTTGGTTGGGACGGTAGTCACACATAAATCTAATCCATCATTTCACCCATGCACAAGATCTTTTACCGGCACATCACTTCTTCCTCAAGTGATGACCTAACTCAATATCACCCTCGGGCATTAGGGGCACCCGATGTTTTTTTTTTGAAAAGAATGCAACCACGAAGGTTTCATGGCATACATGCATCACTAAGCATCACTACAAACCATTTGCATGACATCTAGCACATAGCAAGATCATGAGTAAGCATGCATCATGTGGTGGTTCTTAACTAGGTCACCACCGTAACTCTTATCATCATGCATTCGGAAACAAACGGGTTCCGAAGAACACAAGTGTATCATGGTCAAAGGGCTGCTTGCCTGGATTGGCTTGGTCTTCAAAGTCTTCAAATCCTTCCCCTTCTCCTTCTTCAGCAACCTCGTCAAATATGGTATCTAATCGTCGCAAAATAACAACGGGAAAATAAGACCACAATAAAAACAGAAAAATCAAAGTGCTCAGAAAAATGTCAACTTATTTTTGTTAAATACTAGAGGGAAAACTAAGATAGCAAAAATTCTTAGTTGGAGTTTTGGAGTTGCAGAATGAAATCTAAGGATTTTTGAACAGAAGTTTTAATGCTCAAATTTGAATTTAAATTTGAACAGAACAGAAAAGGTTCATGGATATGTGTGAAAGCGACACCATTAAATAGGTTGGAATTTTACAAGATTTTAGGAGTTGGAATTAATTCATTTGGACATATATTTATTTCTGTGAAATTATTTGAAATAATCACAGAAAAGAATAAAAGGAAAAGGCACTGTGCCACTGGGCCAAAACGGCCACAGTGCACGGCCCAGGGCAAATAGCCCACCGCTCGGGCGCCACCGCGCGCGCGTCAGGGTTTTCAAACCTGACGGGCGGGGCCCGGCGGTCAGTGTCTGCGAGGGGAGAAAGAGAGCGATGGGGATGACAGGCGGGGCCCGCCTGTCATCTTCAACCTTGCGGCCAAAGCAACGGCGAGCTCACCGGCGGCGATTCCGGGCACGGCGGGGCAAACGGAGGGCAGGAACGGGCTTAGCGAGGAGTCGTTGTTCCAGTGGTGGTGGTGCGGCTCGCCGGAGAGGCCTGGTTCGCCGGCGGCGAGGTGGAACGGCGGAGGAGCGTCGGGAGGGGGTTGCTCCGGTCGATTCCGGCAGCTGCAGAGAGGGAAAAGAGGGGGAATTGCATCAGTATCTTGCTGCGGTGCTAGATCGAGTAAAAGTAGGGGCGGAGGGAGGCTGTACTGCGAGATCTCCGGTCGCCCGACGCGGCGGAGCTCCGGTCGATCCCGAGCACTGAGGCCCTCTGGGGGCGAATGAGTGGTGCTGGAGTGCTACTGGGAGTGTGGGGAGGCTGTTGGTGAAGAGAGGAGGGGCTCGGGAGCCCTATTTATAGGGGAGCGGCGAGGTCCCGTGGACCTGTGCGCCGGCGAGCTTCTGCTCGACGCCACAGTGCATGGGAGGCGATGGGGATGCGTCTGTGGCGTTGCTGGACGAATTCCAGGGCGGAGGGAAGGAAGAGGGGGAGCGGGGAAGCATCCAGAGAGCGCGCGCGTGTGAGGCCGACGAGTGGAGCTTGTGGGCGGCCGGCGCGCGTGCGAGGGCGGTCACTGGAGGGGGGAGGAGGAGGGGGACAGCGCCGCGGGAGGTCGCACACGTCGAGGCGCATCGTTAGGCGCGAGAGAGGAGCACGAGGTGGTCGGGGGCGAGCGATTGGGCGAAGCTACAGTGCGGGTGCGCACTGTAGCGCGCTCTGGAGCGTGCTAATTGCATGCCATGGCATGCCATTGGCCCTCTGGGCATGTCCGCCGTGTCTGGGGGGTCCAGCACGAAGTAGATAACTGAGCTGTGGCTTTGGATGCTCTGGGAGATCAGTGAGAGAGGAGTGAAGCTGGTAAATAGGTAGAATTTGGCTGTCCAGCAAGGTGAATTGGGGTTTCCACCCCTCAATCATGGAGCTGTGGACATGGGGGAGTTACTGGAGGTAGAATGTAACTAGATGAAGCTGTGGTAGAAAGTTGAGGCAAAAGTAAATAGTAAAAGAGGCCAAGATGATGGTTTTGGTAAAATGGCAGAAGGTGTTTGATCATGTTTTGGACAAACAAATGATCTCCACTGGCCATGGCACTTAACAGGATTGAATGTCATATGGAAATAGGGTGTTTCACCAAATTTGGGCTCATTTGAAGAAACTAGCCAATGTAACTTTGGTGAACCCTAGAAATCAACAGAAATGGCTTCATCTTGTTTAAGTCAAGCTAATCATCTCCCCTTGATGCTCTACTTGGTGTAGTATCATCATTTGGGGTATTGATCATGCCCACAAAGTTTGAAGCTCCACGTAAAAAGTTGGTAATGTAAAGTTGTTCAAATTTGCATTTGAACAGAAATGGTTTTGGGGTGTTCTGATCAAGTTGCCCTACTCCAAATCATGTGCCATTTGGTCTAGATGCCTTATTAGGCCATTCTAGCATGTGCACCAAGTTTGAGAGCATTTGGATAAGTTTGGCAATGTAAAGTTGCTCAAACTTCAAATATGGACAGAATGGTTTTGAAGGGTTTTGAGGATGATATCTTGCTGATGTCTACACACGCTTCTACTCTTGTAGACTATGTTGGGCCTCCAAGCGCAGAGGTTTGTAGGACAGCAGCAATTTCCCTCAAGTGGATGACCTAAGGTTTATCGAACTCAGGGAAGTAGAGGTTGAAGATGGTCTCTCTCAAGCAACCCTGCAACTAAGATACAAGAAGTCTCTTGTGTCCCCAACACACCTAATACACTTGTCAGATGTATAGGTGCACTAGTTCGGCGAAGAGATGTTAAATGGCAAGTGATATGGATGGCAAAACAAAGTAATATAAATCTGTAATAAAAAGTGCAGCAAGCAAACAAGTGGTAAACGTGAGCACAAATGGTATTGCAATGGTGGAAACAAGGCCTAGGCTTCATACTTTCACTAGTGGCAACTCCCAACAACATTAACATAATCGAATCACATGATATTTCCCATAAAACATGAAAAGGGGACGCACTCGGAGGTCATTCCTTCGTGGTCAAGAGAGGACGAGAATTATGTAGGGCTACAAAAGCACACCTCAAAGTTCGTAGTTCTCAATCTAAGGATTTCCCAATGTCACCGCGGCCATCCAAAGAATGTCCCACAATCACCACAACATATCTAAAGAATAGTCAAAGACAAGCACCAAGAGACTCTCAATCTTCAATCAACACACAAGAGAGCTAATCCATGTCCAATAGACCGCTGTCACCTTGGTCTCGGGGATTATACTAGATAAAGACAAGTGAGTACATCAATCCAATACATAGAGGAAGGGGAAACATCATGGGATCACCCTAGATTAACATAGCCTATGATCACAACGAAGATCACTTCATGGGAGAGAGAATTGACCACATAGCTACTGGTAGAAACCTCAGCCCCGAGGAGGAACTACTCCCGCATCATGGAGGGAGGAAGCAACGTCGATGGAGATGAATCCGGGGGCACTTCCCCGTCCCGGCAGGGTGCCGGCACAGGAATTCTGGTCCCCGAAGCTTGATGGCGATGGCGGCGGAGATCGGAATTGCGTCTGGAGAAAAGGGGTCCGGAATCAGGGTTTCCTCGACGGGTGTTAAATATATGCCAAAGGGGGGCATCAGCGGAGGTCTGGGGGGCCCAGGCGCCCCCCGGCGCGGCCAGGGGGGGCGCCTGGGCAGGCCGCATGGGGCCCCTCTGGTCCCCCTCTGGCCCTACTTTGGCCGCATGGAAGCTTCCGGAACGCTGATTTTTTATATAATTTTTCCGGGATTTTTCTGGCAGTTTACGTAATGGGAAAACCTGAAATACAAAAACAGCAGAAAACAGAAACTGGCACTGGGGTGCACTGAGTTAATAGGTTAGTCCAAATATGATCAAAAGTGTATGGAAGTGTATAAATATCATAGCAATATCACACAAAAGAGGCATGGAGCAAGCAGAAATTATAGATACGTTTTGGACGTATCAACATCCCCAAGCTTAATTCCTGCTCGTCCTCGAGTAGGTAAATGATAACAAGAATAATTTCTGTGGTGACATGCTATTAACCATATAGGACTTTTTCATAGTCACATGACAAAAGCTTACTGAGACAATGAATCTATAGTAATTAAGTTGCCTCATGAGAAAATCACAAAGAACTGAAAGTTTTACAATATGATACTGAAACATCAAATAGATTTGTAATGAGCATGGTGTGCAAATATGATAAAGTGATATCTCGCTTGCCCCCTTTAGTGAAGCAAAACATAAATGCAGGGGCACCTCCAAGGTTTAAGTGATGACTAGATACAATGATTTCAGAATAAACGATATCACAATCATGCAAAAGACAATGCTACTTTGGACAATGCACATTACACTCAGAATGACAATCATGCTCTTAGTAGTTGGTGCTTTAAAAGAAGGTGGAGACTCTCGAACCGTGGCTTTTGTTGGCAAGGTTGAAAACCCGTAGTCGGAAACAAAGACAAAGCATGTACCAGAGCTCTTGGTTTTAAAAACAGAGGTAATAATTTATTTATTTATTTAGAATATGCATGTTTCGTCAACGAATGCTAGCAGATAACTCAATTACTTCTTGAGATGGACAAGTTTCGAGGAACGGCTCCCGAATGAGGACGATCACATCCTCTTAATCTCCTTTGTTTATCACTGCCAAAGTTTTCTGATTTCTCATGAACAAAGCGTGAAGGAGGGTTTGTTTGTTATATTATTTTTGAGCCGGGCGCACTCTTTGCCAGTTCCTTCTCGTATTATGGGTTTGCACATTAGACATGCAATCCCGGGGTGAAGCTTGTCCAACTTAAAAAGATCATGAATTAACTACTACTTCCTCATGAGCTAAAATAGAGGCACAAAATAGAAATGCTTTTTTGAATAATTTCGAGATGGTACATGAAAGTCTTCCTTAGGAATGGCAGGTAAATACCATGTAGGAAGGTATGGTGGACTCATATGGCATAACTGGTTTAAAAGATTTTGGATGCACAAGCAGTCAGTCCGCTTAGTACAGGTGGAGGTTAGCAAAAGATTGGGAGCGACCAACTAAAAGAGCAATGACGGTCATAATCATGCAGAGCGACAAAGCAACATTGAATCAGGCATGGAAGTTATATCGCTACTCAGAAACAAAAGATCATCAAGGCTTGACAGACTTTCTTTACAGTCTTAAATATGCGTGAGCATACGCCAAGTCAATCAAAATAAATTCTTGAAGGAAGATATTACTAAACCATACCACATCATAGGCAAACAAATCATGTTGGTACTCCAATAACACATTGGGAACCCCCAGCTATTTGAGACTAACCATAAGAAAACATGAACTACTAAGCACCATTATGCACGTAGCATTTTTATCATAGACATATCAACCAATGCAACAGAAGCAAACTCTCTTAATAAGATAAGCATGATAACTAAAGAGAGTTCAAGCAACCAACTAAATAAAAGCTCTTTAAAAAGATAAGCATGAAAACTAAAAGCTAAACATGATAGTAGTTATTGAAAGACAAAGAACACACACAGCAAGGATAGACATGAAAATTCTATGTTATGTTCTATGTAGAAGTGGAGCGTGTTTCTCTCCCACATAAAGAAAGCTGAGTTCCGACTCGTTATGAAAAGCTAAAGAAAACTAAAAAGGAAAACTAAAAGCAAGGCGCTCCAAGCATAGCACATAACGCATGAAGTGATTAAAATATAGTGGAACGAAAGACGAACTGATAATGTTGATGGAGAAGGGGATGCACGGGGGCATCCCCAAGCTTAGACGCTTGAGTCTCCTTGAATATTTCTTGGGGGTGCATGGGGGCATCCCCAAGCTTGAGCGTTTGACACTCCTGAATCTTTTTATCATCTTCCCTCGCACACTTGAAAACTCCCTTCATACATAACTCATCATAATCTGATTAGCGAGGTTAGTACCCATAATAAAATAATTGTTCCTTGCTGGAAATAAGGATATTATTGAAGGTCTACTGTTTCTCAAGATTGCCAAAAGGTTTTTGCAAAGAAAAAGCAAGCTCTAGGTTTGCAAAATGAAGGAAAGGCAAAACATGACAGAATCTATGAAAAACAGAACAACAGGTAGTAAATGATTTTTTCGGGGCACTTCTGCAACTCTAATCAAAAAACTCAAAACAGACGCACGAAAGAAAATTATATAGAGCACGCTGTCGAAAAAATTCAGACCAAAAAGATGATCTGGTGATTTTATACGAATTTTTCTATCCAAGGACAGAATCTGTTTCCTGGACAGCACGTCACAACTTTTGAACTTTCTTGCAATCAGAGGCTACACTTGGCACAAAATTGAAAAGTAAAGATACAATGATGATGCTACTGTAGTAACAACATCAAGACACAACAAAAGCAAAATAAAATTTTATTCATTGTGGGCTGCATCCCAAAAGCGCTTTCTTTTATGCCTTTAAGCTAGGCATAAGACTTTAATGATGCTCTCGTAGGAATAAGAGTTGAAGAACAAAAGAGAGCATCAAGAAGCAAATACCAAACACATTTAAGCCTAACATGCTTCCTATGCATAGGAATATTGCAATAGAATAATTCATTGAAGCACAAAGCAACTAGCATAGGAAGGCAAAACAAGCATAACTTCAAAATATTCACCATAAAGAGAGGAAACTTCTTATTATTAAGATATTTAGAACCAAGTCTCCCTCTCTCATTATAAATTTCAGTGGCATCATGGATGAACTCAACAATATAACTATCACATAAGGCATTATTTCCATGATCCAAAAGCATAAAAGGGTCATTACTCTTCATATAAGCAAAATCTTTCTTATTAGGAATAGTGAGAGTAAGACTATCATAATCATCATGGTAATCATCGTATTTAGGAGGCATATCATAATCATAATAAATTTTATCCTCAATAGTAGGTGGACTGAAAATATCATATTCATCATTGTAATCATCATATAGGAGGCATAGTATCATCAAAGTAAATTTTCTCCTCAAAAGTTGGGGGACTAAAAATATCATGTTCATCAAACGTGTCACCCCCAAGCTTAGAGCTTTCCATGTCATTAGCAATATTGATATTAAATAAAAACATACTAATAACATCACCACCATCATGATTGTTATGCAAATAAAGTTCCAAAGGTTTTTTAATTTTCTCTTCGAACACATCATGTCCAAGTTCAAGGTAGAGCTTATAAATCTCTCTCATATTTTTGTTGTTTTCCATTAAGCAAAACTAGTGAAAATAAAAACAAGAAACAAAAAGATTTAATTGCAATATCTAAAGATATACCTTCAAGCACTCACTTCCCCGGCAACGGCGCCAGAAATAGCTTGATGTCTACACACGCTTCTACTCTTGTAGACTATGTTGGGCCTCCAAGCGCAGAGGTTTGTAGGACAGCAGCAATTTTCCTCAAGTGGATGACCTAAGGTTTATCGAACTCAGGGAAGTAGAGGTTGAAGATGGTCTCTCTCAAGCAACCCTGCAACTAAGATACAAGAAGTCTCTTGTGTCCCCAACACACCTAATACACTTGTCAGATGTATAGGTGCACTAGTTCTGCGAAGAGATGTTAAATGGCAAGTGATATGGATGGCAAAACAAAGTAATATAAATCAGTAATAAAAAGTGCAGCAAGCAAACAAGTGGTAAACGTGAGAACAAATGGTATTGCTGTTGGGGAACGTAGTATTTTCAAAATTTTCCTACGATCACGCAAGATCTATCTACTAGATGCATAGCAACGAGAGGGGAGAGTGTGTCTACGTACCCTCGTAGACCGAAAGCGGAAGCGTTTATCAACGCGGTTGATGTAGTCGTGCACCTTCACGATCCGTCCCGATCTAGTACCGAACGTACGGCACCTCCGCGTTCAGCACACGTTCAGCTCGATGACGTCCTCGCCTTCTTGATCCAGCAAGACGGGCGAAGTAGTAGATGAGTTCCGGCAGCACGACGGCGTGGTGGCGGTTGTTGATGAAGAACAATCTCTGCAGGGCTTCGCCAAGCACTACAGAAACTAGACGGAGGATAAACTAGAGGGTCGGGGTAGCCGGCACACGGCTTGGTGTATCTTGATGTGTCTTGGGTGCTAGCCCTACCCCTCTATTTATATGTTGAGCCTAGGGGTCGAAACTTGGAGTAAAAGCCTTCACAAAGTCGGTTTCACCCGTAAGGCAAGAGTCCTTCTCGGACTCCAGGGCCAGACGCCAGGGTTCCCGGCGTCTGGACCCAGACGCCAGGGACCCTGGCGTCTGGCCCCTGGACTCCGCAAAACTTCCTTTTGCGCTTTCCAAAAACCTTGTGTGCTTTCCCTTTTGGCCCAAATAACGTGTTCTTGTACCCAAACACTTCGGGAAACATCCGGAACCTCTTCCGGTGAATTCCGGAACCCTTCCGGAGGTCAAACACTATTATCTCATATATTAATCTTTATCTCCGGACCATTCCGGAGTTCCTCGTCATGTCCGTGATCACATCCTGGACTCCGAATAACATTCGGTCATCAACATTCATAACTCATTAAATACTATATCGTCAACGAAACGTTAAGCGTGCGGACCCTACGGGTTCGAGAACTATGTAGACATGACCGAGACACTTCTCTGGTCAATAACCAATAGCGGAACCTGGATGCCCATATTGGCTCCTACATATTCTACGAAGATCTTTATCGGTCGAACCGCATAACAACATACGTTGTTCCTTTTGTCATCGGTATGTTACTTGCCCGAGATTCGATCGTCGGTATCTCTATACCTAGTTCAATCTCGTTACCGGCAAGTCTCTTTACTCGTTCTGTAACACATCATCTCGTGACTAACTCATTAGTCTTTTGCTTGCAAGGCTTATTATGATGTGTGTTACCGAGAGGGCCCAGAGATACCTCTCCGACACTCGGAGTGACAAATCCTAATCTTGATCTATGCCAACACCACGAATACTTTTGGAGACACCTGTAGAGCATCTTTATGATCACCCAGTTACGTTGTGACGTTTGATAGCACACAAGGTGTTCCTATGG
Source organism: Secale cereale (assembly GCA_902687465.1). NCBI lineage: Eukaryota > Viridiplantae > Streptophyta > Magnoliopsida > Poales > Poaceae > Secale > Secale cereale. The sequence goes on along the minus strand of LR738710.1, from coordinate 47,163,562 downwards.
TATTCGGGAGTTGCATAATCTCATAGTCATAGGAACATGTATAAGTCATGAAGAAAGCAATAGCAGTAAAACTAAACGATCATAGTGCTATGCTAACGGATGGGTCTTGTCCATCACATCATTCTCCTAATGATGTGATCCCGTTGATCAAATGACAACTCATGTCTATGGCTAGGAAACATAACCATCTTTGATCAATGAGCTAGTCTAGTAGAGGCATACTAGGGACATACTGTTTTGTCTATGTATTCACACATGTACTAAGTTTCCGGTTAATACAATTCTAGCATGAATAAAAGACATTTATCATGATATAAGGAAATACAAATAACATCTTTGTTATTGCCTCTAGGGCATATTTCCTTCAGTCTCCCACTTGAACTAGAGTCAATAATCTAGATTACAAAGTGATGATCCTCACACCCATGGAGTCCTGGTGCTGATCATGTTTTGCCCGTGGAAGAGGCTTAGTCAACGGGTCTGCAACATTCAGATCCGTATGTATTTTGCAAATCTCTATGTCTCCCTCCTTGACTAGATCGCGGATGGAATTGAAGCGTCTTTTGATGTGTTTTGTTCTCTTGTGAAACCTGGATTCCTTCGCCAAGGCTATTGCTCCAGTGTTGTCACAAAAGATTTTCATTGGACCCGATGCACTAGGTATTACACCTAGATCGGATATGAACTCCTTCATCCAGACTCCTTCATTTGCTGCTTCCCAAGCAGCTATGTATTCCGCTTCACACGTAGATCCCGCCACGACGCTCTGCTTGGAACTGCACCAACTGACAGCTCCACCGTTCAATAAAAATACATATCCGGTTTGTGACTTAGAGTCATCCGGATCAGTGTCAAAGCTAGAATCGACGTAACCGTTTACGACGAGCTCTTTGTCACCTCCATACACGAGAAACATATCCTTTGTCCTTTTCAGATACTTTAGGATGTTCTTGACCGCTGTCCAGTGATCCACTCCTGGATTACTTTGGTACCTCCCTGCTAGACTTATAGCAAGGCACACATCAGGTCTGGTACACAGCATTGCATACATGATAGATCCTATGGCTGAGGCATAGGGAATGACTTTCATTTTCTCTCTATCTTCTGCAGTGGTCGGGCATTGAGTCTTACTCAATTTCATACCTTGTAATACAGGCAAGAACCCTTTCTTTGACTGATCCATTTTGAACTTCTTCAAAATCTTATCAAGGTATGTGCTTTGTGAAAGTCCAATTAAGCGTCTTGATCTATCTCTATAGATCTTGATGCCTAATATATAAGCAGCTTCACCGAGGTCTTTTATTGAAAAACTCTTATTCAAGTATCCTTTTATGCTATACAGAAATTCTATATCATTTCCAATCAACAATATGTCATCCACATATAATATTAGAAATGCTACAGAGCTCCCACTCACTTTCTTGTAAATACAGGCTTCTCCAAAAGTCTGTATAAAACCATATGCTTTGATCATCTCATCAAAGCGTATATTCCAACTCTGAGATGCTTGCACCAGTACATAGATGGATCGCTGGAGTTTGCATACTTTGTTAGCACCTTTTGGATCGACAAAACCTTCTGGTTGCATCATATACAACTCTTCTTTGAGATATCCATTCAGGAATGCAGTTTTGACATCCATTTGCTAGATTTCATAATCATAAAATGCGGCAATTGCTAACATGATTCGGACAGACTTAAGCATCGCTACAGGTGAGAAAGTCTCATCGTAGTCAACTCCTTGAACTTGTCGAAACCCTTTCGCAACAAGTCGAGCTTTGTAAACAGTAACATTACCGTCTGCGTCGGTCTTCCTCTTGAAGATCCATTTATTTTCGATGGCCTGCCGATCATCGGGCAAGTCAACCAAAGTCCACACTTTGTTCTCATACATGGATCCCATCTCAGATTTCATGGCCTCAAGCCATTTTGCGGAATCTGGGCTCATCATCGCTTCCTCATAGTTCGTAGGTTCATCATGGTCTAGTAACATGATTTCCAGAACTGGGTTGCCGTACCACTCTGGTGCGGAACGTAATCTGGTTGATCTACGACGTTCAGCAGAAACTTGATCCGAAGTTTCATGATCATCATCATTAACTTCCTCACTGATTGGTGTAGGAATCACTGGAACAATTTTCTGTGATGTACATTCCAATTCGGGAGAAGGTACAGTTACCTCATCAAGTTCTACTTTCCTCCCACTCACTTCTTTCGAGAGAAACTCCTTCTCTAGAAAGGATCCATTCTTAGCAACGAATATCTTGCCTTCGGATCTGTGATAGAAGGTGTACCCAACAGTCTCTTTTGGGTATCCTATGAAGACACATTTCTCCGACTTGGGTTCGAGCTTATCAGGTTGAAGCTTTTTCACATAAGCATCGCAGCCCCAAACTTTAAGAAACGACAACTTTGGTTTCTTGCCAAACCATAGTTCATAAGGTGTCGTATCAACGGATTTAGATGGTGCCCTATTTAACGTGAATGCAGCTGTCTCTAAAGCATAACCCCAAAACGATAGCGGTAAATCGGTAAGAGACATCATAGATCGCACCATATCCAATAAAGTACGGTTACGACGTTCGGACACACCATTACGCTGTGGTGTTCCGGGTGGCGTGAGTTGTGAAACTATTCCACATTGTTTCAAATGAAGACCAAACTCGTAACTCAAATATTCTCCTCCACGATCAGATCGTAGAAATTTTATTTTCTTGTTACGATGATTCTCTACTTCACTCTGAAATTCTTTGAACTTTTCAAATGTTTCAGACTTGTGCTTCATTAAGTAGATATACCCATATCTGCTCAAATCATCAATGAAGGTCAGAAAATAACGATACCCGCCGCGAGCTTCAACACTCATTGGCCCACATACAACGGTATGTATGATTTCCAACAAATTTGTTGCTCGCTCCATAGTTCCGCAGAACGGAGTTTTAGTCATCTTGCCCATGAGGCATGGTTCGCAAGCACCAAGTGATTCATAATCAAGTGATTCCCAAAGTCCATCACTATGGAGTTTCTTCATGCGCTTTACACCAATATGACCTAAACGGCAGTGCCACAAATAAGTTGCACTATCATTATTAACCTTGCATCTTTTGGTTTCAATATTATGAATATGTGTATCACTACAATCGAGATCCAATAAGAATAGACCACTCTTCAAGGGTGCATGACCATAAAAGATATTATTCATAAAAATAGAACAACCATTATTCTCTGATTTGAATGAATAACCGTCTCGCAACAAACAAGATCCAGATATAATGTTCATGCTCAACGCTGGCACCAAATAACAATTATTTAGGTCTAAAACTAATCCCGAAGGTAGATGTAGAGGTAGCGTGCCGACGGCGATCACATCGACTTTGGAACCATTTCCCACGCGCATCGTCACCTCGTCCTTAGCTAATCTTCGTTTAATCCGTAGTCCCTGTTTCGAGTTACAAATATTAGCAACCGAACCGGTATCAAATACCCAGGTACTACTACGAGCATTAGTAAGGTACACATCAATAACATGTATATCACATATACCTTTGTTCACCTTGCCATCCTTCTTATCCGCCAAATACTTGGGGCAGTTCCGTTTCCAGTGTCCAGTCCCCTTGCAGTAGAAGCACTCAGTTTCAGGCTTGGCTCCAGACTTGGGTTTCTTCGTGGGAGTAGCAACTGTCTTGCTATTCTTCTTGAAGTTACCCTTCTTTCCCTTGCCCTTTTTCTTGAAACTAGTGGTCTTGTTAACCATCAACACTTGATGCTCCTTTTTGATTTCTACCTCCGCAGCCTTAAGCATAGCGAAGAGCTCGGGAATTGTCTTTTGCATCCCTTGCATATTATAGTTCATCACGAAGCCTTTATAGCTTGGTGGCAGTGATTGAAGAACTCTATCAATAACACTATCCTCGTCAACTTTGCAACCAAGTTGAGTCATATGATTGTAGTACCCAGACATTCTGAGCAAGTGTTCACTGATAGAACTATTCTCCTCCATCTTGCAGCTGTAGAACTTATTGGAAATCTCATATTTCTCAATCCGGGCATTTGCTTGAAATATTAACTTCAACTCCTGGAACATCTCATATGGTCCATGACGTTCAAAACGTCGTTGAAGTCCCGGTTCTAAGCCGTAAAGCATGGCACACTGAACTATCGTGTAGTCATCAGACCGCGACTGCCAGACGTTCAAAGCGTCTACATTAGCGGGAGGGGGCTTGTCACCTAGCGGTGCTTCAAGGACATAATTCTTCTGTGCAGCAATGAGGATAATCCTCAAGTTACGGACCCAGTCCGTGTAATTGCTACCATCATCTTTCAACTTGGTTTTCTGTAGGAACATATGAAAAATAAACGGGGAGCAACATCGCGAGCTATTGATCTACAACATAGAGATGCTAATACTACCAGGACTAAGTTCATGATAAATTAAAGTTCAATTAATCATATTACTTAAAGAACTCCCACTTAGATAGACATCCCTCTAGTCATCTAAATGATCACGTGATCCAAATCAACTAAACCATGTCCGATCATCACGTGAGATGGAGTAGTTTCAATGGTGAACATCTTATGTTGATCATATCTACTATATGATTCACGCTCGACCTTTCGGTCTCCAGTGTTCCGAGGCCATATCTGCATATGCTAGGCTCGTCAAGTTTAACCCGAGTATTCTGCGTGTGCAAAACTGTCTTACACCCGTTGTATTTGAACGTAGAGCCTATCACACCCGATCATCACGTGGTGTCTCAGCACGAAGAACTTTCGCAACGGTGCATACTCAGGGAGAACACTTGTACCTTGAAATTTTGTAAGGGATCATCTTATAATGCTACCGTCGTTCTAAGCAAAATAAGAAGCATAATAAGATAAACATCACATGCAATCAAAATATGTGACATGATATGGCCATCATCATCTTGTGCTTTTGATCTCCATCTCCAAAGCACCGTCATGATCACCTTCGTCACCGGCTTGACACCTTGATCTCCATCGTAGCATCGTTGTCGTCTCGCCAACTATTGCTTCTATGACTATCGCTACCGCTTAGTGATAAAGTAAAGCAATTACATGGCGATTGCATTTCATACAATAAAGCGACAACCATATGGCTCCTGCCAGTTGCCGATAACTTTACAAAACATGATCATCTCATACAAAACCGTATAATTCATCACGTCTTGACCATATCACATCACAACATGCCCTGCAAAAACAAGTTAGACGTCCTCTACTTTGTTTGTTGCAAGTTTTACGTGGCTGCTACGGGCTTTAGCAAGAACCGTTCTTACCTACGCATACAAAACCACAACGATGTTTCGTCAAGTATGTGCTGTTTTAACCTTCACAAGGACCGGGCGTAGCCACACTTGATTCAGCTAAAGTGAGAGAGACAGACCCCCGCCAGTCACCTTTAAGCAACGAGTGCTCGTAACGGTGAAACCAGTCTCGCGTAAGCGTACGCGTAATGTCGGTCCGGGCCGCTTCATCTCACAATACCGCCGAAGCAAAGTATGACATGCTGGTAAGCAGTATGACTAGTATCGTCCACAATCTCATTGTGTTCTACTCGTGCATATCATCTACGCATAGACCTGGCTCATGATACCACTGTTGGGGAACGTAGTATTTTCAAAATTTTCCTACGATCACGCAAGATCTATCTACTAGATGCATAGCAACGAGAGGGAAGAGTGTGTCTACGTACCCTCGTAGACCGAAAGCGGAAGCGTTTATCAACGCGGTTGATGTAGTCGTGCACCTTCACGATCCGTCCCGATCTAGTACCGAACGTACGGCACCTCCGCGTTCAGCACACGTTCAGCTCGATGACGTCCTCGCCTTCTTGATCCAGCAAGACGGGCGAAGTAGTAGATGAGTTCCGGCAGCACGACGGCGTGGTGACGGTTGTTGATGAAGAACAATCTCTGCAGGGCTTCGCCAAGCACTACAAAAACTAGACGGAGGATAAACTAGAGGGTCGGGGTAGCCGGCACACGGCTTGGTGTATCTTGATGTGTCTTGGGTGCTAGCCCTACCCCTCTATTTATATGTTGAGCCTAGGGGTCGAAACTTGGAGTAAAAGCCTTCACAAAGTCGGTTTCACCCGTAAGGCAAGAGTCCTTCTCGGACTCCAGGGCCAGACGCCAGGGTTCCCGGCATCTGGACCCAGACGCCAGGGACCCTGGCGTCTGGCCCCTGGACTCCGCAAAACTTCCTTTTGCGCTTTCCAAAAACCTTGTGTGCTTTCCCTTTTGGCCCAAATAACGTGTTCTTGTACCCAAACACTTCGGGAAACATCCGGAACCTCTTCCGGTGAATTCCGGAACCCTTCCGGAGGTCAAACACTATTATCTCATATATTAATCTTTATCTCCGGACCATTCCGGAGTTCCTCGTCATGTCCGTGATCACATCCTGGACTCCGAATAACATTCGGTCACCAACATACATAACTCATTAAATACTATATCGTCAACGAACGTTTAAGCGTGCGGACCCTACGGGTTCGAGAACTATGTAGACATGACCGAGACATCTCTCCGGTCAATAACCAATAGCGGAACCTGGATGCCCATATTGGCTCCTACATATTCTACGAAGATCTTTATCGGTCGAACCGCATAACAACATACGTTGTTCCCTTTGTCATCGGTATGTTACTTGCCCGAGATTCGATCGTCGGTATCTCAATACCTTAGTTCAATCTCGTTACCGGCAAGTCTCTTTACTCGTTCTGTAATACATCATCTCGTGACTAACTCATTAGTCATTTGCTTGCAAGGCTTATTATGATGTGCATTACCGAGAGGGCCCAGAGATACCTCTCCGACACTCGGAGTGACAAATCCTAATCTTGATCTATGCCAACACCACGAATACTTTCGGAGACACCTGTAGAGCATCTTTATGATCACCCAGTTACGTTGTGACGTTTGATAGCACACAAGGTGTTCCTACGGTATTCGGGAGTTGCATAATCTCATAGTCATAGGAACATGTATAAGTCATGAAGAAAGCAATAGCAGTAAAACTAAACGATCATAGTGCTATGCTAACGGATGGGTCTAGTCCATCACATCATTCTCCTAATGATGTGATCCCGTTGATCAAATGACAACTCATGTCTATGGCTAGGAAACATAACCATCTTTGATCAATGAGCTAGTCTAGTAGAGGCATACTAGGGACATACTGTTTTGTCTATGTATCCACACATGTACTAAGTTTCCGGTTAGTACAATTCTAGCATGAATAAAAGACATTTATCATGATATAAGGAAATACAAATAACATCTTTATTATTGCCTCTAGGGCATATTTCCTTCAATTGCAATGGTGGAAACAAGGCCTAGGCTTCATACTTTCACTAGTGGCAACTCCCAACAACATTAACATAATCGAATCACATGATATTTCCCATAAAACATGAAAAGGGGAGCACTCGGAGGTCATTCCTTCGTGGTCAAGAGAGGACGAGAATTATGTAGGGCTACAAAAGCACACCTCAAAGTTCGTAGTTCTCAATCTAAGGATTTCCCAATGTCACCGCGGCCATCCAAAGAGAGTCCCACAATCACCACAACATATCTAAAGGATAGTCAAAGACAATCACCAAGAGAGTCTCAATCTTCAATCAACACACAAGAGAGGAAATCACTCATGAAAATACTTTTCTAATCCATGTCCAATAGACCGCTGTCACCTTGGTCTCGGGGATTATACTAGATAAAGACAAGTGAGTACATCAATCCAATACATAGAGGAAGGGGAAACATCATGGGATCACCCTAGATTAACATAGCCTATGATCACAACGAAGATCACATCATGGGAGAGAGAATTGACGACATAGCTACTGGTAGAAACCTCAGCCCCGAGGAGGAACTACTCCCGCATCATGGAGGGAGGAAGCAACGTCGATGGAGATGAATCCGGGGGCACTTCCCTGTCCCGGCAGGGTGCCGGCACAGGAATTCTGGTCCCCCGAAGCTTGATGGCGATGGCGGCGGAGATCGGAATTGCGTCTGGAGAAAAGGGGTCCGGAATCAGGGTTTCCTCGATGGGTGTTAAATATATGCCAAAGGGGGGCATCAGCGGAGGTCTGGGGGGCCCAGGCGCCCCCCTGCGCGGCCAGGGGGGCGCCTGGGCAGGCCGCCTGGAGCCCCTCTGGTCCCCCTCTGGCCCTACTTTGGCCGCATGGAAGCTTCCGGAACGCTGATTTTTTATATAATTTTTTCGGGATTTTTCTGGCAGTTTACGTAATGGGAAAACCTGAAATACAAAAACAGCAGAAAACAGAAACTGGCACTGGGGTGCACTGAGTTAATAGGTTAGTCCAAATATGATCAAAAGTGTATGGAAGTGTATAAATATCATAGCAATATCACACAAAAGAGGCATGGTGCAAGCAAAAATTATAGATACGTTTTGGACGTATCACTTGCTTCCCAAGGCATGGGGCTTGGCAAGATCATCAAATATGTCATATTCGACATGATAGAATTTCCCTGGAATTTTTGGAGAATATTACCTTTGTAAATATTTCAAAAGCTTGAAATATCCAGAAAGGGTTTTAGAGGGATTAGCCCATTATTTTCAACATGACCAAGTGTTGAAACTCTTATATATGGACAATATATGTCCTATGAGTCTCCCTGAATTTTGGAAAATATTGTTGAAGTACTTAAATAATTTTTCCCTATTAAAGACCATTTCTGGCCTTAAGAAAAAGCTTTTAAATAAAATAGGAAAACAACTTTTAAAATTATACTTTTGTGGTTTCTGGGAGTCCTATGTCAACTAGGTCTCAAATACACTTTTTGAAATAATTTTCTCATCCTAAATCAAGCACTTGCAGTGCAAACCTCAATTCAGGGGTTTTTGGAATACTAAATTTATAAAATACATTTTGGCCAAATTATTTTTATAAGAAAATACTATACTGCTATAAACAGTTGGTATGATCATTGGGCAGAAGTTTTAGGTGTGGAGATGAATTCTACAAGAGGTAATAGTTGACCTTAATGAGCACAAGAAAAACACATGAAGAAAAACTCAACTCCAAATAAAAGACAAATGATGCCAAAAAATTTTGCTAGACCAAATTTTCATGTTTCATTGATGCAAATGACATGTTACAAAATGCAGGGTGTAACAGACCTACCCCCCTTACAAGAATCTCGTCCCCGAGATTCCTAAACTAGGTCTTAAAAGAGATCGGGAAACTCGGACCTAAGATAGTATTCACGCTCCCAGGTTGCTTCTGCTTCCGTGTGGTTGCTCCACTGGACCTTGAAGTACTTGATGGTGCGGCTTCGTGTCCGTCGTTCTGCTTCATCCATAATGCGAATGGGCCTCTCGCGGTAGGTCAAATCAGACTGGAGATCAATGGCTTGGTGATCAACATCCTTGTAGAGATCAGGCTTGTCCGGAACTTGGAGACATTTCCGGAGTTGTGACACGTGGAATACGTTGTGCACATCGGATAGCTCAGGTGGTAGTTCCAACTGGTAAGCCACTTCTCCTCGTCGTGCAGTGATCTCAAAGGGTCCAATGAACCTTGGTGCGAGCTTCCCCTTGACGTGGAAACGCTTGGTTCCCTTTAGAGGAGTTACCCGCAGGTACACATGGTCCCCGACATGGAAACTCATGTCCCGACGGTGAGTGTCAACATAGCTCTTCTGCCTTGACTTGGCTGCCTTCAAACGCTCTCTAACTAGTTGGACTTGCTCTTCTGCTTTGCGGAGAATATCCGGTCCAAAGACTAGCCCTTCTCCAGTCTCTGACCAGTTGAGGGGTGTGCGACATCTGCGTCCGTACAACACCTCAAATGGTGCCATCTGAAGGCTCGACTGATAACTGTTGTTATAGGAGAACTCGGCAAAAGGGAGGCAATCTTCCCACTTGGCTCCACATGCCAAGACACAGGCTTGGAGCATGTCTTAGAGAATTTGATTTACTCGTTCTGTCTGACCTCCGGTCTGTGGGTGAAAAGCCGTGCTGAAAGATAACTTGGTTCCCAAGGCTTCTTGGAACTTCTTCCAGAACCTTGAGGTGAACTGGGTTCCTCGATCTGACACAATCTCCTTGGGAACGCCGTGTAGGCTTACGATTCTGTCGATGTAAAGAGCTGCCAGCCGGTTGCCATCATAAGTAGTTTTGACAGGAATGAAATGGGCCACCTTGGTCAAATGGTCGACTATGACCCAGATGGAGTCATGTCCTCTATTTGACCTTGGTAATCCAGTGATGAAGTCCATTCCAACTTTATCCCACTTCCACTCGGGAACCTTGAGTGGTTGGAGCAATCCAGCGGGTCGCTGATATTCAGCCTTGACCCTTTGGCACACAGCACATTTTGCAACATAGGTTGCAATCTCTCTTTTCATCCCGTGCCACCAGAATCTTTCCTTCAAGTCTTGGTACATCTTGGTTCCTCCAGGGTGGATGGAATACGGAGTGTCGTGGGCTTCTTGCAGGATCAGGTTCTTCAGCTCCATCTTGTTTGGTACGCAGATGCGGCCTTTATACCAAACAATCCCGTGCTCGTCTTCAGAGAATCCTGGGGCCTTGCCTAGCTTCATCTTCTTCTTGATGCCTTCGATGCTTGCATGTCCATCTTGTGCCTTTTTGACTTCGTCCATCAGGGTCGGTCTGACTTCCAAATGATCCAGAAATCCAGGGGTGACCAATTCCAAACTGAATTGTTCGAACTCCTTAAACAAGGCTGGCTGTCTCTCTTGAATAATGGCATTCAAAGAGCAAGCCTTCCTGCTTAAGGCATCGGCCACCACGTTAGCCTTCCCGGGGTGATATTGAACACTGAGGTCATAATCTTTGATGAGTTCCAACCATCTTCACTGCCTCATGTTCAATTCCTTTTGAGTGGAAATGTACTTCAGACTTTTGTGGTCTGTGTATATCTCACACCGTTTCCCTAGGAGGTAATGCCGCTATGTCTTCAAGGCATGAACCACTGCCGCTAACTCAAGATCGTGAGTAGCGTAGTTCTCCTCATGAGGTCGTAGCTGCCTGGAGAGGTAGGCTATGACTCGGCCTTCTTGCATCAGAACGCTTCCCAATCCGGTTCGAGAGGCATCGCAATATATCACGAACTCCTTGTGAATATCAGGTGTTGCCAGGACTGGGGCGGTGGTCAACCTCTTCTTGAGCTCTTGGAAGCTCTCTTCGCATTTTGGCGTCCACTCGAACTTCTTGTCCTTCTTGAGGAGCCGAGTCATCGGCCGGGCAATGCTAGAGAATCCTTCCACGAATTTGCGGTAATAGCCCGCAAGTCCGAGGAAGCTTCTGACTTCCTTGACGGTCGTTGGAGATTGCCATTGGGTCACAGCTTCGATCTTCGCGGGATCAACTGACAATCCTTCTTCGGTCAAGACATGACCTAAGAATCCAACTTTATGCAGCCAGAACTCACACTTGCTGAATTTGGCGTATAGTTGGTGCTCCCGAAGCTTGTCTAGGACCATCCTCAAATGTTGCTCGTGTTCTTCCTCCATCTTCGAGAAGACAAGAATGTCATCGATGAAGACAACAACGAACTTGTCCAAATATTCCATGATGACTTTATTCCTGAGATACATGAAGTAAGCTGGGGCATTGGTTAACCCAAAGGACATGACCGTGCACTCGTACAGGACATATCGGGTTACGAATGCCGTCTTCGGAATATCTTGGGGTCTGGTCTTCAGCTGGTACTACCCAGATCTGAGATCGATCTTGGAGAACACCTTGGCTCAGCTGAGCTGATCAAACAGATCTTCAATCTTGGGAAGTGGATATTTGTTCTTGATTGTAACTTCATTGAGGGAGCGACAGTCAATGCATAAGCGGATGGTACCGTCCCTCTTTGCCACAAACAGAATAGGTGATCCCCAAGGGGAGGCACTTGGGCGGATAAATCCCTTCCTCAGCTGCTCTTCCAGTTGCTTCTTCAACTCGGCTAATTCTTCCGTCCCCATTCTATAAGGCTTCTTATAGATGGGTCCTGCCCCGGGCACGAGCTCGACGATGAACTCAATGTCACGGTCAGGAGGCATTCCCGGTAGTTCGTCTGGAAAGACATCAGGGTACTCGCATACCACCGGTACTTGCTCCAGTCCAACTTCAGATAGACAGTTGACTTGAGTGGCTTGAGCGGAAGAGGAGTTGGAAGCAAACTTGACTTCGACTCCTTGGTCATTGGTCACAGTGACAGTCCGATTGGCACAGTCTAACAAGCCTTGGTGCTTGCTGAGCCAATTCATGCCTAGGATCACATCCAAGCCTTGTGATCTCAGGACGATGATGTCTGCTAGGAAATCTACACCGTTAATGGTAATACTAACTCCCTTACAGCCTATCTTGGCTCTCATCTCTGCTCCGGGGGTTTGTATCACCATGGGGTTATTCAGGGGTGTAGGGGTCATGCCACTTTTTAATGCAAATCTTTGAGTGACAAATGAATGCGTTGCTCCAGAATCAAACAAGACAGTTGCAGGTGCTGAGTTGACAAGGAACGTACCCAGCACGACGTCCGGGTCTTCCTGGGCTTCTTCAGCAGTGACGTGATTCACACGCCCCTTCCCATGGTTAGGCGGGTTGCGAGGAGCTGGGTTCCTTGGTGGCATCCCGCGGCCTTGTCCTGGGTTCTGCGCATTGGGGCGCGGGGCATCAGGCTTCTTGTTGGGGCACACCCTTGAGATGTGTCCTGACTGACCACATCCAAAGCAAGTGACTTGGTTTGGATTGTTGATCTTGTTGCCACCACTGTTATTGGGGTTGAAAGCTGGCCTTGGGTTGGCATACTGATGAGGCTGATAGTTGGTGCGAGGTGCAGGAGCTCTTGGTTGCTGATAGGTTGGCTTGGCCGGGGCTGACTGCCACGGGCGAGGCTTCTGGTTGCTGGAACTTCCCTTGCTGACCATCTTGCGCTTGCGAGTGTCTTCCAAAGCACGTCGCTTGTCTTCAAGCATGAGTGCTTTGTTCACCAGGTCAGGGAAGGTCGGGCAGTCGCACACGACAAGCGAGTACTGCAGAGTCTGATTGAGGCCTTCCATAAAGCGCTCCCTTTTTGCAGCATCAATGCTGACATCTTCGGGGGCATACCTTGACAGAACACTGAACTTCTGCATGTACTCCTCGACAGTGCCACTTCCTTGCTTCAGGGCTCGGAATTCACGCTTTTTAATAGCCATGATTCCGGAAGGAATGTGAACTTTGCGGAATTCTGCCTTGAAGTTGTCCCAAGTGATGTCTTGTCCAGCATGCATGACCTTGAATCCATCCCACCAAGCTCTAGCAGTCCCCCCGAGGCAGTGGGCTGCATAAGCCACCTTCTCGCGGTCTTCGGTGCATCCGACTAGTCCCAGCAAGTCCTCGATCGTGCGGACCCAGTCGTCTACATCCAGGGGTTCAGCAGTCTCGATGAAAGTTGGCGGTGCATGCTTCTTGAACTCTGCCAACGTCGAACGTCCATTGCCATTCCCCGCCGGCTGGCGGTTGTTGGAGACAGCTTGAGCAATCAACTGAAGAGCTGCAATGTTGGCTTGGCGTTCCTCTCGGAAAGCTTGGAGAAGCTGAGCCATGTCCATTTTTGGAGGAGGTGGTGGTGGTGGAGCTTGGTCGTTGGTTTGGTCATGGCCTGCCTCTGACTGAGCGGATGCTCCGGCTTCACGCTGCTGGGTAGAGGTACCAGTACGAGTTACAACAGGCATCCTGTTGGAGCGGTAAAAGGTCTCATGACTTGGAAGAGGGAAAGCAATAGAGATGGGTGCCTAGTAAGGGGGTGGGTGTGACACTAATCAAATCATGCAAGGGCCGAAAGGCCAAACACATTCATTAAAATCCAAACGGGTGATGCAGTCGTTTACATGTTCTCGAAGGAAGAATACGACATACATCCAAACACAACAAAAGCAAACACTAGATGGTTTCATATGAACCATACAAGGACTCGACTGCGCATTGGGGTTACACGACCTATCCTACCGTAGAGGTCACGAACTGGCATATCCGAGTAGCGAATATTGCCTAAGCGGCGGAATGCTCGGTCGCGTATTCTGGCTCTTCTGGGTCTTCCTCCTTGTCTTCATCTGTCTGGCCCCCCTTGTCGCTTGAGGGTGTGGGGGAGTGGAGGAGTTGGATACGACGGTGCTACGTCAGTGGTGCAGGGAAAAGCTTGGGATATTCCTTTGCCGTCATGCGGCGTCGCCGAGGTGGTTCTTCATCCTTGGAAGATACATCTCCGGAGGGCCTTCCGCCTCGGTATGCGATAGCGGACTGTCCGGAAGGCACTCCTTCTTTCTTGATCCTATTTGTCTTTTCTTGTGCTCGACGAAGAAGTGCCTTGGTCTTGTGAAGTTCTTCTCGGAGCTTCATCGATTCCGAGGCCAAGTCTTGTGCCAAGCTGTCGGCACATAGACTGAAGTAGGTCTGGAATCGAAGCGGGAGTCCTTCCTTCAGGGGAGGGGCTAGTGCGCTGCTTTCATCTTCACCTTCCTTCCGGTAAGGCAAGAAGCGGGTTGTCATCTTGGCTGCCATCTCCGGGAGAAGCTCGCGGAGACGGGTTAGTGCCTTGAGTGCAACAGCCTCGACAGCGAGAGGTAGTGTTGCCATCTGGGGTCCCTCAAAGAACCAACTTGTGGGAGGATCGTTTGCCTTCACGATCACTTCCACATGGTACTCCACCTCAGTGTCGCTAACCCAATGCTCAAGGTAGGTGAGGATGGGCGCTCGGTGGAACTGGCACTCCTAGAGGCTATCCTCGAGAAGCAAGGGAAACCCAGTGGTCAGGTGCTCTTCAGGTACAACGGCCATCTACAAAGGTGGAATAGGAGAGGTTAATAAGCTGATGATATCTCAGGTTGGTAAGGTTTAGAAAAGAAGAGAGGTTCAGAAGGTTTTTGAAAAAGGGGTCTCATCTAACTAATGCCCATGCTAACTAAGGCTTCCTACAGTCAACCTGGCTGTGATACCAGCTCTGTGGGGACCCTGACTTAAGAGTCGAGATCACCGAATGCACGTGTATAGGGATCCCAGAGATCAGTGCTCACTGAACACACAGAAGCTGAATAACAAGAGTCTTACATCCATACATACCGTCTTACACAAATTAAGGCCATTATGGCCAAGTCTTTCATAGATAAAGCCTCAAGGGCTGAATAGCAAATAACTCAAATAGCGGAAGTCTTCGATGATAAGTAGAACCCATGCCATCTGCCTTAACCCTACAGGCATTCTGACTGGGATAGCGTCCTAGTTCGCATGTTCGTCTCCATAGAACTCTTCTTCATATTCCTGTTCCTCCATGCCTGGCCAATAAAATAACCAGTGGCAAGCCAATGAGTACTTTGAATGTACTCGCAAGCAACCCATGATTTGGTTCAAAGTAACAATGCAATTGAACAATAATGAGCAATCTAGCAACAAGTTAGAATAAATATTCTACCATCAAGTATATGCATCAATGACTTCACGTAACCTCGAACAGGTTACCGATATCAACATGAATAGGAATCAACTCAACAAGTCAAGTCACCACCTTGACTCATCACACACACATACTTTCACCGATGTAGTAAAACTCTGGACATAGTTTAAGTAGCACCACCCAACTATCCATGACCGTGGACACGGCTATTCGAATAGTTTTACACTCTGCAGAGGTTGCGCACTTTACCCACAAGATCCGGGAAGCTTTCGTGTCACCCACGATCCCGCAGTACCTCAAGTACTCGGGGGAAGCACCCGGTCATTATCTTTCCTTAGACGACACTAACATAGAGTCCACTCGTTGGTACACGGCCCTCGAGTACAAACAATAGATCATGGGACTTGCCCTAATTTCAATGTCACGCGTACCCGAAGGGACCAATGGTGTGTCCGGTGCCCTGTAAAAACAGTCATGGTCGTCTATCCAAGCACGACCCCGTCCCGGGAAAGACCTCAAGTCTTCCCGTCACTAGTAATGCGGGCACCATGCTAGTATCGGCCTAAGTAATCAATAAAGCTCCGTCCCATAAGGGGTAGAGTGGTTGCACATGTTTGGTTGGGACGGTAGTGTCGGTGTACTAAAGTAGGGGTACCTTAGTATCCCGACTTGTGCACGGGCAGCAGCAGCACCCCGCGGCTGGGCTTACCACGCGCCCGCCAAGGCCCGCTCTGGATCCCTTCGAACCATCCAAGAACAAAGTATACAAGTCAGAAGAACAAGGCCCCGGCAAGAGGAGCTTGCCGGGAAGGCCGCACCAGGCTCAAGGTTGTCGCTTCAGCACAAGACCCTGGCGAGAGGAGCTTGCCAGGGAGGCCAAAGAACAACGTCTCGAAAGACATCGTGGCGCATCACGCGCCCCGGCAGGACCCGGAAAGCGACAAGCTTCCGGGCCCGGCAAGATAGCAACCCCGGCAAGGTGCTTGCCAGGGGGAGCTTTCACTGTGTGCCCGCGCTCCAGCTCATCTGTCCACGCGTCGCCCTGGGGCCCTTCCAGGGGCACGTGGCAGATGGTTGTGCAGCCTGGGGTACATGGTGGCGAGCCACGGTGACGAGGCCACCATCATGGCGAACGGAGACGCCCGGGCGGACGCTTTTGGGGTGACGGCGACGGGCATTCAATGCCCTTGTCCCCCACCGTCAGGGTTAGGTATAGACCACTGTGCATACACTATTCATGCACTGTTCTATCTACCACCAATTTTACGCTTTTACCCTCATCTACGTTGACACCTGTCGGTGACCCCTTTGAACTATAAAAGGAGGCCCATGCACAACGTAGAGGGGGTTCGGAAACTTGATCACTCTCACGCTCGGTGTAGCTAGCCTCTAGCACTGTAGATCTTGCTCCCGAGCTCAAGAACTCAATACAACCAAGGCAAGAGTAGGGTTTTACGCATCCGTGCGGCCCGAACCTGGGTAAACTGCTCGCGTGTGCCCCTCAATCTGCTCTTTGTGCTCCCTCCGCTCCCTTGCCATACCGAAAAGGGACTCCGGTCCCATAGGTGTTCGTGGGCGATCAGTTTCCCCGACATCTTTGGTTATTCTGCGAGACGGCGGCGCTGTCCAGCAATGCCCTCTCGGCGCGAAGATCCTCCTTCAGCTTCGTTTCACGGTTCCGGGCGGCGTCAAGTGAGTCAGTGAGGGTGGAAACCTTCAGCTCCAAATCTGCAATGGAGTCCTTGGCGTCGTTGAGCTCCTTGCCCTTCTCGGAGAGACGCACTTGCAGCTCCGAATTGGTGTGGGCGTCCTTCTCCCGCGCCAAGTTGAGCGCGGCAACCCTCTCCTCGCTCGTCTTCAAGCTCGTCTCCAACTGCGCTACCCTCGCCTCTAGGTCCCTCTTGGCGGTCTCTGCGGCAGCAGCGGCATCCCTAGCCTCCTGCAGAGCCCCGCCAATGGACTGTTCGTGCGCGGTAAGGTCGTCCTCGTGACTATCGAGGTCGACCTTCCGCTGGTTCAGCGCTCCTTCCCGCCGAGCCAGATCTTCGGCGGCCAGGCGTTGCTGCTCCTCGACCTCAGCCTTCTCAAGGACGAACGCCTGGTGTGCCTCGGCGAGCTCCTCCCTCTCCTCCGCCAAGTTTTGGAGGGCCGCTTGGTTGGCGGCACGGAGCTCCGCGGCGCGCTTCTCCAAGTCGACACCAGCCTTGGCAGCCAGAGCCTCTTGGGACTCCAGCTTGGCCTGCCTGGCCCGGTACAAGGCCAGGAGCCGGCGTAGGAGTTGCTCCTCTTCGGGCTCGTTGCTGCTGCCGGGCGCGTCGACAAGCCTCAACCCGGCGGAGGCGAGGACTTCTCCGTCAAAGCTCTCCCCCTCCGCGGGTGCCCTTGACGAGGACGCCCACGGGACTTGGATGAAGACCCCGTTGGCGGCCTCCAGGTAGATGCCAGACCCGGTCGCGGCAGCGGGAGGGTCGGCGGCCGGCGCAGCGTCCGGCGCTCCTGCGGCCTCAGGGCCAGCAGTACGGTCGCCGGTCCCATCCCCAGCTGCCGCGTCAGCTGTCGGGGCGGTCTCCTCGGCGGCTGGCTCGTCAACACCGGCCATTCCTTCAGCGGTGGGGACGTCGCCAGCATCGCCGCACACGTCCTCCTCGGCGATTACCTCTGTCTCCATCGGCTCCGGGGCGGGCGGATCTAACAGAAGAAAAAGGAAAGAAAGAATTGTCAAGCAAATATAAAAAAAAACAGAATTCGAAAGAAGGAAAGTACAAGGGTTACCTGCGCGGGCCTCCTCAGTAACGGGGTCCCTCGCCGGGGAGTTCTCCCTCGGCGGCGTAGTAGTGGCCCCTGCCGGCGGAGGGCCGCTGGCGCCTTCCCTTGGCGGGGTGTCCACCCTTGTCGGGGTGCTCGCCCTTGGCGGGGTACCCATCCTTGGCGGAGCGCTGTCCCTCACCGGGGAGCTCCTCCTTGTCGGGGAGGGTGGAACAAGCGGCTCGTCAGGGGCGGTCTCTTGGTACTCCTGCGGCTGCGGCTCCATTTCTGCACAAGTCAACAAGACAACAAGATATTAGTAAGGATAATAACCTCAAGCGCGCCCGTCAAGCAGAAAAGTGAATACGAGACTTACGCTGGGGGCTGCGCTGGGGGCTCCTCTCCGGAGCAGCAGGCTGGTCCGGCAAGTTTGTCGCTGGTGCATCCCCCGCCACTGCGACATGCTCGTCGTCCTCAAGGTCGACCACCGGGATCTTGGCCCTCTTCGCCATCCTCTGGGTCAGGGTCCTGGAAGCCAAACAAGATCAGAGTCAAGCAAGGGAAATTCAAGACAAAAGCAACAAAAGTCAGGAGTAATAAAAGTAGCAAGTGCTCACTCTTCCTCCTCCTCGTCGGAGCTAAGGGCGGAGAAGTCGAAGACCGCCTCGCGCGTCCCTGTGCGAGGAGCTGGAGGAGAAGGCTCCCTCGGGCGCTTGGCGGGCTCCGGAGCCGCGGGTTGTGAAGACCCCGCTCCGGTCGCCCCCGAAGACCGAGGAGCGGAAGGAACGCCAGAACCGCATCGGGAAGATCCCCCTCCGCTCGCCGCGGAGGCGCGGGGAGCCTCCTTGACGACCTTACTCGTCGTGGTGGCACGCGTCGAGCGACGCTGCGGTTGCTGTCGAGGCGCCGGCTGCCTCGCCGTCTCGGTGGTCTTGCGGGGCGCTTCTTTTGCGGTGGCGGAGGACTCGGTGGTGGCGGAGAGTTTTCTGAGGATGAGGAGGCGTCGTCAAGGTTCAGTGACCCGCCCGAGTCTTCGTCGGAATCGCCCGATTCGGCGTTCTCCTCGGCGGGTTCACTGGACTCAGTGCCCTGCCCGACAGCCTCGCTCGTCCCGGCAGGCTCCTTGGCGGGCTGCCCGGCAGGCATCAGCAGCTTGAGGATCTCTTCCTCCTCGGCCCGGCTCACTGCATCCGCTGCTTCTTCTTCCTCCACGGTGTACCCAAACTCACCCGCGGCCGCCGCAGCGGCGGCCTCCTCCATCCTGTTGGCTATATACGCCACATCCCGGTCGGTGGTCGCATGGGTGAGCCCCTTTTTCTCCTCGGGGTTGCGCGGCCGTTCAACCAGGCCGTCGAAGAAGGCCTGCACGGTCTCCTCTGAAGGCATCAGCCAAGTAGGAACAACCCCGTGGGAGTCGCACTCAGGCATTGCCGCGCGGATGGCACTAAGGGCAGAATTGTTGCAAAGAGGAACTACTCCCCGGGACGGAGTGAACCACTCAGGGTGCCTGGGGTCATGCTTAAACAGCGAGCGGACCATCCCCTTGAGTTCCAAGATGGTGAAGTTGTAGTTCTTGCCGGGGCGCAGCCTCATGCGGTCTGCCGCGTTGCCAAACTCCCAGGCAGACCTCTTCTTCTCCTGCAGGGGAGCAATGCGACGGCGGAGGAAATCAGCCCCAACCTCACCTACAGTAAGGTTGGCGGCCCGGAGGCGAAGAATCCTAGTAAGGGAAATCTGCAGCTTATCGTCCTCCGGGGCCAAGTCACTCCAATCCTTGCCGCGCACTATTGCAGTCCAGCGCGGCGAGGTAAATTGCTGAGGTTCATCTTCCATAACCCAGCACCAATCAGCCCTCCACTCTTCCCACTTGCCGCGTAGCTCTCCAATCAAGTACGCTTCCTTCTTGTTGAGCCTAAAGATCCAGGAGATACCGCCGGAGAGTGGGGATCCAGACTCTACTCTAGGTGTGAAGAAGTGGCGGAAGAGAGCTACGTTGGGGTTGACCCCGACAAAGTTTTCGCACAGATGTGCGAAAACGGCCAAGGTTAAAACTGCGTTCGGGGTGAAATCTAGGAGACGGAGTCCGTACGTGTTCATGACGTCGCAGAAGAACTCAGAGTACGGAGGACAAAGACCGCAGTGGAAGAACAGAGCAAAGAAAGGATAATCTCCCGGGAACATGTCGCAGGCTACGGCGGGGAGGACTCTGGTGGGCGGGTGCGCCTTCGTCTTCCTCACCCAGAACAAGTAATACTTGTCCCTCAGCTCCCTCGCGCCGAGCCTCGGCGGGAAGACCACCATCTTCTTCCTCATTGCAGCCAGCTTCGCCGCCTTGTCGGACTTCGCGCTCTTCGCCTTGCTGCTCTTCGGGGCCATGGCGGGGGCGGCGGGGGGGG